>OV049924.1:238704620-238722120 GCA_920104205.1 Eupeodes latifasciatus
TGATGATGATGATGATGATGATGATGATGATGATGATGATGATGATGATGATGATGATGATGATGATGATGATGATGATGATGATGATGATGATGATGATGATGATGATGATGATGATGATGATGATGATGATGATGATGATGATGATGATGATGATGATGATGATGATGATGATGATGATGATGATGATGATGATGATGATGATGATGATGATGATGATGATGATGATGATGATGATGATGATGATGATGATGATGATGATGATGATGATGATGATGATGATGATGATGATGATGATGATGATGATGATGATGATGATGATGATGATGATGATGATGATGATGATGATGATGATGATGATGATGATGATGATGATGATGATGATGATGATGATGATGATGATGATGATGATGATGATGATGATGATGATGATGATGATGATGATGATGATGATGATGATGATGATGATGATGATGATGATGATGATGATGATGATGATGATGATGATGATGATGATGATGATGATGATGATGATGATGATGATGATGATGATGATGATGATGATGATGATGATGATGATGATGATGATGATGATGATGATGATGATGATGATGATGATGATGATGATGATGATGATGATGATGATGATGATGATGATGATGATGATGATGATGATGATGATGATGATGATGATGATGATGATGATGATGATGATGATGATGATGATGATGATGATGATGATGATGATGATGATGATGATGATGATGATGATGATGATGATGATGATGATGATGATGATGATGATGATGATGATGATGATGATGATGATGATGATGATGATGATGATGATGATGATGATGATGATGATGATGATGATGATGATGATGATGATGATGATGATGATGATGATGATGATGATGATGATGATGATGATGATGATGATGATGATGATGATGATGATGATGATGATGATGATGATGATGATGATGATGATGATGATGATGATGATGATGATGATGATGATGATGATGATGATGATGATGATGATGATGATGATGATGATGATGATGATGATGATGATGATGATGATGATGATGATGATGATGATGATGATGATGATGATGATGATGATGATGATGATGATGATGATGATGATGATGATGATGATGATGATGATGATGATGATGATGATGATGATGATGATGATGATGATGATGATGATGATGATGATGATGATGATGATGATGATGATGATGATGATGATGATGATGATGATGATGATGATGATGATGATGATGATGATGATGATGATGATGATGATGATGATGATGATGATGATGATGATGATGATGATGATGATGATGATGATGATGATGATGATGATGATGATGATGATGATGATGATGATGATGATGATGATGATGATGATGATGATGATGATGATGATGATGATGATGATGATGATGATGATGATGATGATGATGATGATGATGATGATGATGATGATGATGATGATGATGATGATGATGATGATGATGATGATGATGATGATGATGATGATGATGATGATGATGATGATGATGATGATGATGATGATGATGATGATGATGATGATGATGATGATGATGATGATGATGATGATGATGATGATGATGATGATGATGATGATGATGATGATGATGATGATGATGATGATGATGATGATGATGATGATGATGATGATGATGATGATGATGATGATGATGATGATGATGATGATGATGATGATGATGATGATGATGATGATGATGATGATGATGATGATGATGATGATGATGATGATGATGATGATGATGATGATGATGATGATGATGATGATGATGATGATGATGATGATGATGATGATGATGATGATGATGATGATGATGATGATGATGATGATGATGATGATGATGATGATGATGATGATGATGATGATGATGATGATGATGATGATGATGATGATGATGATGATGATGATGATGATGATGATGATGATGATGATGATGATGATGATGATGATGATGATGATGATGATGATGATGATGATGATGATGATGATGATGATGATGATGATGATGATGATGATGATGATGATGATGATGATGATGATGATGATGATGATGATGATGATGATGATGATGATGATGATGATGATGATGATGATGATGATGATGATGATGATGATGATGATGATGATGATGATGATGATGATGATGATGATGATGATGATGATGATGATGATGATGATGATGATGATGATGATGATGATGATGATGATGATGATGATGATGATGATGATGATGATGATGATGATGATGATGATGATGATGATGATGATGATGATGATGATGATGATGATGATGATGATGATGATGATGATGATGATGATGATGATGATGATGATGATGATGATGATGATGATGATGATGATGATGATGATGATGATGATGATGATGATGATGATGATGATGATGATGATGATGATGATGATGATGATGATGATGATGATGATGATGATGATGATGATGATGATGATGATGATGATGATGATGATGATGATGATGATGATGATGATGATGATGATGATGATGATGATGATGATGATGATGATGATGATGATGATGATGATGATGATGATGATGATGATGATGATGATGATGATGATGATGATGATGATGATGATGATGATGATGATGATGATGATGATGATGATGATGATGATGATTTTTTTTTTTTTTTTTTTTTTTTTTTTTTCCGCAGGAAGGTGAGAAATCTTCATGAGACACTATAAGCCCGGTGCTTATAGTAGTGTCAGATTTTTACTGACTAAAACTCACCTCCCTTATCTTCTATATTATTACTACAACTAAGTCCAGCTTAACAAGTAGTTTTAGCGTCATTTTGTTCGCGTTTTGTCAGGAAGCTCCCCAACGAGAGGACCTGAAGATTCCACAAAATTCGAGTGGAGAGATTAATTTGTTTGCGCTAGATCAGAAGGTCTTGTTCGGTGCAGACGCCGAAAAACGAACGCCTCGCTAACAGATTGTTGGATTAAGTTATTACTATGAGTTCTAAGTCGTGATCTTAGCTCTGTAGCAAATTTTTTAATTTCGTCTTCTACATATTTTATATTTAAATCTCTATGTAAGTCGCTATTTCTTACATACCATGGAGCATTTACTATTATTTTAAGTACTTTGTTTTGGTATGTTTGCAAAATTTGTATATTTCTTTCGTTGGTACAACCCCAAAGTTGTATACCGTACGTCCAAACTGGTTTCAGTACTTGCTTATAAATAAGAAGCTTGTTATAAACGCTTAGATTGGAATATCTTCCAATAAGCCATGTCAATTCGCGGAGTTTATTTTCGAGTTCATCGCGTTTCTTTTTTACATGAACTTTCCATTTAAGTTTCGCGTCTAGAGTCATGCCTAGATACTTCGCTTCATTAGCGTATGGAATTTGCACAGAATTTATATAAATAGGTAAGTTATATACTTTTTTATACGTAAAATTCGTGTGCGTCGATTTCGTTTCATTAAGAGCAATTCGCCATTTCTTTGTCCAATCTGAAATGCTATTTAATGCCTTTTGAAGCTTAGAGGTTGCCGTTTCTATTGAATCCGATATTGCGAGTACAGCTGTATCATCGGCAAAAGTGCCTAAAGTTGTGCCTTCTGTTTGGGGTATATCACGGGTATAAAGAACAAACAAAATCGGTCCAAGGACGCTACCCTGGGGAACCCCAGCGTTTATTTCTTTAAACTCCGAATACTCCGTTCCTTGCTTAACTCGAAAGAATCTATTTTCTAGGTACGATTCAAGAATGTTATATATTTGCTCTGGAAAGACTTTTAATTTATATTTTAGCCCGTCATGCCAAACTTTGTCAAAAGCTTGAGAAACGTCAAGAAATGCAGTTGAGCAAATCTTTTTTTCTTCAAATGCTTTTTCAATTTCGTTAGTTATTCGGTAAACCTGATCAATTGTCGAGTGATTATTCCGGAAACCGAATTGGTGGTCGGGAATTAAACGTTTTTCTTCAATAATTGGTAGCATTCGTTTAAGAAGCAATTTTTCAAATATTTTAGATATAATTGGTAAGAGAGAAATTGGTCTATACGATTTTTTCTCATTCGGTGGCTTACCCGGTTTGGGGATCATTATTACTTCGGCGGCTTTCCATTGCGTGGGTACGTAAGCAAGTCTTAAAGCAGCGTTAGTGAGCTGTAAGAGCTTAACCATTGCTTTTTTAGGCAACTCTTTGAGGACACGACCGTTAATCAGGTCGTAGCCAGGAGCTTTATTGTTTTTCTGCCGTTTTATTTCCTGGACAAGTTCAGTCAAAGTAATATTCCTGATAGAAAAATTTTCCGGCGCTGGTTGGAGCTCTCCGTCATTAGTCAGAAGCTCTTGACCATCGAAAGGTTTGAACGTTTCCTCAAGGTGCTTAGCAAATAAATCCGCCTTTTCCTTATCAGTTTTTGCCCATTCAGAATTATTTTTTCGAATAGGTGCCGACATTATTTGAGGCTTTTTAATACCTTTTATCGTCTTCCAAAGAGAATAATTTGTTTTTTTGTCTGCTGTTAGGCTTTCAAGATAGGCAGAATTCTCGCTGTTTTTAAAATCTCGTAACAAATTTTTAATCTTGTTTGATAAAAAGTTGACGACACTTTTATGCTGAGGAGCACGTGATTGCTGCCATACTTTTCGAGCTTTTCGTTTTTCGCGTATCAATTCTTTTATATCTTCTGGAATTTTTTCTTCGTATTGCCTTGACTTTTTACTACAGATCGGAGTATTATTCCAAGCTGCTTCCTGAACAATATTTATAAATTTTTCTGTTTCATCTTCTAACTCAAACGGAGTTTGCAAAGAGACGTTCAGTATAATTCTATTTTCGCAATCTTCTTTGAATTTATCCCAATTTGTGTTATTATTTGTTAAAATTAGGGGCTTTTCTTTTTCGATTACGTTACTGTTTATTGTTAAGATAACGGCCGAGTGATCCGTAGAAAAATCGAAGTTATCATCTACTGTCATATATTTTCTGTTCATTCCTCTTGCGATGAAAAAGTCAACAAGATCGGGTGTTTTCGCTGTATCGGTTGGCCAATACGTTGGTTTTCCTGATGAGAAAAATTCAACGTTACATTCAATACCCGCTTTGTAGAGTTGTCTACCCTTCGTCGAAATGCAACGTGATCCCCAAAATGAATGTTTCGAATTGAAGTCGCCGCCAATAATAAATTTTGGACCTAAAGCGTTGAAAAGATCTTTAAAATCGTTTTTGTCTATCTTGGACCGAGGAGGACAGTAAATAGACGCAATATTAAAAAATACGTGTCTAACTTTTATGTTAACGGAAGTAACTTGCATTGTATCGAGCTCGATATTTATCTCAAACGAATGATTGATATTTTCTCTGATAAATACGGAAGAACCACCCCTTGCTCTTTCGGATGGATGGCATGCGTGGTAAGCCGAATAACCTTTAATACTTAAATTTGAGTCTTTTTTCAAATGAGTTTCAGAGATCAAACAAATATCTATTTTTTCGTTAAGTAGAACCGTTTCTAGTTCTTCGATTTTTGCGGTAAGTCCGTTCGCGTTCCATGTTATTATTTTGAGTTGTTGGGACAACTGATCCATGTTTACGGTAAATTTGGTGTTTTAAGAGCCGCCGACTCAAATTTGTCCAATTTCTCAAGAATAATTGTGTTAATTCTCCCTTGTTCTTCTAATCGTTCAAGTATAAGGGAAAATACATTTTGAACGGAGTCAGGTTTAATAGTTTTAGGTTGTTCGGGCGCCGTGACTTGAGCGTACGTGTTCGTCTTTTTTGTTTTTATGTTTTCTGAGGGTAAAGCGTTTTCATTATTTTTCCCGTCCGTTTTACTCGACGCTTGAGTATTAGTCTTGGTTTTTAATTTTAATTCTTTGTTTTGCTTTGAGGTATTTTTTTTAGTTTTCTTACTAAATTCTTCGCGCCTCTTTAACATTTCCTTTGCGACCTCACAGCCACGGTAATTTGCTGGATGATTACCTTTGCAATTCGCGCATGTAGACGGAGTTTCTTTTTTAAGACGGCATACATCAGTCATGTGCTTTCCCGCGCATTTAACGCAAACGGGGTCCTTCTGACAATAAGCTTTTGTATGGTTAAAACCTTGACATCGCTTGCACTGAGGAATAAGGCGTTTGTTCTTTCTTAGTGGTTCGATTTTTACAACAATATTCATTATAGTTTTAATATTATAAACATTGTCTACATTTTCATTTTTATCGAAACTTAGAATAAAAAGCGGAAGAGCGTGTTTTATATAAGCGGTTTCGATTCCTTTTTCTCGCTTCAAAAGATTTGTTGCGTCAAGAATCTTAAATCCTTTGGTTTTTAAGTCCGAAAGGATGTCTTCTTTTGAACAAGAGGGATGAAGTCCTCTAGCAACTACACGTAGAGGTCTTTCTTCTTTAATTTAATAACTATACCATTCAATTTTTTCATCGCTGAGTTTTTTTGACAGTTTTCTATAAGAATCTGAATCATTTACGTTAATTTTCCACGTATTATTGTGAGTGGATGTAGCTTTGAAATTCTTTTGCGCCGTTTCTTTTAGAATAGGAAGAATTTTGTTATAATCCGCTTGACCAACGATGTTTATCGGTGGAGGAAGTTTCTTATACGCAGAAAACTGATCTTTCCGTGTAATTTTATATGGTTTTAGCTGATTTTGAGACTTAGGCGAATGTTCAGCCTTCCGTTTTTTACAAGGTCTACTTTTTTCAGTTTCCCGAGCAAGTTCATCTTCATCAGTTTCATATTCGTGCCGATCTCGATGTTGTGGACTTAGAGTATTTACTTTCATGTTTTCAGAAGTTTTTAACATCTTGTTCTCTTCACGAAGACTTTCGACTTCTTTTTTAAGCTCTTCGTAGAGTCTTATCATTTCGTTCAGCTTCTTTTGCAGTTCACAATTGTCCTGCTCAAAACTGTTTGTTTTCGGTGAGTCGCTTTTAGTGCCTTTTGGCACAACCGGTGGACTCTTTCTGCCGGTAACTCTCGGTACAGATGGAGGTGATCGAGGGACCTTATGCGCTTTCGCGAAAGGATTTATCAAATGCAATAAATGGCTCTCCCCAGAATCCGTAGAGCCTGCCTCCGAAGAGGATGGATTTGCCAGAGAAACTGGCTTTCCACCTGGGGTAATTAATCTATTTGTTTTTTCCATTGCATATTTTGTATACTTATGTAGTTCTCAGTATACGGAGATTGGATTTTAGTCGCCTTTTACGACAAGCATACCTTACTTCGGGTAAATTCTTAACCCCTACCCGAAGGGGTAGATGATGATGATGATGATGATGATGATGATGATGATGATGATGATGATGATGATGATGATGATGATGATGATGATGATGATGATGATGATGATGATGATGATGATGATGATGATGATGATGATGATGATGATGATGATGATGATGATGATGATGATGATGATGATGATGATGATGATGATGATGATGATGATGATGATGATGATGATGATGATGATGATGATGATGATGATGATGATGATGATGATGATGATGATGATGATGATGATGATGATGATGATGATGATGATGATGATGATGATGATGATGATGATGATGATGATGATGATGATGATGATGATGATGATGATGATGATGATGATGATGATGATGATGATGATGATGATGATGATGATGATGATGATGATGATGATGATGATGATGATGATGATGATGATGATGATGATGATGATGATGATGATGATGATGATGATGATGATGATGATGATGATGATGATGATGATGATGATGATGATGATGATGATGATGATGATGATGATGATGATGATGATGATGATGATGATGATGATGATGATGATGATGATGATGATGATGATGATGATGATGATGATGATGATGATGATGATGATGATGATGATGATGATGATGATGATGATGATGATGATGATGATGATGATGATGATGATGATGATGATGATGATGATGATGATGATGATGATGATGATGATGATGATGATGATGATGATGATGATGATGATGATGATGATGATGATGATGATGATGATGATGATGATGATGATGATGATGATGATGATGATGATGATGATGATGATGATGATGATGATGATGATGATGATGATGATGATGATGATGATGATGATGATGATGATGATGATGATGATGATGATGATGATGATGATGATGATGATGATGATGATGATGATGATGATGATGATGATGATGATGATGATGATGATGATGATGATGATGATGATGATGATGATGATGATGATGATGATGATGATGATGATGATGATGATGATGATGATGATGATGATGATGATGATGATGATGATGATGATGATGATGATGATGATGATGATGATGATGATGATGATGATGATGATGATGATGATGATGATGATGATGATGATGATGATGATGATGATGATGATGATGATGATGATGATGATGATGATGATGATGATGATGATGATGATGATGATGATGATGATGATGATGATGATGATGATGATGATGATGATGATGATGATGATGATGATGATGATGATGATGATGATGATGATGATGATGATGATGATGATGATGATGATGATGATGATGATGATGATGATGATGATGATGATGATGATGATGATGATGATGATGATGATGATGATGATGATGATGATGATGATGATGATGATGATGATGATGATGATGATGATGATGATGATGATGATGATGATGATGATGATGATGATGATGATGATGATGATGATGATGATGATGATGATGATGATGATGATGATGATGATGATGATGATGATGATGATGATGATGATGATGATGATGATGATGATGATGATGATGATGATGATGATGATGATGATGATGATGATGATGATGATGATGATGATGATGATGATGATGATGATGATGATGATGATGATGATGATGATGATGATGATGATGATGATGATGATGATGATGATGATGATGATGATGATGATGATGATGATGATGATGATGATGATGATGATGATGATGATGATGATGATGATGATGATGATGATGATGATGATGATGATGATGATGATGATGATGATGATGATGATGATGATGATGATGATGATGATGATGATGATGATGATGATGATGATGATGATGATGATGATGATGATGATGATGATGATGATGATGATGATGATGATGATGATGATGATGATGATGATGATGATGATGATGATGATGATGATGATGATGATGATGATGATGATGATGATGATGATGATGATGATGATGATGATGATGATGATGATGATGATGATGATGATGATGATGATGATGATGATGATGATGATGATGATGATGATGATGATGATGATGATGATGATGATGATGATGATGATGATGATGATGATGATGATGATGATGATGATGATGATGATGATGATGATGATGATGATGATGATGATGATGATGATGATGATGATGATGATGATGATGATGATGATGATGATGATGATGATGATGATGATGATGATGATGATGATGATGATGATGATGATGATGATGATGATGATGATGATGATGATGATGATGATGATGATGATGATGATGATGATGATGATGATGATGATGATGATGATGATGATGATGATGATGATGATGATGATGATGATGATGATGATGATGATGATGATGATGATGATGATGATGATGATGATGATGATGATGATGATGATGATGATGATGATGATGATGATGATGATGATGATGATGATGATGATGATGATGATGATGATGATGATGATGATGATGATGATGATGATGATGATGATGATGATGATGATGATGATGATGATGATGATGATGATGATGATGATGATGATGATGATGATGATGATGATGATGATGATGATGATGATGATGATGATGATGATGATGATGATGATGATGATGATGATGATGATGATGATGATGATGATGATGATGATGATGATGATGATGATGATGATGATGATGATGATGATGATGATGATGATGATGATGATGATGATGATGATGATGATGATGATGATGATGATGATGATGATGATGATGATGATGATGATGATGATGATGATGATGATGATGATGATGATGATGATGATGATGATGATGATGATGATGATGATGATGATGATGATGATGATGATGATGATGATGATGATGATGATGATGATGATGATGATGATGATGATGATGATGATGATGATGATGATGATGATGATGATGATGATGATGATGATGATGATGATGATGATGATGATGATGATGATGATGATGATGATGATGATGATGATGATGATGATGATGATGATGATGATGATGATGATGATGATGATGATGATGATGATGATGATGATGATGATGATGATGATGATGATGATGATGATGATGATGATGATGATGATGATGATGATGATGATGATGATGATGATGATGATGATGATGATGATGATGATGATGATGATGATGATGATGATGATGATGATGATGATGATGATGATGATGATGATGATGATGATGATGATGATGATGATGATGATGATGATGATGATGATGATGATGATGATGATGATGATGATGATGATGATGATGATGATGATGATGATGATGATGATGATGATGATGATGATGATGATGATGATGATGATGATGATGATGATGATGATGATGATGATGATGATGATGATGATGATGATGATGATGATGATGATGATGATGATGATGATGATGATGATGATGATGATGATGATGATGATGATGATGATGATGATGATGATGATGATGATGATGATGATGATGATGATGATGATGATGATGATGATGATGATGATGATGATGATGATGATGATGATGATGATGATGATGATGATGATGATGATGATGATGATGATGATGATGATGATGATGATGATGATGATGATGATGATGATGATGATGATGATGATGATGATGATGATGATGATGATGATGATGATGATGATGATGATGATGATGATGATGATGATGATGATGATGATGATGATGATGATGATGATGATGATGATGATGATGATGATGATGATGATGATGATGATGATGATGATGATGATGATGATGATGATGATGATGATGATGATGATGATGATGATGATGATGATGATGATGATGATGATGATGATGATGATGATGATGATGATGATGATGATGATGATGATGATGATGATGATGATGATGATGATGATGATGATGATGATGATGATGATGATGATGATGATGATGATGATGATGATGATGATGATGATGATGATGATGATGATGATGATGATGATGATGATGATGATGATGATGATGATGATGATGATGATGATGATGATGATGATGATGATGATGATGATGATGATGATGATGATGATGATGATGATGATGATGATGATGATGATGATGATGATGATGATGATGATGATGATGATGATGATGATGATGATGATGATGATGATGATGATGATGATGATGATGATGATGATGATGATGATGATGATGATGATGATGATGATGATGATGATGATGATGATGATGATGATGATGATGATGATGATGATGATGATGATGATGATGATGATGATGATGATGATGATGATGATGATGATGATGATGATGATGATGATGATGATGATGATGATGATGATGATGATGATGATGATGATGATGATGATGATGATGATGATGATGATGATGATGATGATGATGATGATGATGATGATGATGATGATGATGATGATGATGATGATGATGATGATGATGATGATGATGATGATGATGATGATGATGATGATGATGATGATGATGATGATGATGATGATGATGATGATGATGATGATGATGATGATGATGATGATGATGATGATGATGATGATGATGATGATGATGATGATGATGATGATGATGATGATGATGATGATGATGATGATGATGATGATGATGATGATGATGATGATGATGATGATGATGATGATGATGATGATGATGATGATGATGATGATGATGATGATGATGATGATGATGATGATGATGATGATGATGATGATGATGATGATGATGATGATGATGATGATGATGATGATGATGATGATGATGATGATGATGATGATGATGATGATGATGATGATGATGATGATGATGATGATGATGCTGATGATGATGATGATGATGATGATGCTGATGATGATGATGATGATGATGATGATGATGATGATGATGATGATGATGATGATGATGATGATGATGATGATGATGATGATGATGATGATGATGATGTGATGATGATGATGATGATGATGATGATGATGATGATGATGATGATGATGATGATGATGATGATGATGATGATGATGATGATGATGATGATGATGATGATGATGATGATGATGATGATGATGATGATGATGATGATGATGATGATGATGATGATGATGATGATGATGATGATGATGATGATGATGATGATGATGATGATGATGATGATGATGATGATGATGATGATGATGATGATGATGATGATGATGATGATGATGATGATGATGATGATGATGATGATGATGATGATGATGATGATGATGATGATGATGATGATGATGATGATGATGATGATGATGATGATGATGATGATGATGATGATGATGATGATGATGATGATGATGATGATGATGATGATGATGATGATGATGATGATGATGATGATGATGATGATGATGATGATGATGATGATGATGATGATGATGATGATGATGATGATGATGATGATGATGATGATGATGATGATGATGATGATGATGATGATGATGATGATGATGATGATGATGATGATGATGATGATGATGATGATGATGATGATGATGATGATGATGATGATGATGATGATGATGATGATGATGATGATGATGATGATGATGATGATGATGATGATGATGATGATGATGATGATGATGATGATGATGATGATGATGATGATGATGATGATGATGATGATGATGATGATGATGATGATGATGATGATGATGATGATGATGATGATGATGATGATGATGATGATGATGATGATGATGATGATGATGATGATGATGATGATGATGATGATGATGATGATGATGATGATGATGATGATGATGATGATGATGATGATGATGATGATGATGATGATGATGATGATGATGATGATGATGATGATGATGATGATGATGATGATGATGATGATGATGATGATGATGATGATGATGATGATGATGATGATGATGATGATGATGATGATGATGATGATGATGATGATGATGATGATGATGATGATGATGATGATGATGATGATGATGATGATGATGATGATGATGATGATGATGATGATGATGATGATGATGATGATGATGATGATGATGATGATGATGATGATGATGATGATGATGATGATGATGATGATGATGATGATGATGATGATGAATGATGATGATGATGATGATGATGATGATGATGATGATGATGATGATGATGATGATGATGATGATGATGATGATGATGATGATGATGATGATGATGATGATGATGATGATGATGATGATGATGATGATGATGATGATGATGATGATGATGATGATGATGATGATGATGATGATGATGATGATGATGATGATGATGATGATGATGATGATGATGATGATGATGATGATGATGATGATGATGATGATGATGATGATGATGATGATGATGATGATGATGATGATGATGATGATGATGATGATGATGATGATGATGATGATGATGATGATGATGATGATGATGATGATGATGATGATGATGATGATGATGATGATGATGATGATGATGATGATGATGATGATGATGATGATGATGATGATGATGATGATGATGATGATGATGATGATGATGATGATGATGATGATGATGATGATGATGATGATGATGATGATGATGATGATGATGATGATGATGATGATGATGATGATGATGATGATGATGATGATGATGATGATGATGATGATGATGATGATGATGATGATGATGATGATGATGATGATGATGATGATGATGATGATGATGATGATGATGATGATGATGATGATGATGATGATGATGATGATGATGATGATGATGATGATGATGATGATGATGATGATGATGATGATGATGATGATGATGATGATGATGATGATGATGATGATGATGATGATGATGATGATGATGATGATGATGATGATGATGATGATGATGATGATGATGATGATGATGATGATGATGATGATGATGATGATGATGATGATGATGATGATGATGATGATGATGATGATGATGATGATGATGATGATGATGATGATGATGATGATGATGATGATGATGATGATGATGATGATGATGATGATGATGATGATGATGATGATGATGATGATGATGATGATGATGATGATGATGATGATGATGATGATGATGATGATGATGATGATGATGATGATGATGATGATGATGATGATGATGATGATGATGATGATGATGATGATGATGATGATGATGATGATGATGATGATGATGATGATGATGATGATGATGATGATGATGATGATGATGATGATGATGATGATGATGATGATGATGATGATGATGATGATGATGATGATGATGATGATGATGATGATGATGATGATGATGATGATGATGATGATGATGATGATGATGATGATGATGATGATGATGATGATGATGATGATGATGATGATGATGATGATGATGATGATGATGATGATGATGATGATGATGATGATGATGATGATGATGATGATGATGATGATGATGATGATGATGATGATGATGATGATGATGATGATGATGATGATGATGATGATGATGATGATGATGATGATGATGATGATGATGATGATGATGATGATGATGATGATGATGATGATGATGATGATGATGATGATGATGATGATGATGATGATGATGATGATGATGATGATGATGATGATGATGATGATGATGATGATGATGATGATGATGATGATGATGATGATGATGATGATGATGATGATGATGATGATGATGATGATGATGATGATGATGATGATGATGATGATGATGATGATGATGATGATGATGATGATGATGATGATGATGATGATGATGATGATGATGATGATGATGATGATGATGATGATGATGATGATGATGATGATGATGATGATGATGATGATGATGATGATGATGATGATGATGATGATGATGATGATGATGATGATGATGATGATGATGATGATGATGATGATGATGATGATGATGATGATGATGATGATGATGATGATGATGATGATGATGATGATGATGATGATGATGATGATGATGATGATGATGATGATGATGATGATGATGATGATGATGATGATGATGATGATGATGATGATGATGATGATGATGATGATGATGATGATGATGATGATGATGATGATGATGATGATGATGATGATGATGATGATGATGATGATGATGATGATGATGATGATGATGATGATGATGATGATGATGATGATGATGATGATGATGATGATGATGATGATGATGATGATGATGATGATGATGATGATGATGATGATGATGATGATGATGATGATGATGATGATGATGATGATGATGATGATGATGATGATGATGATGATGATGATGATGATGATGATGATGATGATGATGATGATGATGATGATGATGATGATGATGATGATGATGATGATGATGATGATGATGATGATGATGATGATGATGATGATGATGATGATGATGATGATGATGATGATGATGATGATGATGATGATGATGATGATGATGATGATGATGATGATGATGATGATGATGATGATGATGATGATGATGATGATGATGATGATGATGATGATGATGATGATGATGATGATGATGATGATGATGATGATGATGATGATGATGATGATGATGATGATGATGATGATGATGATGATGATGATGATGATGATGATGATGATGATGATGATGATGATGATGATGATGATGATGATGATGATGATGATGATGATGATGATGATGATGATGATGATGATGATGATGATGATGATGATGATGATGATGATGATGATGATGATGATGATGATGATGATGATGATGATGATGATGATGATGATGATGATGATGATGATGATGATGATGATGATGATGATGATGATGATGATGATGATGATGATGATGATGATGATGATGATGATGATGATGATGATGATGATGATGATGATGATGATGATGATGATGATGATGATGATGATGATGATGATGATGATGATGATGATGATGATGATGATGATGATGATGATGATGATGATGATGATGATGATGATGATGATGATGATGATGATGATGATGATGATGATGATGATGATGATGATGATGATGATGATGATGATGATGATGATGATGATGATGATGATGATGATGATGATGATGATGATGATGATGATGATGATGATGATGATGATGATGATGATGATGATGATGATGATGATGATGATGATGATGATGATGATGATGATGATGATGATGATGATGATGATGATGATGATGATGATGATGATGATGATGATGATGATGATGATGATGATGATGATGATGATGATGATGATGATGATGATGATGATGATGATGATGATGATGATGATGATGATGATGATGATGATGATGATGATGATGATGATGATGATGATGATGATGATGATGATGATGATGATGATGATGATGATGATGATGATGATGATGATGATGATGATGATGATGATGATGATGATGATGATGATGATGATGATGATGATGATGATGATGATGATGATGATGATGATGATGATGATGATGATGATGATGATGATGATGATGATGATGATGATGATGATGATGATGATGATGATGATGATGATGATGATGATGATGATGATGATGATGATGATGATGATGATGATGATGATGATGATGATGATGATGATGATGATGATGATGATGATGATGATGATGATGATGATGATGATGATGATGATGATGATGATGATGATGATGATGATGATGATGATGATGATGATGATGATGATGATGATGATGATGATGATGATGATGATGATGATGATGATGATGATGATGATGATGATGATGATGATGATGATGATGATGATGATGATGATGATGATGATGATGATGATGATGATGATGATGATGATGATGATGATGATGATGATGATGATGATGATGATGATGATGATGATGATGATGATGATGATGATGATGATGATGATGATGATGATGATGATGATGATGATG
>OV049924.1:238724620-238845893 GCA_920104205.1 Eupeodes latifasciatus
AATATTATCAATGTTTTCAAAGACAGATACTGCCCATTGTGTTTGTATGTACATCTCAACGGCATAGCTCCCGCAGGCGTTGACGGTGGAGGTGTCACCATCTCTACCAATAGTCAAACGCATTCAATGCAACAAAACCAGCAGCAACAATACCACCAAGTCAAGGATGCAAGTGGAAGTTTTGCCATGCAATAGTCGACCTCTAACGCCCATCTCTCAGCAGCTGAGTGTGTAGTTCTGCAAGAGAAACAAGAAAAACAAGACTTCAATCGCAAATAATTTCCAACCTTGACTGTAAATTAAGTGAATTCAAACATTAAATCTAAAACTAATCCCTTCATTTTGCTCCTAAGGATCGCACTGGCTTAACGGTGGCAATCATTCGGAGGCAAATGGGCTGGCCCGACAAGAGTCCCCCAAAGGCCAAACAGATTCAGATAAGTCCCTCTGCAGCTACTGACGATGTCGGCGAGTTGAATCCATCGATTTTCACACAGAAAATAAACATCAAAAACAGTAAGTCAACTTCCATTTGAGATTTCCTTATATAATGAAAATTAATTTCTTTATAGTCACAACAATTCAGTGTGAACAACCTCTATCCGCAGCGGAAGTTTTTGTGGGTCAAGCGATCTCTGCGTTGTCGACAATGCGAACACAATGCCATCAAGCCGGAGTACCATTCAGGGTCGATCAAGTATCGCATGCAATTGTTCGCTAGCTATCATGTGCCCGACGCGACGTTCTGCTTGTGCGTTGTGAAAAGCCACTGAAGCCTGGCACGTCCACTCAATCGATCCTCAAGCTAACTAACCCAACTATGCACGATATGACCACAACCATTATGGAGCTGCCAACCAAGGAAGAGGAACGGCGAATGATCGACTTCGAATAAAAGACGACCGTGCTGCAGCAACATCGACTTCATCATTGAACACGAGTCTATCGAGGCAGACATAACTGACCGAGGAACCACCTTGTGTTAAAAGTCCCACCAACGTCATTCTAGAGATGTTGGATTCTTCGTTTGTCCTAAATCAACGTGACGATTCAAAGCAATTCGACGAAGGAGTTCAAGTTCAACGAGAGGAATCAAAGTAAAAAACAGAAAATTCTAATTAGAAATTCCTATTCTATGTTGTTTCTCCAATTTTTTTTTATTGATTCATCACTTGGTTAAAGTTCAAATTGAACTTTACTCCTGAAGAAGGACTCAAACCAGGCGATGAGGTTACTCTTGGTTTCTTGGTGCAATATACCTATGTGAATACAGTCACAAACATGCCCGAAAAGAAAGAAACTCAAAAACACGCATTATCATCGAAAGGTGTTGTAAAAATTGATCAAATTGAAGCCTAGATTTATTTCTATATCTAGAAAATAATCTTTTTTGGAACGACTCAACAGCAGTATCAGCAACTGCAGAGTAGTCAGGCAATTCAGGTTAGTTAATTAACTTACGAGTGATCCAAACAGGAATATTTAAAATTATATGATTCTTTAAGGCTTCCCGTTGCCGCTGAGGCTGACACCGCCTGCATAGAAGAGGTAGCTGATACGAATTCCGGTTTAGAAGGAACTTGTGGGGACAATATAGAACCTCCTTAATTACGGGAGTCGGAAATCATTGGTAAGCCTTCTTAAAAAATGAATTATAAATAAATTAAATATAAAATAATCTCAGCAGTTTGTATGTACTATTTTAGAATTCCCTCACATTTTAAGAAACTTAAAGACTGACAAAATAGAAGCTGAATTGCATGAATTCATATTGTCTTGAATCACCAAAGCTAAGTGCATTCTGTTTAGAACTAACTGGAATCGCCACAAGAATACCCCTACAAACTGCCCTAATGGTGTTCCAAGAGTTGCTCTGCAAAGAGTCGTTCGCCGGCAACCTTCACCTGGTGAAAATGTTTGATTGGGATTTTGGAATTTGCCTCGTAAAAGAAAGTCAACGCAAACGACTTAAGAAGCCACACATTTTCAATCAATGTATTGACTTACGAGCTCTATTCCAGAAATGGTATAATTACATCAATTTTTAACAATTTCATTGAGGGCTTACTGACCAGAAGCTCATGATGGCAATACTGCTTCAAGGTATGTAAGTTTTACATATACCATAAAACTTGAATTTACTAATTGACGTGGTTTTTTTTCAGCAGGAAATCAAAACGAAGCTTGGATGTCGATTTTACTCTGCCGTTCACTTGATTCAACGATATGCCTAGAATCTCATCCATGATTAGTCAAGATTCGTCGTGGCGTAGCTAGTTTTTAAATGAAGTTGTAATTTTTCAAAATTGTATGTAATTTAGTATAATTTTTGTTTTTTTAAATTGAGTGCCATTATTTATAGATTATAGGTTTTGAAATGTATCTCAGTTTTTAAATAATTAAAAAAAAAAGTATTGAATGTACTTTTTCCAAGAAAAACACTTCTTTTTGGTTTTCCCAAATTTGATCTGCTCAGGTCAATTATTATAGTGGATTATATCTTTTTTATTTTTTATTTCGCTTTTAGCAAATAATAATAAAAAACAAATAAGCTGTGGGTTTTATTTTTTTATTGAGACATACATATGTATTTTCATTTTAACAAAATTAAAAACTTAGTATTTTTAATCATATTCTTCTTATGTTTTGGTTCATCACGTTCGTATGTATTCCTTTGTGATTTCATGTGGTCAACAGCATTAGTCAGAAATTCGTTCTTTTAATTTTGCCTCAGAGTGCGAAGTTTAAATTCCGTTGAGTCTGATAACACTGGTCGACAAGATTATACTTTTTTTTGTCACCCAAACAAAAAATACTTTTTGAGAGGATTTAAGATATCCTGACTTCGAATCTTACCTTCAAATTTTTCTACTACATCAGGTTTTATCTTCTTATATATAAAAGAAAGTCGTGTTAGTTACACTATTTATAAGTCAAGAACGGTTGTACCCATATGGCTGAAAATTGGTGGGTAGGTAGCTTAAAGCCAGGAGACGGACATAGGATACTGTTTATCCCGTTCGACAGCGCTCCCGTTTGACTGGACATAAAACGTCAGTCAATATAAAACGTGGTATAACAAAAAAGGATCAGACTTGAAATAACAAAACGCAAATGAAGGATATGTATGTACCTAATAGACGTACATACATCTCAATTTATGATCGCAATATTATTGTATTGCAAAATTATTTGTCTATTATTTGACAGTCACAATTATCTGTTAGCTTTTAACTATTCTAACAGATGGCAACATCTGTTGACTGGATTGAGTTAGTATTCAATAGATGGCGCTATGTCAAACTTCCAAACGTTTCATATAAGCTACAATTTAATAGCACAACCACCACATGTTGCTGAGACTAAAGTACATACCTATATATTAAATTTACTTTGTAGTAAACGAAATACAGTGAATTTTACTTTTTCAATTTTTGGTTTTAGAAATTTTCGAACAATTACTAGATATTAGGAACGGTAAAAAGAATTGCAAACAAATACGCAATTCATTAAACTTCCAGATAATTTCTGCACAGTTATTCAGGAAATAAATTAATTGATTCAAAGTATGTTTCCCGATATACAGAGTAATTACTTGAATCATAACTGGCTCAGTTATCGGGCTATTTTGGCAGCCAAAAATGTTGATGTTGACAAAATTAACTTTTAAATCAATCGATACTTTTATTAATAATTGATATACAGAGTAGATATACCTGGAATGCCACCACATAATATTCGATTAAAGATTGGTTCACCTATTATTCTCCTGCGTGATTTAAATCCAACTTAATTATGCAACGGTACACGTTTAGTCATCAAAAACATCACCGGAAATATTCTTGAACCAACCATTTTAACTGAAAAGTTTAAAGGAAAAGTGGTCCTGTTGCCACGTAGTCCAATGATACATATCTTCAAAAGGTTACAGTTTCAAATTAGTTTAGATTTTGACATGTCTATAAATAGGTCTCAACAATGTCCATTTTTTGTGATTTAGATTTGGAAAATCCATGTTTTTCTCATGAGCAGCTACATATACATATGTTGCATTTTTACGTGTAGGAAAACCGTCCAACCTATTCGTGTTACCGAAAGACAGGTTAACCGAAAATACTATGCGCCGATTAGTGCTTAATCAAATTGAAATTAAAAATATTTATAATTCAAAGTATTAAATATAGTTGGAAGATCTTAAACTATCCGCCCTTACTTACCTAATTTAAAAGTTCAACTGTACAAACTTTGTTATATACGCATTTGTTACAAACTTGATTACCTACAAATAATAATACATTTAATATACAATATAATTCTCTTCTATTGATTTTTGCTTTACATCAACTGTACGAAAATTTTATTCAATTGTGTTCAAAGTCCTTCTCCTTCAAATCCCAAACCAGTAAATTTTTATGCCAGCTTTAAAGTTTCCATCTTCGTTTGTAAATAATAATTCTATTGTAATAAGGGGTAACTGTATTTTAAAATCAGTCATGAGGGTCGCTATATTATTTTTTACAAATTGCACATATGTAAAAAAGCATGGTGGTACCCATGTCTGATGTTCTCCTATCATTCCCCTTTAATAGTTTACAACAATATAACAAAAAAAGTTCCACAGCAACGCGTGGCCGGGTCAGCTAGTTATTTATACAAATAAAAAGCTTTCATAAGATAAAGTGAAATTGGAAAATCATATTTAACTGAAAAATAAGATTGACAATATTAATAATTGATAACTGTAAATGAATTGAATTGATTCAATAACTATAATAATTAAAAGATAAAACTACGATAGCCTAAGCATCTACATCCGACCATATCGGATCGCTTTCTGATTCGCCATCTGGATTAGCAGCAGCTGTTGATGAAAACTCAACTGCTTCAATTGATGGTTCATCATAATCAATTGGCCATTCTTCATCCTGCAAAGTTGTTGCTAATCTCACTCATCTTGTTTTGTTGTTGTTTCAGATGCCTGGCCAAGGCCATTTACGCCTTCTAAAGCTCGGTGGTTTGTGGGTTCCATGCTTAAAAAAAAATTAAACAAACTTTTGTACTTAAAAAGTTTCACTTTTTCTTTGTTATATAAACCTACGAGCAATGGTGTAGTACTCTAAAGCACCATCCAAATCTTTTTCGCTACTTAAAATATCTCCTAGCATTGTGAAAAGCTTGCAACTGGGATAGCTGGCGGCTTGTTTTTTCAACAGTTTAATGGCCTCCTGTGTTTCTCCTTCAGATTGGAGAATCTCTGCCATCGCTGATACGGCCGGAAAGTAGAACTGGTCGATTTCTAAAGCCCGATTAATGAAAGTCTTTGCCTGGCGTTTTGTAACGGTATTCGAAGAGTACAAAAGTGTACTGGCAAGTAGCTGTCGAAATTCATAGTAAGTTAAGGTAAAATGCAAATGAAAAATGAAAAATAACAACAAATTCTTACCACATAGCTCCTGGGGCAGTTCCTGAAATAGCGTGCAGCCAATGCACATATTGTCTGTGCATCTTTTAAGCGCTTAAGTCCGATTTAACAACCCGCAAGACCTTTGTACATATATCTCAAAACGATAGTTAGCCAAACTCTGAACTGCCCTGTAATAATGAATTGCTTCCTTATATCGTTTCAATTGAAGAAATATCTTCCCACGCAAAAGATACGCTTCAACGTTTGTTGAATCAACTGAAATTGCTTTGTGGGTAAAATAGGAAGCCTGTTCGTATTTTCCATTTGCCGATAGACTCTCAGCCATGACAAACCAATTTTCCGAACTAAATTCATTGATATTCGATTGCTGGCTAGCCAGCTTTTCCAATTCTGCTAGATTTTATTCCTCTCATAGACCACGGCTAATGGCATGATATGTTCTGTGCTATATGGACTTATCATGTGTGCTGTTTCTAAATACTGCTGCACCTGAGCATGGTGCCCATTGTAGTAGAGAGCTTTTCCAATTAACGTTTGAATATAATCGTTTTGATGAAGTTTTGTATTGTCGTTAATAGATTGGAATGTGTTAGACGTATCTAATGTTTATGAACGTACATTTGAGCATGACCTTTTATCCATGAACTTAACCACTCAACACACAAAATATTTAAAATCATTGCTTGCTTACCATTCACCAAGGAATTGACTTCAATTCCATCGACGCCGACTTCCAAGAGTGAACTTATAGCCTACATGGCCATTGGACAATCACGCAGTACATCTTTGTAAGAGGCAATAGCATCGAATGGATTTCTTGACTGTCGATGTTGTAGCTTTGCTAGAAGCATGTTTATCTTTGGAAGACTTACTCGGAATCGATTGCAATGTCGAAATAGCCAAATTGGAGTCATTCAGCTCACGACAGCAGATAGCCAGACGATATTTGATTAAAAATGAGGACATAAGAATCCATCGGATTAGGAATTAGGATTGTCAGGAAAAAAATCTTGTTCACAAGTGTAATTTTAACTAAAAAAAAAAAAACAAAATAATATTCATATAATTTGAGTTTAAAATTAACGTAATGAACACACTTACCTTGAATTTGTACCTCTTCGCTCCAGAATAAATACGTCGGCGTTGCTGGCTTCCTTCCACTTTTCCTGCTGCAACATTCTCCTTGGTTTCTTCTTTATCTGAGGATTAAATTAGGTGCAAATTCATTATATATCGGGTGATTTTTTAAGAGCTTGAGAACTTTTTTTAAAAAAAAAACGCATAAAATTTGCAAAAGCTCATCGATTCTTTATTTGAAACGTTAGACTGGTCCATGACATTTACTTTTTGAAGATAATTTCATTTAAATGTTGACCGCGGCTGCGTCTTAGGTGGTCCATTCGGAAAGTCCAATTTTGGGTAACTTTTTCGAGCATTTCGGCCGGAATAGCCCGAATTTCTTCGGAAATGTTGTCTTCCAAAGCTGGAATAGTTGCTGGCTTATTTGTGTAGACTTTAGACTTGACGTAGCCCCACAAAAAATAGTCTAAAGGCGTCAAATCGCATGATCTTGGTGGCCAACTTACCGGTCCATTCCTTGAGATGAATTGTTCTCCGAAGTTTTCCCTCAAAATGGCCATAGAATCGCGAGCTGTGTGGCATGTAGCGCCATCTTGTTGAAACCACATGTCAACCAAGTTCAGTTCTTCCATTTTTGGCAACAAAAAGTTTGTTAGCATTGAACGATAGCGATCGCCATTCACCGTAACGTTGCGTCCAACAGCATCTTTGAAAAAATACGGTCCAATGATTCCACCAGCGTACAAACCACACCAAACAGTGCATTTTTCGGGATGCATGGGCAGTTCTTGAACGGCTTCTGGTTGCTCTTCACTCCAAATGCGGCAATTTTGCTTATTTACGTAGCCATTCAACCAGAAATGAGCCTCATCGCTGAACAAAATTTGTCGATAAAAAAGCGGATTTTCTGCCAACTTTTCTAGGGCCCATTCACTGAAAATTCGACGTTGTGGCAGATCGTTCGGCTTCAGTTCTTGAAATGTCAAAGCATACTGAGCATCTTTCTCTTTGACACCATGTCTGAAATCCCGCGTGATCTGTCAAATACTAATGCATGAAAATCCTAACCTCAAAAAAATCACCCATTATTTTTATTTCAATAAATTAATATTTTGTATATAAATTGTTTTACCTTCATTTGCATTACTGGGAATTTATTTTGTTTTGTTTACATTTTCGTAGAATTGTCAAAATACTCACCTCGCTGTTAATCTGTCAAAACTGGGCTTAACTCAAATTAAGCCACGTTCGCATTGCAGTTCTAGGGTACGCCTATACTTTCAGCATGATTTTTTCTGTTTTTAGCGAAATTTTTCATAAAAACCATAGAATTTGTATGCCAAAAGCAGTCAAATATTATTTTTAGCACAGTTTTCACTGAAAAGAACTTGCAGAATTTATTTTTCTTAAAATATTGCATTAATTTTTCAATTTTTGAAATCAACGGATCTCTTTTTTGAACGGCTGAGTTCACCTCAAAGTTTTTTCCCCCGCGGTTGAGCAATATGGGCACAAATTCCATAACAACTACATTAATAATGGCTTTTTCCCATAAGAAATGCACGGGACAACTAACACATGCTTATCCTTATGGACAAAATCCTCTCAATTTAGCTTGTAGGCCGAAAGAGAGCAAACCCATTAAGTCGGGACTCTAAATAATATATTTCCTCTATGATGTTGATGTTGCACTATTGCATTGTTATTTGTTAAACAAACAAACTGTGTCAAGTGAATGGAAATAGAATTCGTGGTTGGCTTGGAGGAAGTGATTAGGCAATAGAAGAGGTAGCGTAAGAAATGATGAGTAGAAGTGCGGTCACTCTGTTTCAAAGACTTAAACAAAGAAGTTGTATTTTAAAATTTTGCAAAATACAACATTTGGTGGCAGCGGTGGGATTGTAAAGTTAAAGCATCTAAATTTACTCCCGAATTTCTCTAAAAATAAATATATTACTAGCTAAAAAAAATATTCCTCTAAGAAATAGAAAGATCCCGCGTCCCGCAGATCTTCAGACAGTGAGTTGACTGTTAAAACAAAAATACGAGTGACTCCACCTAAACGTGGTGACATAGAAAAATTAACTTCAAGCCTCCACCCTATAAAAAAATATATAATCATACTGACATTCAATGCTTCTCAAGCTATTAAACTCATACCAGAGTTTGATGGAAATGTTAAGGATTTAGATAGATTTATTCAATCATTTGATCTTCAATCAAAAAAAGCCACCACCGAACCCGAAAAAGCTGAACTAATTGATATAGTCAAATCAAAACTAACCGGCCGGCAATATAATGTTATAATAAAATATAACGATTATAACGCTAATGCTAGTACTAAAGATGAATCTGCTAAAACAGCCATTAGAAATATTAAAAGCGTTACAATTCGAAATAGTTTCTGTAGCGGTCTAATCCCTCAGCTTAAAACCATTGTAAACAATGCTAGATGCAAAGATTTAGATGAAGCTACAAACATAGCAATGGAAGAAGAAAAACTTCTTACCACTGTTGAAACAAATATTGCTACAACTTTTTTTTTTTTTTTTTAAAGTACAGGCACTCAAGGGGATATTAATACCTTTAACACGTTTACGGTTAAACACAGTCTGAGTATTAGGAAAATAGGGAAGGATTTAAGAGGAGATACCGGTGCACATTGGTCTTAAAATTTTAATATTGAAATGGGAGGGGAAAACAGAGTTGGGTAAAGCATTCCACATTCTCGATGAGTGGTTAAAAAAAGAATCTCTATACTTAACAGTACGTCCGAAATTTAGCTCTAGGGTAAACTGATGACGATGAGCATTCCTTGAAGTGCGAGTATTACGGCTGAATCGTTTAAGGGGTGGAATTCAACTGGCTAATTCGACAGAACATTGTTTGTAAAAGTATCTGTAAAACAACGAAAGGCATGAAACATTGCGCCGGTGTTCAAGAGATGTAAATGTTTCGGTTATAGTTCTATCGCCTATCATTTTCAAAGCTCTTTTTTGTATCCCATCTAAAAGGCTCAAACTTGTTTTAGGGGTTTCTGCCCAAATATGCGAGTTATATTCAAGTTTTGGACGAATGAATGCTTTGTAAATTACCGCCAGATTAGAAGGGGTGAAAAATTTCTTGCACCGTCGGAGAAATCCTAAGCACCTGGCAGCATTTTTGGCAATATCAAATATATGATCATTCCATAAAAGGTGATCTGTGATACACATACCAAGTACTGACATTTTATTAGTTTCCTGGATGCAAGTGCCACTCATAGATAGCGGCATCGGGGGTATGTTACGCTTTAACGACAGGAGACAGCATTGAGTTTTCGAAGCATTAAATTCTACACGGTTTTTGATTCCCCATTGGATAATGCTATCAAGATCAAAATTTAATGAGCTTATCATACGCTGCAGTTGAAGTTCCACATCCGAAGGACAAGGATGTGAATCTAGAAACGAATATGAAAAGCTGGGGGTACTGTCGTCGGCGAAACAGTTTAATGGATTAGAAGTGGCAGACAAAAGATCATCTTATATATAAAAGAAAGTCGTGTTAGTTACACTATTTATAAGTCAAGAACGGTTGTACCCATATGGCTGAAAATTGGTGGGTAGGTAGCTTAAAGCCAGGAGACGGACATAGGATACTGTTTATCCCGTTCGACAGCGCTCCCGTTTGACTGGACATAAAACGTCAGTCAATATAAAACGTGGTATAACAAAAAAGGATCAGACTTGAAATAACAAAACGCAAATGAAAGATATGTATGTAATAGACGTACATACATCTCAATTTATGATCGCAATATTATTGTATTGCAAAACTATTTGTCTATTATTTGACAGTCACAATTATCTGTTAGCTTTAAACTATTCTAACAGATGGCAACATCTGTTGACTGGATTGAGTTAGTATTCAATAGATGGCGCTATGTCAAACTTCCAAACGTTTCATATAAGCTACAATTTAATAGCACAACCACCACATGTTGCTGAGACTAAAGTACATACCTATATATTAAATTTACTTTGTAGTAAACGAAATACAGTGAATTTTACTTTTTCAATTTTTGGTTTTAGAAATTTTCGAACAATTACTAGATATTAGGAACGGTAAAAAGAATTGCAAACAAATACGCAATTCATTAAACTTCCAGATAATTTCTGCACAGTTATTCAGGAAATAAATTAATTGATTCAAAGTATGTTTCCCGATATACAGAGTAATTACTTGAATCATAACTGGCTCAGTCATCGGGCTATTTTGGCAGCCAAAAATGTTGATGTTGACGAAATTAACTTTTAAATCAATCGATACTTTTATTAATAATTGATATACAGAGTAGATATACCTGGAATGCCACCACATAATATTCGATTAAAGATTGGTTCACCTTTTATTCTCCTGCGTGATTTAAATCCAACTTAATTATGCAACGGTACACGTTTAGTCATCAAAAACATCACCGGAAATATTCTTGAACCAATCATTTTAACTGAAAAGTTTAAAGGAAAAGTGGTCCTGTTGCCACGTAGTCCAATGATACATATCTTCAAAAGGTTACAGTTTCAAATTAGTTTAGATTTTGACATGTCTATAAATAGCTCTCAACAATGTCCATTTTTTGTGATTTAGATTTGGAAAATCCATGTTTTTCTCATGAGCAGCT
Source organism: Eupeodes latifasciatus (assembly GCA_920104205.1). Classification (NCBI taxonomy): domain Eukaryota; kingdom Metazoa; phylum Arthropoda; class Insecta; order Diptera; family Syrphidae; genus Eupeodes; species Eupeodes latifasciatus. Next base: position 238,735,789 of record OV049924.1, read on the forward strand.
ACATATATGTTGCATTTTTACGTGTAGGAAAACCATCCAACCTATTCGTGTTACCGAAAGATGCTTAATCAAATTGAAATTAAAAATATTTATAATTCAAAGTATTAAATATAGTTGGAAGATCTTAAACTATCCGCCCTTACTTACCTAATTTAAAAGTTCAACTGTACAAACTTTGTTATATACGCATTTGTTACAAACTTGATTACCTACAAATAATAATACATTTAATATACAATATAATTCTTTTCTATTGATTTTTGCTTTACATCAACTGTACGAAAATTTTATTCAATTGTGTTCAAAGTCCTTCTCCTTCAAATCCCAAACCAGTAAATTTTTATGCCAGCTTTAAAGTTTCCATCTTCGTTTGTAAATAATAATTCTATTGTAATAAGGGGTAACTGTATTTTAAAATCAGTCATGAGGGTCGCTATATTATTTTTTACAAATTGCACATATGTAAAAAAGCATGGTGGTACCCATGTCTGATGTTCTCCTATCATTCCCCTTTAATAGTTTACAACAATATAACAAAAAAAGTTCCACAGCAACGCGTGGCCGGGTCAGCTAGTTTATGAATATAAGGAAGAGAGTCGGAGACAAAACGGAGCCCTGGGGGACACCAGCATTTATTTTATGAATTTCAGACTTGAAACCATCCAATACAACTTGTATTGATCGGTTAGAAAGGTAATTTCTAATCCAACGAAGAAGAGATTCATCAATACCGAATGCACGCATTTTCGATAAGAGAGCTTGGTGCCAAACTCTATCAAATGCTTTTTAAATATCAAGCGCAATAATCTTACTTTCTCCAAAACGATGTAAAGATTTGTTCCACTGTTCGGTGAGATAAACAATGAGATCACCAGTGGACCTATTGCTACGAAAGCCATACTGCCGGTCATTAAGAAGCTTTCGTTCTTCAAGATATTTCTTAAGTTGATAATTAATCAGCGTTTCCATGACCTTGGAAAGAAGGGACGTGAGTGCTATTGGGCGATAGTTAGAGGGAGAGGAGGATTCGCCTTTTTTGTGGATTGTGGATTGAAGTAGTTTTTGCCTTAATTTCTGATCATGCAAAAATTTGGTTCGTCGAATATGACCATTACAGGTCTTTCTAGCTTGTTTGAACTTATTCCGGTTTTCCTCAGTCAGGTTGGCTTTATAATAACGGAAACTTACATCTCTGAACCTAATAACCTCTTTACAGCTCGAATCAAACCATGAGTTCTCTTTGGGTTTGAAAGATTTCACCCTATTCGGGATAAAATTTCTCATTTCGCAAAGAATTAAATTTGTAACCATATCTGCGCTGGAATCGACACACGTCACTATCGAGGAAGCATAGTGACCAGTTAAAGTTCCTGAAGAATTCATTGAGACCGTCCCAATTGTCTTTCTCATAATGCCAAACAGATCTCTTAGGAGTTTTTTCTTTAACTGGGTTTTTTTGACATGAGAAATTTGCAGATATGATACAATGGTCTGATGTGCCTAGAGGCGGTAATACACTGATTGTGTATTTATTAGGGTCAGAGGTAAGAAACAAGTCTAGGGTGTTGGCGGATTGACCTGCAACGTCAGAGATTCGAGTTGGCTCATCGACAAGCTGAGTTAATTGATTTAACTCAGCAAAGATCTCAACATACCTTCCTTCCGGTGTTGACTGGCCAGAATATCGAAGCCAAGAAAAATTGTGTACATTGAAATTGCCCGCAATGATGATTTCAGTGTGAGGATAATGGGCAACAATTTTGAATGGAGTCAGACAGACCATCAAATTCGTTAAAAGTTGAATTTCTGTCCAGATTTGGACTTCGATATAAAAAACATGCGTGGATGATGTGCTTATTTACCGTGAGTTTTAACCACATGAAGTTAAAGTTTTTGTTACAGCACAATCCATATTGTGGCTGAAGTTGGTATGCAACATCATTTTTTTTACATGGTGGAAAAGAATAATGGCACTAAGCTATACCCATTTAGATTAAATTCCAAATGATCGGAATCTTCACCTATCTGAGTTTCATTTAATGCCAAAACAGCTGGCCTGTGTGTCTCAGTGTGGACATATGTCGCATAGAAATTCTTTCTAAGACCACGAATGTTGCTAAAATCTACTCTGAATTCATCAAACATTCCAATATTCAAAATTTACAAAACACAATTCGCAACCTATAATATATTATGTACTAACTAGAATCCAATTTGAACTTTTCAATATCAGATTTCCACTACTGTCATGCCTTAGTGAAAATCTGTGTACTGATCCGCCCCTGGTAAACTAGATAACACATATACTAATCTATCCAAAAACACATGAGCTAAATCGTTGTACATACTACATAGGTATATAGAAAACACCGTTCGCAATGTCTACAACAATTAAGCTAATATGACTGTGTTAAGTTGTAAGGATATTGATATTAGTTTTTTCTAAATTTTCTAATGAATAAAAAAATAAATAAAATGGAATTGAAGTTAAATAGATCTTAGGGCCGAAAGGCATTAGCATTAAGTATTATTGTTTAACTTAGAGTGTCCGTATGGGACCAGTAAGTTAGTTGTAAGTTATAGTTAATTAGGCTAGTTTTATGAATTTTTGTCTAGCTTTAAGATAGGTTTAAGATTGAAGTAATAAAAATGAATTTGAAAAAAAAAAAAAAAAACTGTGTTAAGTTGAGAGAAGGGAGGGAAGGGTTACCCATTGCACTGTGTTTCTCTTTTTTTTCTTTATTTACCATTTCTTTAGATTGACGCACTGCACAAGGTGTTTTTTGTTGGTTTATTATTTATATGGTAGGTATTGTTTTTTTTTGTGATGAACTTCCGAACAAAGACCCAAAACACAATAGAGTGTAGCTTTCAGCAAACCACGGACAGATATTTTAACAATTCAAGAACTAATAGACTGAATTCTAATACGAATCAGCATGTGCGGGTTAATAATGTACAAAATACCATCAAATGTCGCTATTGCAAAGATCAGGGTCATTCAATAGACTAGTGCAGAAAAAGGCAATTCAACAATAGTAGGCAAGATAATACACCTCAACGTGGAATCTCACAAAGGAGTCAGGTAAAGCACATGCATTAAGCTATGAAGACGATATTAAATCAAAATCACTAAAACCACTGCATCCCCTGATTCATCAAAATTCAAATAGATCTATAAATCCACTGTATCCACTGATTCATCAAAATCCAAAAAAATCGTTTAACCCACTGTATCAAAAATCTCAAGATGAAGATTCAATCTCAACGCATCCACTGAATCCACTGTCTCAAAACAAAAAATCAAATTCTGTGACTCCACTGTTGCATAAAAACAAATCAAACCCACTGAATTCACCGACTCAAAACAAAAAATCAAACCCATTTTGTTCACTGTCTCAAAATAAGAAACTAAATAATTAAACTAAATCGCAATCACTGTATCTAAATTACAAATCTATTAATTCAAAACGCGAGAAAACTCCTCAACAAAAACCACTGAATCTGTCTCAAATTTCTATATCTCCGAGTTCAAATATAAATTGAACACAAAACCCTACTTTAAAACAATATACAAATTCAAACCCATTTAGAAACAAAACGTTGACTTGCCAAATTTCAATAGAAAACGAGACAACGTACCTAAAAATACAAATCTAAATATTATACTAAATCAAAGCCACCGGTAAAATAGGAGTGCCACACAAATAAATAATCTACAAGATTTTCTGAAGGAACTGTTTAGTTATGATCAAATAAATTCCACTTCTTCTCAAAACCCTAAAAGTATGCTAAATCAAAACGAAAAATCGAAATACGTTGCTCAATGCTCATATAGGCTGTTTAAATAATGCTTCTAATTTCAAGTGTAAAATTAATATAAATTCAAAAGATACTATCTCCAACAAAAACATTATGCTTTTAGACACGGGTGCAAGCCTGAGTTTAATAAAAAGAAATAAATTAAACAAAGAATTTTGGGTTCATACCAATAATATAACTGAATTGAAAGGCATAGGTAGTACTCCTAATTCGACACTCGGCACAATTCTTCTAAAAATAGAAATAACACCACGAGCAAAACTAAGATATTTATTTCATGTAGTGCCCGAAAATTTCCCCATAACCCAAGATGGAATTTTAGGTGAAGACCTATTTCGAAATTTCAACGCTATACATAATTATAAAGACAATACCTTAAAATACTATTTCAAGAATAAGAGATACACAATAGACTTCGATTTTCACAAAAATTGAAAATTTAAAATCAAACGAGAAATTTTAAATTCAAAATACCTACAACGTTAAAGTATACATAGCTACAAACATATGTATGCATATGCACATCTCCTCTACATTCACACGTGAATGAGAAGAAAATTACTAAAGAAAGAATGAGAAAAGTAAATTTGTTTAAGTTTCATAAGCATTAATATGTTCGAAGGAGATAGCCAAAATACAAATGTCAAACCAAGAAGGAATAATATTTGTTTACATTTTTTTTGCTTTCACGTGTGAATGTAGAGGAGATGTGCATATACATATGTACATATGTTTGTAGCTATGTATACTTAAACGTTGTAGGTATTTTGAATTTAAAAATTCTGTTTGATTTTAAATTTTCAATTTTTGTGAAAAATTAAATGTTGCCATATTTGGCATATATGTATATCAATGAATCATTGAAGATTTAAAATATGTTTACTTGTTTTGTTGTTGTTATTATTACGTATTATGTATTATTTGTACGCATCAAGTACAAACACAATCAAAAATTAAAAGGTATTCAAAACTAGGTCGATTTTTGTTTTTTTAACGGCTAAATAGGATGTACTGCATTGAATATATACATATACATACATATAATCATACTAATATTATAAATGCGAATGTAAGTTTGTTTGTTACGCTTTCACGCAAAAACTACTTAACCGATCATCATGAAACTTTGCACATACACTCTTGAAGGTATTAGAAGTAACATAGGATACTTTTTATTAAAAAAAAAACAAAAAAATTTACGAAAAATAAGAAAATTGTTTGTCAAAATATCGTCAAATTTAGCTACTTCAACGCCATCTAGCATCATCTAGCATCATAGTAATGAAGGTTCAACCCTGAATACTGTAATACCAACCACTGTATTACCGACGGTGACGACAATATCTAATTCAATTGAATATAGTTTCAACTGTTTCTAATTTTTCTATATTTATTGTTATTTTCTTCTGTCGTTACATGCAGTATAATACTATTCACATTTTTGAGGTTATCCGTAATTTTTGTGGTTAGCTGTTACTTTATTATTTTAGATCTTACTCGCTGATGTTAATTCTTACTCTGCTTTTATTTGAAAAAATGCCAAAATTGTTTGTCAAAATATCGTCATGTGGATCTCATTGCTAATGTTTTTCCGGAATTGCAACAAAATTTGTGTGTGATCAGTGGTTGTGTGCAAGAGCAATATTAGCACCAAGAAATGAAATTGTAAATATGATCAATACTGACATTTTAAACGAGGTTCAAGGAGAAATGAAGGAATATTTGTCAATGGATACAATTATGGATACGGAACTAAGTACTTCATATCCTGTGGAGTTTTTAAATTCACTTGAACTATCGGGTGTACCGTCACATAAACTTCAATTGAAACTAAATGTACCAGTAATGCTTATGCGAAATCTAGATGCTCCTCGGCTATGTAATGGAACAAAGCTTCGGATAACAAAATTGGGACAGAACATACTTGGTGCTACTATTTTAACAGGTGTCGGTAAGGGAAATAGTGTTATAATACCTCGGATACCAATTATTTCCACATATAGGCTGTTTAAATAATGCTTCTAATTTCAAGTGTAAAATTAATATAAATTCAAAAGATACTATCTCCAACAAAAACATTATGCTTTTAGACACGGGTGCAAGCCTGAGTTTAATAAAAAGAAATAAATTAAACAAAGAATTTTGGGTTCATACCAATAATATAACTGAATTGAAAGGCATAGGTAGTACTCCTAATTCGACACTCGGCACAATTCTTCTGACCTTCCATTCCAATTTAAAAGGGTTCAGTTTCCCGTCAAGCTTAGCTTTGCTGTTACTATGAACAAGGCACAAGGACAAACATTACAGGTAGCAGGAGTGCATTTAGAAAACCCATGCTTCTCTCATGGTCAACTTTATGTAGCCTGTTTACGTGTATCTAATGCCCGGAATTTACACATATTTGCACCCGACGGGAAAACTTATAACATTGTCTATAAAAATATCTTAAATTAATACTTTCGTATTTTATTTTTTTAAATTGTTAGAATTCAGAATTATTTATTTTTGTTACGGTGAAATATATTTTAACATTTGTTGTTGCATTTCAATAAGCATATATTAAGGTGTTGAAACTTCATTGTCTGTAGTAATTTTTAAGAATTGTTGATCTCAGCCAAGCAATAAAATTTAGTTATTATATTGACTCATTTCTATTATTATACCCTTACCCTTTATCTCTCATACTTATTTAATTTCTCCACTGCGGGCGAAGCCGCGGGTAAAAAGCTAGTATAATATAAAACTACGTTGAAAAATTAACCTTACAAGTGTCAATGCCTAAATTGGAAAGGTATAAGCATAATATGTATATGAGGTATTATGATGACATGGTAGAATTTGGACAGAATGGAAGTGTTTCTTGTGTGGAGAATGGAGATATCATTATGATAACATTAATTGCTTCTGTGAGACTCTTCGATTCATATAGTCCAGAACATTTTACTTTTTTCGGTTTTAATCTTTTGAGGTCTTTTCTTGTAAAAGATTTAAACATAATTGTTTGACCATGCTTCCACATTAGTTTGATATCGGCGGGCATTGTAATTAGCATGTCTTGGAACTTAACAACAAAATAGTCTCAAAAATGGATATATTATTAGAACATATAGCCCATTTGACTCTAGTATATGATAACTTACTAAGGAATTCGTAGATAGTTTGAGGGTTAGCTGCAAGTACTGACGCAATCAAAATTATTAACGAATAGCTAATCAAAAAAAAAATCCTTTTGAAAACAAAAGAGTCCCTTTTAAAGTAAAGGGTGATTTTTTAGCTATTATCGTTTTAGCAACACAAACGAACAACGCTTGCAAATTATTGAATTTTATTATCAAAATGCGTGATCTGTTAAGAAGGTTCATCGCGCGCTTCTTCCATTTTATGGTCAGTTTAGTCGACCCACTGAAGCGGCTATTCGGGTTATTGTGAATATCAGCCAGAAGCATTGCAAGAGCTTCCAATGTATCCAGAAAAAGTCACAGTTTGGTGCGGTTTATGGGCTGGTGGCATCATTGGACCGTACTTCTTCAAAGATGATGCGAATCGTAACGTAACTATGAATAGTCAGCGCTACCGTGAGATGATATCCACATTTTGTTTGCCCAAAATGCAAGAGCTTGACTTGCATGACATGTGGTTTCAACAGGACGGTGCCATAATGAACTTATTGAGAGGCAAGTTCGGTGAACATTTTATTTCACGTTTGGGACCGGTCAATTAGCCGCCTAGATCGTGTGATTTAACGCCTTTAGACTATTTTTTGTGGGGCTATGTTTAAGATCATGTCTATACAAACAAGCCCGCTTCAATTGACGCATTGGAAGACCACATTGAAGAATTTATTCTTGAGATACCGGCCGAAATGTTGGAAAGAGTATGCCAAAATTGGACTAAGTGGATGGACCATTTGAGGCAAGGTCAACATTTGCATGGAATAATCTTCAAACATTAAATTATATGAACCGTACTATCGATTCAAATAAAAATTTCATGCATTTTTCTGAATTTAATATGTTTTTTTTTTCAAAAACTTTCCTATAGCTTTTAAAAATTCACCCTTTATAGATAGATAGATAGATTTGTATTACTTAAAATTGTTAAATACAATAGTTTCGGTTACATTTGATTGGATATAAATTTGGTAATAAAAGTGTTTTGGCGGTGGCAATGCCGTCTGCCAGATTGACTATATGTTTTCAAATTGTGTTCAAAAAAAATGTTCACTATTTAACTAAATGTAAATGAACAATTGCAAACATTATATAAAGATGCAAATAGGACTTTCAGTTTAGCTAAAACAAAAATAAATTACTTAATAATTAATACATAATTTTTAGGCAAAAGAATTAACAGCTTTTAGTTTGGCAAAAACAAAATTAGAGTTGAGTAAAACTTGGATTCAAGATTACAAAAATGAAGAGCTTTTAGTTTGGCTAAAACAAAAATAAAGGGTATGTGAACTCATTAAAAATTAAATATTATACTAAATCAAAGCCACCGGTAAAATAGGAGTGCCACACAAATAAATAATCTACAAGATTTTCTGAAGGAACTGTTTAGTTATGATCAAATAAATTCCACTTCTTCTCAAAACCCTAAAAGTATGCTAAATCAAAACGAAAAATCGAAATACGTTGCTCAATGCTCATATACATAGGCTGTTTAAATAATGCTTCTAATTTCAAGTGTAAAATTAATATAAATTCAAAAGATACTATCTCCAACAAAAACATTATGCTTTTAGACACGGGTGCAAGCCTGAGTTTAATAAAAAGAAATAAATTAAACAAAGAATTTTGGGTTCATACCAATAATATAACTGAATTGAAAGGCATAGGTAGTACTCCTACTTCGACACTCGGCACAATTCTTCTAAAAATAGAAATAACACCACGAACAAAACTAAGATATTTATTTCATGTAGTGCCCGAAAATTTCCCAATAACCCAAGATGGAATTTTAGGTGAAGACCTATTTCGAAATTTCGAAACACTATACATAATTATAAAGACAATACCTTAAAATACTATTTCAAGAATAAGAGATACACAATAGACTTCGATTTTCACAAAAATTGAAAATTTAAAATCAAACGAGAAATTTTAAATTCAAAATACCTACAACGTTAAAGTATACATAGCTACAAACATATGTATGCATATGCACATCTCCTCTACATTCACACGTGAATGAGAAGAAAATTACTAAAGAAAGAATGAGAAAAGTAAATTTGTTTAAGTTTCATAAGCATTAATATGTTCGAGGGAGATAGCCAAAATACAAATGTCAAACCAAGAAGGAATAATATTTGTTTACATTTTTTTTTGCTTTCACGTGTGAATGTAGAGTAGATGTGCATATACATATGTACATATGTTTGTAGCTATGTATACTTAAACGTTGTAGGTATTTTGAATTTAAAAATTCTGTTTGATTTTAAATTTTCAATTTTTGTGAAAAATTAAATGTTGCCATATTTGGCATATATGTATATCAATGAATCATTGAAGATTTAAAATATGTTCACTTGTTTTGTTGTTGTTATTATTACGTATTATGTATTATTTGTACGCATCAAGTACAAACACAATCAAAAATTAAAAGGTATTCAAAACTAGGTCGATTTTTGTTTTTTTAACGGCTAAATAGGATGTACTGCATTGAATTTTTAATTTCCTATAAAAACATATATGTATATACATACATACATATAATATAATATAAAACTACGTTGAAAAATTAACCTTACAAGTGTCAATGCCTAAATTGGAAAGGTATAAGTATAATATGTATATGAGGTATTATGATGACATGGTAGTAATTTGGACAGAATGGAAGTGTTTCTTGTATGGAGAATGGAGATATCATTATGATAACATTAATTGCTTCTGTGAGACTCTTCGATTCATATAGTCCAGAACATTTTACTTTTTTCGGTTTTAATCTTTTGAGGTCTTTTCTTGTAAAAGGTTTAAACATAATTGTTTGACCATGCTTCCACATTAGTTTGATATCGGCGGGCATTGTAATTAGCATGTCTTGGAACTTAACAACAAAATAGTCTCAAAAATGGATATATTATTAGAACATATAGCCCATTTGACTCTAGTATATGATAACTTACTAAGGAATTCGTAGATAGTTTGAGGGTTAGCTGCAAGTACTGAGGCAATCAAAATTATTAGCGAATAGCTAATCAAAAAAAAAAACCTTTTGAAAACAAAAGAGTCCCTTTTAAAGTAAAGGGTGATTTTTTAGCTATTATCGTTTTAGCAACACAAACGAACAACGCTTGCAAATTATTGAATTTTATTATCAAAATGCGTGATCTGTTAAGAAGGTTCATCGCGCGCTTCTTCCATTTTATGGTCAGTTTAGTCGACCCACTGAAGCGGCTAATAGGGTTATTGTGAATATCAGCCAGAAGCATTGCAAGAGCTTCCAATGTATCCAGAAAAAGCCACAGTTTGGTGCGGTTTATGGGCTGGTGGCATCATTGGACCGTACTTCTTCAAAGATGATGCGAATCGTAACGTAACTATGAATAGTCAGCGCTACCGTGAGATGATATCCACATTTTGTTTGCCCAAAATGCAAGAGCTTGACTTGCATGACATGTGGTTTCAACTTATTGAGAGGCAAGTTCGGTGAACATTTTATTTCACGTTTGGGACCGGTCAATTAGCCGCCTAGATCGTGTGATTTAACGCCTTTAGACTATTTTTTGTGGGGCTATGTTTAAGATCATGTCTATACAAACAAGCCCGCTTCAATTGACGCATTGGAAGACCACATTGAAGAATTTATTCTTGAGATACCGGCCGAAATGTTGGAAAGAGTATGCCAAAATTGGACTAAGCGGATGGACCATTTGAGGCAAGGTCAACATTTGCATGGAATAATCTTCAAACATTAAATTATATGAACCGTACTATCGATTCAAATAAAAATTTCATGCATTTTTCTGAATTTAATATGTTTTTTTTTTTTTAAAACTTTCCTATAGCTTTTAAAAATTCACCCTTTATAGATAGATAGATAGATAGATTTGTATTACTTAAAATTGTTAAATACAATAGTTTCGGTTACATTTGATTGGATATAAATTTGGTAATAAAAGTGTTTTGGCGGTGGCAATGCCGTCTGCCAGATTGACTATATGTTTTCAAATTGTGTTCAAAAAAAATGTTCACTATTTAACTAAATGTAAATGAACAATTGCAAACATTATATAAAGATGCAAATAGGACTTTCAGTTTAGCTAAAACAAAAATAAATTACTTAATAATTAATACATAATTTTTAGGCAAAAGAATTAACAGCTTTTAGTTTGGCAAAAACAAAATTAGAGTTGAGTAAAACTTGGATTCAAGATTACAAAAATGAAGAGCTTTTAGTTTGGCTAAAACAAAAATAAAGGGTATGTGAACTCATTAAAAATTAAATATTATACTAAATCAAAGCCACCGGTAAAATAGGAGTGCCACACAAATAAATAATCTACAAGATTTTCTGAAGGAACTGTTTAGTTATGATCAAATAAATTCCACTTCTTCTCAAAACCCTAAAAGTATGCTAAATCAAAACGAAAAATCGAAATACGTTGCTCAATGCTCATATACATAGGCTGTTTAAATAATGCTTCTAAATTCAAGTGTAAAATTAATATAAATTCAAAAGATACTATCTCCAACAAAAACATTATGCTTTTAGACACGGGTGAAAGCCTGAGTTTAATAAAAAGAAATAAATTAAACAAAGAATTTTGGGTTCATACCAATAATATAACTGAATTGAAAGGCATAGGTAGTACTCCTACTTCGACACTCGGCACAATTCTTCTAAAAATAGAAATAACACCACGAACAAAACTAAGATATTTATTTCATGTAGTGCCCGAAAATTTCCCAATAACCCAAGATGGAATTTTAGGTGAAGACCTATTTCGAAATTTCAACACTATACATAATTATAAAGACAATACCTTAAAATACTATTTCAAGAATAAGAGATACACAATAGACTTCGATTTTCACAAAAATTGAAAATTTAAAATCAAACGAGAAATTTTAAATTCAAAATACCTACAACGTTAAAGTATACATAGCTACAAACATATGTATGCATATGCACATCTCCTCTACATTCACACGTGAATGAGAAGAAAATTACTAAAGAAAGAATGAGAAAAGTAAATTTGTTTAAGTTTCATAAGCATTAATATGTTCGAGGGAGATAGCCAAAATACAAATGTCAAACCAAGAAGGAATAATATTTGTTTACATTTTTTTTGCTTTCACGTGTGAATAATAATGTGAAAATAAATATATTACTAGCTAAAAAAAAATATTCCTCTAAGAAATAGAAAGATCCCGCGTCCCGCAGATCTTCAGACAGTGAGTTGACTGTTAAAACAAAAATACGAGTGACTCCACCTAAACGTGGTGACATAGAAAAATTAACTTCAAGCCTCCACCCTATAAAAAAATATATAATCATACTGACATTCAATGCTTCTCAAGCTACTAAACTCATACCAGAGTTTGATGGAAATATTAAGGATTTAGATAGATTTATTCAATCATTTGATCTTCAATCAAAAAAAGCCAAAAATTACGGCAAAAAATACTGCAATGTCCCAAAGGCAGTAAAAATGTTTGGTCATTTGTAAAAAACATGAGGAATTCTTCCTCTTCGTCGGTTCCTACCCTCGTTGTCAATGACACTCCACTTGTTAGCTCTTTAGAGAAAGCTAATCTCTTCGCTAGGCAGTTCGCCGCCAATTCAACGCTGCCAATGAGTGTTATGACTCCGCCTGTCATCGAGCGCGTTAGTGATTCTAGGGGACCAATCTTTTTTCGCACTCGTACTGTGGTGAGAGTCCTAAAAGATCTTAACATACATAAATCCGCTGGTCCGGATGGTATCCCCGCTATTGTTCTGAAGAGGTGTTCTTCAACGCTGGCAAAACCACTGCGTAAGCTTTTTCATCTGTCCTACTCCTCAGGTCTCGTTCCGAGTGGATGGAAAACCGCATTTGTCCAGCCTATTCCCAAAAAAGGCAAATCTTCCTCACCCTCTAATTACCGACCGATTGCACTTACGTCCCTTCTTTCCAAGGTCATGGAAACGCTGATTAATTATCAGCTTAAGAAATTCTTGAGGAACGGAAGCTTCTTAATGACCGGCAATACGGCTTTCGTAGCAATAGGTCCACTGGTGATCTCATGGTTCATCTCACCGAACAGTGGAACAAATCTTTACATCGTTTTGGAGAAAGTAAGATTATTGCACTTGATATTTCAAAGGCATTTGATAAAGTCTGGCATCTTGCTCTCTTATCGAAAATGCGTGCTTTCGGTATCGACGAATCTCTTTTTCGTTGGATTAGAAATTTTCTTTCGAACCGTTCAATACAAGTTGTTTTGGACGGATTCAAGTCTGAAACCCATAAAATAAATGCTGGTGTTCCCCAGGGCTCCGTTTTGTCTCCGACCCTCTTCCTCATTTTTATAAATGATCTCCTGTCTGTTACTTCTAATCCAATACATTGTTTCGCTGACGATAGCACTCTTAGCTTTTCATATTCGTTTCCAGACTCACAACCCTCCTCTTCGGATGTGGAACTGCAACGACAAAATATGATTAGCTCATTAAATTCCGACCTACACAGCATTGTACAATGGGGAATAAAAAATCGTGTGGAATTTAATGCTTCGAAAACGCAATGCTCATACCAATAATAGGTCCGTTCGCGTACTTTCTGCACTAAAATTCGTAAAAATAAATATTTTAAAGAGTGGGGGTAAAATTCTCTCACCAAAAAAAAAAACTACAAAAAAGTAAGCGAACGGGAAAACAACAAATTTTTCACACAATATTACTCTCTTGTTGCTGTTCTTTGAAAATTTGTTTTTAAATTTTATAACTGACAGCAAAAGCGAGCAATTTATTTAATTTATTTGAATTTCTATCAAATTTGAAATTTTCACAAATCAGCCCAAAGAAATTTCTTGGGCTAAAATTCGTAGGTTGGGGAAATATTTTACTCTCTTGTGAGCGCTCTCTTTTACGAAAAACTACAAAATTTTTGAGTACGCGAACATGATTTGGTTAAATTTCGTATTTTTTAGTAAAATTGGACTGTTTTAGGAGGGTACGCGAACGGACCTAATATAACTGAATTGAAAGGCATAGGTAGTACTCCTACTTCGACACTCGGCACAATTCTTCTAAAAATAGAAATAACACCACGAACAAAACTAAGATATTTATTTCATGTAGTGCCCGAAAATTTCCCAATAACCCAAGATGGAATTTTAGGTGAAGACCTATTTCGAAATTTCGAAACACTATACATAATTATAAAGACAATACCTTAAAATACTATTTCAAGAATAAGAGATACACAATAGACTTCGATTTTCACAAAAATTGAAAATTTAAAATCAAACGAGAAATTTTAAATTCAAAATACCTACAACGTTAAAGTATACATAGCTACAAACATATGTATGCATATGCACATCTCCTCTACATTCACACGTGAATGAGAAGAAAATTACTAAAGAAAGAATGAGAAAAGTAAATTTGTTTAAGTTTCATAAGCATTAATATGTTCGAGGGAGATAGCCAAAATACAAATGTCAAACCAAGAAGGAATAATATTTGTTTACATTTTTTTTGCTTTCACGTGTGAATGTAGAGTAGATGTGCATATACATATGTACATATGTTTGTAGCTATGTATACTTAAACGTTGTAGGTATTTTGAATTTAAAAATTCTGTTTGATTTTAAATTTTCAATTTTTGTGAAAAATTAAATGTTGCCATATTTGGCATATATGTATATCAATGAATCATTGAAGATTTAAAATATGTTCACTTGTTTTGTTGTTGTTATTATTACGTATTATGTATTATTTGTACGCATCAAGTACAAACACAATCAAAAATTAAAAGGTATTCAAAACTAGGTCGATTTTTGTTTTTTTTAACGGCTAAATAGGATGTACTGCATTGAATTTTTAATTTCCTATAAAAACATATATGTATATACATACATACATATAATATAATATAAAACTACGTTGAAAAATTAACCTTACAAGTGTCAATGCCTAAATTGGAAAGGTATAAGTATAATATGTATATGAGGTATTATGATGACATGGTAGTAATTTGGACAGAATGGAAGTGTTTCTTGTATGGAGAATGGAGATATCATTATGATAACATTAATTGCTTCTGTGAGACTCTTCGATTCATATAGTCCAGAACATTTTACTTTTTTCGGTTTTAATCTTTTGAGGTCTTTTCTTGTAAAAGGTTTAAACATAATTGTTTGACCATGCTTCCACATTAGTTTGATATCGGCGGGCATTGTAATTAGCATGTCTTGGAACTTAACAACAAAATAGTCTCAAAAATGGATATATTATTAGAACATATAGCCCATTTGACTCTAGTATATGATAACTTACTAAGGAATTCGTAGATAGTTTGAGGGTTAGCTGCAAGTACTGACGCAATCAAAATTATTAACGAATAGCTAATCAAAAAAAAAATCCTTTTGAAAACAAAAGAGTCCCTTTTAAAGTAAAGGGTGATTTTTTAGCTATTATCGTTTTAGCAACACAAACGAACAACGCTTGCAAATTATTGAATTTTATTATCAAAATGCGTGATCTGTTAAGAAGGTTCATCGCGCGCTTCTTCCATTTTATGGTCAGTTTAGTCGACCCACTGAAGCGGCTAATCGGGTTATTGTGAATATCAGCCAGAAGCATTGCAAGAGCTTCCAATGTATCCAGAAAAAGCCACAGTTTGGTGCGGTTTATGGGCTGGTGGCATCATTGGACCGTACTTCTTCAAAGATGATGCGAATCGTAACGTAACTATGAATAGTCAGCGCTACAATGAGATGATATCCACATTTTGTTTGCCCAAAATGCAAGAGCTTGACTTGCATGACATGTGGTTTCAACAGGACGGTGCCATAATGAACTTATTGAGAGGCAAGTTCGGTGAACATTTTATTTCACGTTTGGGACCGGTCAATTAGCCGCCTAGATCGTGTGATTTAACGCCTTTAGACTATTTTTTGTGGGGCTATGTTTAAGATCATATCTATACAAACAAGCCCGCTTCAATTGACGCATTGGAAGACCACATTGAAGAATTTATTCTTGAGATACCGGCCGAAATGTTGGAAAGAGTATGCCAAAATTGGACTAAGCGGATGGACCATTTGAGGCAAGGTCAACATTTGCATGGAATAATCTTCAAACATTAAATTATATGAACCGTACTATCGATTCAAATAAAAATTTCATGCATTTTTCTGAATTTAATATGTTTTTTTTTTTAAAACTTTCCTATAGCTTTTAAAAATTCACCCTTTATAGATAGATAGATAGATAGATTTGTATTACTTAAAATTGTTAAATACAATAGTTTCGGTTACATTTGATTGGAATATAAATTTGGTAATAAAAGTGTTTTGGCGGTGGCAATGCCGTCTGCCAGATTGACTATATGTTTTCAAATTGTGTTCAAAAAAAATGTTCACTATTTAACTAAATGTAAATGAACAATTGCGAACATTATATAAAGATGCAAATAGGACTTTCAGTTTAGCTAAAACAAAAATAAATTACTTAATAATTAATACATAATTTTTGGGCAAAAGAATTAACAGCTTTTAGTTTGGCAAAAACAAAATTAGAGTTGAGTAAAACTTGGATTCAAGATTACAAAAATGAAGAGCTTTTAGTTTGGCTAAAACAAAAATAAAGGGTATGTGAACTCATTAAAAATTAAATATTATACTAAATCAAAGCCACCGGTAAAATAGGAGTGCCACACAAATAAATAATCTACAAGATTTTCTGAAGGAACTGTTTAGTTATGATCAAATAAATTCCACTTCTTCTCAAAACCCTAAAAGTATGCTAAATCAAAACGAAAAATCGAAATACGTTGCTCAATGCTCATATACATAGGCTGTTTAAATAATGCTTCTAAATTCAAGTGTAAAATTAATATAAATTCAAAAGATACTATCTCCAACAAAAACATTATGCTTTTAGACACGGGTGAAAGCCTGAGTTTAATAAAAAGAAATAAATTAAACAAAGAATTTTGGGTTCATACCAATAATATAACTGAATTGAAAGGCATAGGTAGTACTCCTACTTCGACACTCGGCACAATTCTTCTAAAAATAGAAATAACACCACGAACAAAACTAAGATATTTATTTCATGTAGTGCCCGAAAATTTCCCAATAACCCAAGATGGAATTTTAGGTGAAGACCTATTTCGAAATTTCAACACTATACATAATTATAAAGACAATACCTTAAAATACTATTTCAAGAATAAGAGATACACAATAGACTTCGATTTTCACAAAAATTGAAAATTTAAAATCAAACGAGAAATTTTAAATTCAAAATACCTACAACGTTAAAGTATACATAGCTACAAACATATGTATGCATATGCACATCTCCTCTACATTCACACGTGAATGAGAAGAAAATTACTAAAGAAAGAATGAGAAAAGTAAATTTGTTTAAGTTTCATAAGCATTAATATGTTCGAGGGAGATAGCCAAAATACAAATGTCAAACCAAGAAGGAATAATATTTGTTTACATTTTTTTTGCTTTCACGTGTGAATAATAATGTGAAAATAAATATATTACTAGCTAAAAAAAAATATTCCTCTAAGAAATAGAAAGATCCCGCGTCCCGCAGATCTTCAGACAGTGAGTTGACTGTTAAAACAAAAATACGAGTGACTCCACCTAAACGTGGTGACATAGAAAAATTAACTTCAAGCCTCCACCCTATAAAAAAATATATAATCATACTGACATTCAATGCTTCTCAAGCTACTAAACTCATACCAGAGTTTGATGGAAATATTAAGGATTTAGATAGATTTATTCAATCATTTGATCTTCAATCAAAAAAAGCCAAAAATTACGGCAAAAAATACTGCAATGTCCCAAAGGCAGTAAAAATGTTTGGTCATTTGTAAAAAACATGAGGAATTCTTCCTCTTCGTCGGTTCCTACCCTCGTTGTCAATGACACTCCACTTGTTAGCTCTTTAGAGAAAGCTAATCTCTTCGCTAGGCAGTTCGCCGCCAATTCAACGCTGCCAATGAGTGTTATGACTCCGCCTGTCATCGAGCGCGTTAGTGATTCTAGGGGACCAATCTTTTTTCGCACTCGTACTGTGGTGAGAGTCCTAAAAGATCTTAACATACATAAATCCGCTGGTCCGGATGGTATCCCCGCTATTGTTCTGAAGAGGTATTCTTCAACGCTGGCAAAACCACTGCGTAAGCTTTTTCATCTGTCCTACTCCTCAGGTCTCGTTCCGAGTGGATGGAAAACCGCATTTGTCCAGCCTATTCCCAAAAAAGGCAAATCTTCCTCACCCTCTAATTACCGACCGATTGCACTTACGTCCCTTCTTTCCAAGGTCATGGAAACGCTGATTAATTATCAGCTTAAGAAATTCTTGAGGAACGGAAGCTTCTTAATGACCGGCAATACGGCTTTCGTAGCAATAGGTCCACTGGTGATCTCATGGTTCATCTCACCGAACAGTGGAACAAATCTTTATATCGTTTTGGAGAAAGTAAGATTATTGCACTTGATATTTCAAAGGCATTTGATAAAGTCTGGCATCTTGCTCTCTTATCGAAAATGCGTGCTTTCGGTATCGACGAATCTCTTTTTCGTTGGATTAGAAATTTTCTTTCGAACCGTTCAATACAAGTTGTTTTGGACGGATTCAAGTCTGAAACCCATAAAATAAATGCTGGTGTTCCCCAGGGCTCCGTTTTGTCTCCGACCCTCTTCCTCATTTTTATAAATGATCTCCTGTCTGTTACTTCTAATCCAATACATTGTTTCGCTGACGATAGCACTCTTAGCTTTTCATATTCGTTTCCAGACTCACAACCCTCCTCTTCGGATGTGGAACTGCAACGACAAAATATGATTAGCTCATTAAATTCCGACCTACACAGCATTGTACAATGGGGAATAAAAAATCGTGTGGAATTTAATGCTTCGAAAACGCAATGCTGTCTTGCATCGTTAAAGCGAGATAAACCCTCTTTGCCACTATCTATGAGTGGCACTTGCATCAACGAAACGGAAAATCTCGACATCCTCGGAATGTGCATCAGCAACCACCTTTTGTGGAGCGATCACATACGCGATGTTGCCAAAAATGCCGCAAGATGTCTAGGTTTTTTGAGACGTTGCAAGAAATTTTTCTCTCCGTCTGATCTGGCTACAATCTACAAAACTTATATACGTCCGAAACTTGAATATAACTCTCATCTCTGGGCTGGTGCTCCAGTAACTTATTTAAGCCTCTTGGACAGTATTCAAAGTAGAGCTTTTAAAATGATTGGTGACATTAACATCATCAACTCGTTTACGTCACTCGAACATCGACGCAAGGTTTCTTGTCTAACCCTTTTTTACCGTTATTTTAACGGACTATGCTCTAGTGAAATAGCCAGTTGCATTCCTCCCCTTAAACAATTTAACCGTAATACTCGCGCTTCTAGGAATGCCCATCAGTTTACCCTTGAGCCCAACTTCGGCCGTACTATGAAGTACAGAGATTCATTTTTTAGCCGTACTACGCGAATGTGGAACGCCTTGCCACGCTCTATCTTTCCCTATCATTGCAATGTTCAGGAGTTCAAAATCAATGTACACCGACACCTCCTATCCAACCCTTTCCTCCTTTCCTAATGCTCACACTGTGTCTTTGGCATATTAAAGGTATAAAAAAACCCTTTTAGTGTTCGCTAGCCACCACCGAACCCGAAAAAGCTGAACTAATTGATATAGTCAAATCAAAACTAACCGGCCGGCAATATAATGTTATTATAAAATATAACGATTATAATGCCTAGGAAGCGTTAAAAGAGGCTCTGATAAAAAAAACTTTCGATAAAATAGGTCCTTACAAGTAATAACAAACGAAGTTTTCCAATTTAAACAGGGTTATAAGGAACCCAAAAGTACTTACGTGGAAAGAGCTAATGCCCTTTTCTATGAACTTAATAACGCTAATGCTAGTACTAAAGATGAATCTGCTAAAACAGCCATTAGAAATATTAAAAGCGTTACAATTCGAAATAGTTTCTGTAGCGGTCTAATCCCTCAGCTTAAAACCATTGTAAACAATGCTAGATGCAAAGATTTAGATGAAGCTACAAACATAGCAATGGAAGAAGAAAAACTTCTTACCACTGTTGCAAACAAATATTGCTACAACTTTTTTTTTTTTTTTATAAAGTACAGGCACTCAAGGGGATATTAATACCTTTAACACGTTTACGGTTAAACACAGTCTGAGTATTAGGAAAATAGGGAAGGATTTAAGAGGAGATACCGGTGCACATTGGTCTTAAAATTTTAATATTGAAATGGGAGGGGACAACAGAGTTGGGTAAAGCATTCCACATTCTCGATGAGTGGTTAAAAAAAAAATCTCTATACTTAACAGTACGTCCGAAATTTAGCTCTAGGGTAAACTGATGACGATGAGGATTCCTTGAAGTGCGAGTATTACGGCTGAATCGTTTAAGGGGTGGAATTCAACTGGCTAATTCGACAGAACATTGTTTGTAAAAGTATCTGTAAAACAACGAAAGGCATGAAACATTGCGCCGGTGTTCAAGAGATGTAAATGTTTCGGTTATATTTCTATCGCCTATCATTTTCAAAGCTCTTTTTTGTATCCCATCTAAAAGGCTCAAACTTGTTTTAGGGTTTTCTGCCCAAATATGCGCGTTATATTCAAGTTTTGGACGAATGAATGCTTTGTAAATTACCGCCAGATTAGAAGGGGTGAAAAATTTCTTGCACCGTCGGAGAAATCCTAAGCACCTGGCAGCATTTTTGGCAATATCAAATATATGATCATTCCATAAAAGGTGATCTGTGATACACATACCAAGTACTGACATTTTATTAGTTTCCTGGATGCAAGTGCCACTAATAGATAGCGGCATCGGGGGTATGTTACGCTTTAACGACAGGAGACAGCATTGAGTTTTCGAAGCATTAAATTCTACACGGTTTTTGATTCCCCATTGGATAATGCTATCAAGATCAAAATTTAATGAGCTTATCATACGCTGCAGTTGAAGTTCCACATCCGAAGGACAAGGATGTGAATCTAGAAACGAATATGAAAAGCTGGGGGTACTGTCGTCGGCGAAACAGTTTAATGGATTAGAAGTGGCAGACAAAATGTCATCTTATACATAAAAGAAAGTCGTGTTAGTTACACTATTTATAAGTCAAGAACGGTTGTACCCATATGGCTGAAAATTGGTGGGTAGGTAGCTTAAAGCCAGGAGACGGACATAGGATACTGTTTATCCCGTTCGACAGCGCTCCCGTTTGACTGGACATAAAACGTCAGTCAATATAAAACGTGGTATAACAAAAAAGGATCAGACTTGAAATAACAAAACGCAAATGAAAGATATGTATGTAATAGACGTACATACATCTCAATTTATGATCGCAATATTATTGTATTGCAAAACTATTTGTCTATTATTTGACAGTCACAATTATCTGTTAGCTTTTAACTATTCTAACAGATGGCAACATCTGTTGACTGGATTGAGTTAGTATTCAATAGATGGCGCTATGTCAAATTCCAAACGTTTCATATAAGCTACACTTTAATAGCACAACCACCACATGTTGCTGAGGCTAAAGTACATACCTATATATTAAATTTACTTTGTAGTAAACGAAATACAGTGAATTTTACTTTTTCAATTTTTGGTTTTAGAAATTTTCGAACAATTACTAGATATTAGGAACGGTAAAAAGAATTGCAAACAAATACGCAATTCATTAAACTTCCAGATAATTTCTGCACAGTTATTCAGGAAATAAATTAATTGATTCAAAGTATGTTTCCCGATATACAGAGTAATTACTTGAATCATAACTGGCTCAGTCATCGGGCTATTTTGGCAGCCAAAAATGTTGATGTTGACGAAATTAACTTTTAAATCAATCGATACTTTTATTAATAATTGATATACAGAGTAGATATACCTGGAATGCCACCACATAATATTCGATTAAAGATTGGTTCACCTATTATTCTCCTGCGTGATTTAAATCCAACTTAATTATGCAACGGTACACGTTTAGTCATCAAAAACATCACCGGAAATATTCTTGAACCAACCATTTTAACTGAAAAGTTTAAAGGAAAAGTGGTCCTGTTGCCACGTAGTCCAATGATACATATCTTCAAAAGGTTACAGTTTCAAATTAGTTTAGATTTTGACATGTCTATAAATAGCTCTCAACAATGTCCATTTTTTGTGATTTAGATTTGGAAAATCCATGTTTTTCTCATTAGCAGCTACATATATGTTGCATTTTTACGTGTAGGAAAACCGTCCAACCTATTCGTGTTACCGAAAGACAGGTTAACCGAAAATACTATGCGCCGATTAGTGCTTAATCAAATTGAAATTAAAAATATTTATAATTCAAAGTATTAAATATAGTTGGAAGATCTTAAACTATCCGCCCTTACTTACCTAATTTAAAAGTTCAACTGTACAAACTTTGTTATATACGCATTTGTTACAAACTTGATTACCTACAAATAATAATACATTTAATATACATTATAATTCTTTTCTATTGATTTTTGCTTTACATCAACTGTACGAAAATTTTATTCAATTGTGTTCAAAGTCCTTCTCCTTCAAATCCCAAACCAGTAAATTTGTATGCCAGCTTTAAAGTTTCCATCTTCGTTTGTAAATAATAATTCTATTGTAATAAGGGGTAACTGTATTTTAAAATCAGTCATGAGGGTCGCTATATTATTTTTTACAAATTGCACATATGTAAAAAAGCATGGTGGTACCCATGTCTGATGTTCTCCTATCATTCCCCTTTAATAGTTTACAACAATATAACAAAAAAAGTTCCACAGCAACGCGTGGCCGGGTCAGCTAGTTTATGAATATAAGGAAGAGAGTCGGAGACAAAACGGAGCCCTGGGGGACACCAGCATTTATTTTATGAATTTCAGACTTGAAACCATCCAATACAACTTGTATTGATCGGTTAGAAAGGTAATTTCTAATCCAACGAAGAAGAGATTCATCAATACCGAATGCACGCATTTTCGATAAGAGAGCTTGGTGCCAAACTCTATCAAATGCTTTTGAAATATCAAGCGCAATAATCTTACTTTCTCCAAAACGATGTAAAGATTTGTTCCACTGTTCGGTGAGATAAACCATGAGATCACCAGTGGACCTATTGCTACGAAAGCCATACTGCCGGTCATTAAGAAGCTTTCGTTCTTCAAGATATTTCTTAAGTTGATAATTAATCAGCGTTTCCATGACCTTGGAAAGAAGGGACGTGAGTGCTATTGGGCGATAGTTAGAGGGAGAGGAGGATTCGCCTTTTTTGTGGATTGTGGATTGAAGTAGTTTTTGCCTTAATTTCTGATCATGCAAAAATTTGGTTCGTCGAATATGACCATTACAGGTCTTTCTAGCTTGTTTGAACTTATTCCGGTTTTCCTCAGTCAGGTTGGCTTTATAATAACGGAAACTTACATCTCTGAACCTAATAACCTCTTTACAGCTCGAATCAAACCATGAGTTCTCTTTGGGTTTGAAAGATTTCACCCTATTCGGGATAAAATTTCTCATTTCGCAAAGAATTAAATTTGTAACCATATCTGCGCTGGAATCGACGCACGTCACTATCGAGGAAGCATAGTGACCAGTTAAAGTTCCTGAAGAATTCATTGAGACCGTCCCAATTGTTTTTCTCATAATGCCAAACAGATCTCTTAGGAATTTTTTCTTTAACTGGGTTTTTTTGACATGAGAAATTTGCAGATATGATACAATGGTCTGATGTGCCTAGAGGCGGTAATACACTGATTGTGTATTTATTAGGGTCAGAGGTAAGAAACAAGTCTAGGGTGTTGGCGGATTGACCTGCAACGTCAGGGATTCGAGTTGGCTCATCGACAAGCTGAGTTAATTGATTTAACTCAGCAAAGATCTCAACATACCTTCCTTCCGGTGTTGACTGGCCAGAATATCGAAGCCAAGAAAAATTGTGTACATTGAAATTGCCCGCAATGATGATTTCAGTGTGAGGATAATGGGCAACAATTCTTTGAATGGAGTCAGACAGACCATCAAATTCGTTAAAAGTTGAATTTCTGTCCAGATTTGGACTTCGATATAAAAAACATGCGTGGATGATGTGCTTATTTACCGTGAGTTTTAACCACATGAAGTTAAAGTTTTTGTTACAGCACAAACAAAGAATAATGGCACTAAGCTATACCCATTTAGATTAAATTCCAAATGATCGGAATCTTCACCTATCTGAGTTTCATTTAATGCCAAAACAGCTGGCCTGTGTGTCTCAGTGTGGACATATGTCGCATAGAAATTCTTTCTAAGACCACGAATGTTGCTAAAATCTACTCTGAATTCATGAAACATTCCAATATTCAAAATTTACAAAACACAATTCGCACAATTACCTATAATATATTATGTACTAACTAGAATCCAATTTGAACTTTTCAATATCAGATTTCCACTACTGTCATGCCTTAGTGAAAATCTGTGTACTGATCCGCCCCTGGTAAACTAGATAACACATATACTAATCTATCCAAAAACACATGAGCTAAATCGTTGTACATACTACATAGGTATATAGAAAACAC
Source organism: Eupeodes latifasciatus (assembly GCA_920104205.1). NCBI lineage: Eukaryota > Metazoa > Arthropoda > Insecta > Diptera > Syrphidae > Eupeodes > Eupeodes latifasciatus. The sequence goes on from OV049924.1 coordinate 238,760,422, forward strand.
CGTTCGCAATGTCTACAACAATTAAGCTAATATGACTGTGTTAAGTTGTAAGGATATTGATATTAGTTTTTTCTAAATTTTCTAATGAATAAAAAAATAAATAAAATGGAATTGAAGTTAAATAGATCTTAGGGCCGAAAGGCATTAGCATTAAGTATTATTGTTTAACTTAGAGTGTCCGTATGGGACCAGTAAGTTAGTTGTAAGTTATAGTTAATTAGGCTAGTTTTATGAATTTTTGTCTAGCTTTAAGATAGGTTTAAGATTGAAGTAATAAAAATGAATTTGAAAAAAAAAAAAAAAACTGTGTTAAGTTGAGAGAAGGGAGGGAAGGGTTACCCATTGCACTGTGTTTCTCTTTTTTTTCTTTATTTACCATTTCTTTAGATTGACGCACTGCACAAGGTGTTTTTTGTTGGTTTATTATTTATATGGTAGGTATTGTTTTTTTTTGTGATGAACTTCCGAACAAAGACCCAAAACACAATAGAGTGTAGCTTTCAGCAAACCACGGACAGATATTTTAACAATTCAAGAACTAATAGACTGAATTCTAATACGAATCAGCATGTGCGGGTTAATAATGTACAAAATACCATCAAATGTCGCTATTGCAAAGATCAGGGTCATTCAATAGACTAGTGCAGAAAAAGGCAATTCAACAATAGTAGGCAAGATAATACACCTCAACGTGGAATCTCACAAAGGAGTCAGGTAAAGCACATGCATTAAGCTATGAAGACGATATTAAATCAAAATCACTAAAACCACTGCATCCCCTGATTCATCAAAATTCAAATAGATCTATAAATCCACTGTATCCACTGATTCATCAAAATCCAAAAAAATCGTTTAACCCACTGTATCAAAAATCTCAAGATGAAGATTCAATCTCAACGCATCCACTGAATACACTGTCTCAAAACAAAAAATCAAATTCTGTGACTCCACTGTTGCATAAAAACAAATCAAACCCACTGAATTCACCGACTCAAAACAAAAAATCAAACCCATTTTGTTCACTGTCTCAAAATAAGAAACTAAATAATTAAACTAAATCGCAATCACTGTATCTAAATTACAAATCTATTAATTCAGAACGCGAGAAAACTCCTCAACAAAAACCACTGAATCTGTCTCAAATTTCTATATCTCCGAGTTCAAATATAAATTGAAAACAAAACCCTACTTTAAAACAATATACAAATTCAAACCCATTTAGAAACAAAACGTTGAGTTGCCAAATTTCAATAGAAAACGAGACAACGTACCTAAAAATACAAATCTAAATATTATACTAAATCAAAGCCACCGGTAAAATAGGAGTGCCACACAAATAAATAATCTACAAGATTTTCTGAAGGAACTGTTTAGTTATGATCAAATAAATTCCACTTCTTCTCAAAACCCTAAAAGTATGCTAAATCAAAACGAAAAATCGAAATACGTTGCTCAATGCTCATATAGGCTGTTTAAATAATGCTTCTAATTTCAAGTGTAAAATTAATATAAATTCAAAAGATACTATCTCCAACAAAAACATTATGCTTTTAGACACGGGTGCAAGCCTGAGTTTAATAAAAAGAAATAAATTAAACAAAGAATTTTGGGTTCATACCAATAATATAACTGAATTGAAAGGCATAGGTAGTACTCCTAATTCGACACTCGGCACAATTCTTCTAAAAATAGAAATAACACCACGAGCAAAACTAAGATATTTATTTCATGTAGTGCCCGAAAATTTCCCCATAACCCAAGATGGACTTTTAGGTGAAGACCTATTTCGAAATTTCAACGCTATACATAATTATAAAGACAATACCTTAAAATACTATTTCAAGAATAAGAGATACACAATAGACTTCGATTTTCACATTAATTGAAAATTTAAAATCAAACGAGAAATTTTAAATTCAAAATACCTACAACGTTAAAGTATACATGGCAGCATTTTTGGCAATATCAAATATATGATCATTCCATAAAAGGTGATCTGTGATACACATACCAAGTACTGACATTTTATTAGTTTCCTGGATGCAAGTGCCACTCATAGATAGCGGCATCGGGGGTATGTTACGCTTTAACGACAGGAGACAGCATTGAGTTTTCGAAGCATTAAATTCTACACGGTTTTTGATTCCCCATTGGATAATGCTATCAAGATCAAAATTTAATGAGCTTATCATACGCTGCAGTTGAAGTTCCACATCCGAAGGACAAGGATGTGAATCTAGAAACGAATATGAAAAGCTGGGGGTACTGTCGTCGGCGAAACAGTTTAATGGATTAGAAGTGGCAGACAAAAGATCATTTATGAATATAAGGAAGAGATTCGGAGACAAAACGGAGCCCTGGGGGACACCAGCATTTATTTTATGAATTTCAGACTTGAAACCATCCAATACAACTTGTATTGATCGGTTAGAAAGGTAATTTCTAATCCAACGAAGAAGAGATTCATCAATACCGAATGCACGCATTTTCGATAAGAGAGCTTGGTGCCAAACTCTATCAAATGCTTTTGAAATATCAAGCGCAATAATCTTACTTTCTCCAAAACGATGTAAAGATTTGTTCCACTGTTCGGTGAGATAAACCATGAGATCACCAGTGGACCTATTGCTACGAAAGCCATACTGCCGGTCATTAAGAAGCTTTCGTTCTTCAAGATATTTCTTAAGCTGATAATTAATCAGCGTTTCCATGACCTTGGAAAGAAGGGACGTGAGTGCTATTGGGCGATAGTTAGAGGGAGAAGAGGATTCGCCTTTTTTGTGGATTGTGGATTGAAGTAGTTTTTGCCTTAATTTCTGATCATGCAAAAATTTGGTTCGTCGAATATGACCATTACAGGTCTTTCTAGCTTGTTTGAACTTATTCCGGTTTTCCTCAGTCAGGTTGGCTTTATAATAACGGAAACTTACATCTCTGAACCTAATAACCTCTTTACAGCTCGAATCAAACCATGAGTTCTCTTTGGGTTTGAAAGATTTCACCCTATTCGGGATAAAATTTCTCATTTCGCAAAGAATTAAATTTGTAACCATATCTGCGCTGGAATCGACGCACGTCACTATCGAGGAAGCATAGTGACCAGTTAAAGTTCCTGAAGAATTCAATGAGACCGTCCCAATTGTCTTTCTCATAATGCCAAACAGATCTCTTAGGAGTTCTTTCTTTAACTGGGTTTTTTTGACATGAGAAATTTGCAGATATGATACAATGGTCTGATGTGAGTAGAATATGCGTCGCTTGAGCATGGGAATTTTTTTTATGGCTTTTTTAATGGGTTTTGTTTTGAATAGTTTTTAATGTGTTTTTAATTGGTGCGGTATTGTGTTTGATGTATTGTTTGGCGCACGGCTTGGCGCCGCATGCGGAAGTGATGATGATGAAGGGTTGGTTTGTGATGTTGAGGATCGTAAATGTTTTATTGGATTTGAATAGAAGTGAGGAAGAGGCGGCGCGCGGCGGTGCGGGCTCTCTGGATATTTGGAGAATGTGCGGTGGATGGATCGTGATGATTGTGGTGGTTGCTGCCGTCGGTCGGTCGGGAGGGAGTTTAAAGAAGATGTGTGTGAAGTAGTTTTGGATATTTGGAGAATGTGCGTTGGATGGATCGTGATGATTGTGGTGGGGTGTGGGTAATGTGTTTGTTGGTGGTTGCTGCCGTAGTCGTGGTTGTCGTCGTGTTCGTCGTCATGATCGTCATGGTCATCGTCGTCGTGGTCGTCGTCGTCGTCGTTTATATGGTATGGTTGTGCGGTACAGCATGTGCCGTGGTGGTGGTTGTCGTCGTGTTCGTCGTCGTCATGATCGTCATGGTCATCGTCGTCGTCGTCGTTTATGTGGTATGGTTGTGCGGTACAGCATGTGCCGTGGTGGTGGTTGTCGTCGTGTTCGTCGTCGTCATGATCGTCATGGTCATCGTCGTCGTCGTCGTCGTCGTCACCATAGCTATTGTCATAACGATCGACTGTAAAAAAAAAAAGAAATGGGGAGTGCGTTTCTCTCGAATGAGAATGAGTTTTGATCTTCTAAAGTAAACTATAAACAAAGGACACTTAAAATTCAATTACACGCTAGCCCTAGCCACTCGCTGCCCTGAATCATGAATCGATATGATTAGATTTGTTCTAATATTTTTTTAGGGGGGATTTGTTATGAGATATTTGTATGGTGGCAGTAACATAAGACAATGTTGATTTTGTTTGATTGTCATGAAATCATAAAATGACAAAGTAGGATTGCAAGCATTTTAATGTTTTTTTAAAATATGTATGTATGTCGATCATGAATCGACATGATTAGATTTGTTCTAATATTTTTTTAGGGGGATTTGTTATGAGATATTTGTATGGTGGCAATAACTTAAGACAATGTTGATTTTGTTTGATTGCCATGAAATCATAAAATGACAAAGTAGGATTGCAAGCATTTTAATGTTTTTTTTTAAAATATGTCGATCATGAATCGACATGATTAGATTTGTTCTAATATTTTTTAAGGACTGCAACAGTTTTAATGCCGCTGAATGAAGGAAAAACAGTTTTATTAGTAATGCATGTACCAATTTTATTTTGTCACATGTTTGAAGAAAATTATTCGTATAAAAAGCAGGGTAGGTTTTTGAATTTGTAGTAGTAGTATTCAAGCTAGAGGATTGCACACATATCTCAAAACATGAGTTTTTTGACAAAAATCAACGGGATCACCAAAGAGAAACCGGTGGTTCCTCTAAGGGACCTCAACGAGGACCCCTATAATATATCCAGAGCAACAAAGGTCTCCACCAGATATGGTGAAAAAATTCTGGTGGAGTTGGAAGAGTTTAAGTGCTTCCTTCCTAACAGATTTTCAACTTTAACCGAGAAAGACCTTGCTAAACTGATAGGGTATAACATGACAGTTAAACAACAGCCACCTGTGCCTTTCGGGGCATACTCCATAACGTTCACTGAGCCAGCTACTAAAAGAGAAAGAAGTGAAGACAGCGAAGACGAAGAAGACGAAGCAGACCTTAGCAAATATCCGTATGGGCAAAAACGGATGAAAATTGTATTGTAAACTTTACAAAAAAAATAAAATAAAATAAATTAAAAAAAAATGTTTTTATTTTTTCTGTTTTCCCAAATCTTGGTTGTGTTTTTTTTCTTTTTGGTAAGAAGGAGACATTTTGATTAATTTTTTTCTTTGGGGAGTTGATCCGACTACCATAAAACATCAAGCTCTTGTTTAGTTTCTTCGAAAGCACTTGTGTTTTTTTTTCCATCGATAACATATCTTTGAATCTTCTTGTTTTTTTTTTTTAATGAATGATTAAAACGCAACAAAACGCAATTTTTTTTTTCAATAGTTTATTCATTTAAAATGGATTTATAAAAATTCACTATTTTCTTAATTTTACGAAGTCGAAATCTTATTTCATAACAAGCACAGGTATGTGATTTTTCTTCAAGCTCATTTGATAAATTGTTTGCATTTGTAGGGCAGCTCGGATAATGAAATCTTTTGGAGGAATTTGAGCAATAGCCTTTTCCAAATCTCTTTATGAAATTAATATTCTCCATGGATTCAGCAAAATGTTCTTCATGTATAATATGCCGGTTTATTTTTAAAAATGATTGAAGCTCGTCAATTACCGAATTCATGTTTAAGCAAGACATGTTTTTTCAACGAATCACGAAAGTGAACTGGATTGAAATTTACTTCAATCCTTCATACAAAGATGAAAATTCTAATTCTCCTCATCTCCTTACTAACCCATTGTAAATTTGAAAAAAAAGCAGGCTATAACTTTTAGAAATACATATACAGAAGAAATTGTATTATTTATTAATATTATTTTTTTTTAATAGGTATCCAAGAGTTGTGATCAGATGGAAAACCGAGCCATTTTACAAACATTTTATTCTTTTTCTTTTTAAGCACTTTTTCAATGAGACAGGTATCGGGAAACTTTGTTTTTTGTAACTCTAGTTCATAGAATCCACCTTTAATTGGATGCCCTTGATAGTCTTCTAGCACGTATGTAACAGGATTTGTGCGCTTTACTTGAATTATCTTAAAGATTTCAGTTGTCCAATTTGGAGAGTACCCTTTATCAAAAACATGTTTGTATTTACTAATTCTGACAAAGTCTCCTACCTTGAACTTAGGAGTAACATGAATTTTGATGTGATTATATATCTTAGAGAGTAATTGTTTTTCATTTGAGGCATTTACTTCAGATGGTTTCATTTTTATTGTACGATGTTTTGAATCATTATAAGTTTTAGTCAGCAACCCTATTATATCAACCCATTTATATGTTCCTTTGAAACTGAATTCTTTCCACATAAGAGTTTTCAATGTGCGATTAAATCGTTCGACAATCGATGCTTTCAGTGGAGTAAATGTTGAATAATGGTTGATTTGATGTTTTTGCATTAGAGTTTGAAATTTCTTATTGAAAAACTCTTTTCCATCATCTGTTTGTAAATTCTTAGGCCATCGACCTTTGTTGAATATATCTTGCATGGCAACAGTGACCATTGCCCCAGTTTTATGTTTAATAGGAGTCGTCCAAGCAAATTTAGAAAATGTATCAATAACTGTGAGAAGATATCGGTAGTTTTCATTTTCTGACGAATACGGTCCCATTTCGACTAGATCAGCTTGCCATAAATCATCAAGCCCCTTGATAACGACTCTCCTTTTTTTAAAATTTCTTCTTGCTGGCTTATGTAGTTCTTCGACAATGTCTCTTTTACTCATCTTTTCACTGAATGATTAAAACAACAAAACATTTTACCTTTTTATTAGTTTATTTATTTAAATTCTTTCATTTGATATAGTACATAACAAGATTTACCTATATGTATACATAGATACTATTTTAGTCTTTTATACAGAGACATCAATTTTTTTATTCTTAACATTCTATTTTCAAGCATGTGGCATGCGCATGTATCTGGTCCAGCTTTACACAGATTTGAAGACCATGGACAGTTAGTAAAATGACACCCGTGTTTTGAAGTTGTACTCGATATATTCATAAATCTTTTCAAGAAGATAACATTGTTTAAAAGCTCCTCATGATGTTCTTCCAATATATTATTATGATTTATTTTCAAAAACTCCAAAATTTCATCAAAAATGAATCGAGTATCTATGTTAGACATGATAATTGAGTTGACACAATGAGGCATTAAGTTAAAGACTGAAGTGAAGTTATGATTGACTTTAAGTTAAATAGTAGTTTTCCCTTGAATTATATTTTTTTCTTTTTTTTTTTAATTAATTGTGTCAAACAAGAGTTTCTCAAATTTTTCAACAACTTCATATTTAATGTATTCTCTAAGTTGCTCGTTTGCGTCATCAACATATTTTTTGTTAGCAGCGTCTTCCTGTTCTTGTGGATCTTGAATATTTTTTAGTCGTTTAAACGTTAGATTGTAATCACCGCTGTCTGTTTTTAAAAAAACCTCACCAGCTGGTCCAGGCAAACCTCGCTCTCCCTGTAAACCTGGTGGCCCCGGCTCTCCTTGTTTCCCTCTTGGGCCTCTCGGTGGGGTCCTATATGAATAACGACCAAATTTATCAACACTCATTATTTTTTTTTATTCGATAATATCGGCTTCTTTAAGTTCTTCAATAATTGAAACAATTTCGTTAGAATGATTGTTATGTCCAGCTTGATGTGAAGCAATAAGCAGTCTCAATCGATCTACAAGCTCATTGGGATTATCCCAAAATATATAGTCTTTTTTCATTTTTGATAATTGCATTAATCCATTTCCTGAAGTTGTTTGTGGTGTTAATGGTGAAGGTAATGGCTTAATAGAAGTGTTTGTGTTGACTCCTAATAATTTACTTATTATATTTTTATACTTATAACCACGATTACCAAGTATTTGTCGATGTGAATCATGATCTTTTCTATATGCATTAGTGTCATGTAAAATGATCTTGTAGTTTTTTAAATCTTCATCAGTGTAAATTGTCTTATCGGGATTTTTCTTAAATATAAGCTCATATAGCCCATTTGTTCCTTCAAAGGTTTTATTTTTAATTTCTATATCCCTGCCGAGAATATTGAACTCAGCATTACCGATGTACCACTTTCCATCTTTTAAACGAATACCATACGTTTTATCAAGAGTGCTGGAATTATTAATAAATAAATCTATATATTTTTTAGGGGTATCGTGAAATTCTTCTTGTGACAATCGTTCCATAAAGTTGCGATGACTTGCGTAATAGTTTGAGGTTTTCTTTGTTCTTTTTGGAGTATCATTGTCATCGACAAAAATAGGTGAATCGTCAATAAAAGACTTTGGCGTAATGAATTCATCATGTGGTTGATGTTGTTCCAGATTGAGTTTTATTTTCTTTAAAGGGCTCTCGATAAGACTGTTTTGAAACTGCTCGGAATTTGATTTTTTAACCAATTCGTTTAGTGGTTTCGTGAGTGGTTTAAAAGTTTCTTCAATTTGAGTCTCGTAAGCTTCCCTATCGGTCTTGAATGATTTGTATTTCTTTCGTAGAGCATCGGTGGTTTTAATAAGCTCTTTTGTTAGTTTTACATCTATGTTCATCATATTGTAAAGTTAATTTCTTCTTACAAATGCAGCTGAAAAAATAAATCTCGAAGTTGATGAAAAAATCTTTCGATAGTTCTTAAACCAAATTTTTATTGCGCTTACTGGTCTTAACCGTATAGAATACTGGGTCTTAAACTGGATTGAACCGCTTTTAACTGCTATAATCTGTCGCTGAACTGTTCTGTACTGCTCTCATGGAACATTACCGTACATATGATACAAAAATCAAAAATTGTATCTATTTTATAGCTTAAGGAAGCAGTCAAAACCCTTTCTATATCGACCTTCATTCAAGGGGCTGTCCTTATCAATGACCACAAAACCGTAATTTGTGTTCCAACATTCTGCACATACCTTTTGAAACATTTTAAATGTCATATCCGAATTGACATGATCATTATAAATATGTTTTAAATTCATATCATCCTGTTTGAAGACGATGAGAAAATTCGCATTGTCTCGAATTAAGTGTTTCGGTATTCTTGTATATGTTTGGCACAAATAAAAACTATCGATGTGATGATGTCGTCCCATACTAAAATACACTCGAATCGTATCTTGTTTTTCACAGGCAATATCGTCAAAGATGAATATAGAATTTGGTTTAGCCTCTTCGACTCGAATTACATCACAATTATTGGAAAATGTAAAAAAGCCCATGTTTTTTATTGGTTTTATGGCTTTTCGTAAAAACTCATACTTCGGTTGTTTTTCCACAGTTTGAGGGGCCAGTAATTAACCCCCTTATACTATGAGGGAATAATTTACCATGCTTTTTTCTCTCAATCTTGTTATCCAGTTCCATATTTTGTACCGGTAACTGGTATTGTTGCTTAACGAATCGCATAGTGATGAAAACTAAATAAATTCCTATAAATGTCAAGTTTATATATATAAAAACCCTCATATCGCATCTAACCATTCTAGCGCAAAGATATTAATATTAAATGTTTGATTATTCCAAAAATTCTATCAGTCAAAGAAATATTGTAGAAGGAAAAGGTTTATTAAATACCTTAATAAACAAACTACCTCTTGAACTACATCTACCTGGTTATCAATACTGTGGACCTGGAACAAAACTTCAAAAACGCTTAGCTCGAGGCGATCCGGGAATTAATTTGCTTGATCAAGCGTGCAAAGAACACGATATATCGTATTTCAAATTTAAAAATACATCTGATCGACACATTGCCGATAGGATTTTAACTGAAAAGGCCTGGCAGCGATTTAAATCTAAGAACGCTAGTATAGCTGAACGGTCAAACGCACTATTGGTTACCAACCTCTTAAAAGCAAAAACAAAATTCGGTATGGGTTGTTCTCAGAGTAAAGATAAGAAGCCTAAAAAAAGAGCGAAAAATGAAAACGAAGAAAAGAAGTTCAAGATAGATAATAAAGCTAAACAACCCTCCTTTAGAAAAGTGATTCACACAATTGGGAATAATATCAAACGTAAAAAACCTCTCAATTTAGAAAAAGCAATTAAAATAGCAATATCATCTGCCAAGAAAACAGTTCGAAAAAACATTAAAAGAATTAAGACGCCAAGAGTTATTGCCATACCAAAAACTGGAGGAGCAATTCCTTTCCTTATTCCTCTGTTTGCTGGACTTTCAGCACTTGGAGCTTTAACGGGTGGAGCTGCAGGAGTAGCAAAAGCTGTCAGCGATATCAGCATTGCTAAAAAAGATCTAGAGGAGAAAAAACGTCATAACGAGAAAATGGAATCAATTGCAGTCGGACAAGGCTTACACCTTAAACCTTATAGAAAGGGCCTTGGACTTTATTTAAATCCAAAGTCAAAAAACTCCTAAGTTCGCTACCCAATCGTGCATTAAATGAAATAGATTTGAGAAATTTTGCAAAGAATTTAATTCCGAATTTTCGAGGAGTTTTCATGCGCGATAATTTACCAAAAACTAAACCGAAGAAAAATGAATCTGGGATTGTAAATCTTGATTCCTCAATTGGTCCTGGAACGCACTGGGTAGCGTATTATAAAGAAGGCAGTAAAATTGAATATTTTGATAGCTTTGGAAATTTACAGCCTCCTAATGAAATTATTAACTATTTGGGTGACAAAATTAACTATAATTATACTAAATATCAAGATTACGACTCTTTTAATTGTGGTCATTTATGTTTAAGATTTTTATATGATTGTTTATTTTCAAATAAATAAAGAGTTTTCTTTAAAAATGGTTTCATTGTATTTTTTATAAGCATGACGTTGACACTTACGCTAAGCGGAAGAACTTCCCATCTATTAGCTGAATATTTTCCACCTTTGAACCTGGATCAGGACTACGTTTGCGGATTGATTGATTTTCAAACGTACAACTCCATTCCGAATGTAGATGAACGGAACAATTTGTTTCATATAGGAGAATATGAAATTGAAATCCCAACTGGGTCTTATGAAATTGATAACATTGCAAAATTTATTTCCAAAGAATTATTATCACGAAATTCTACAGCTATTGTTCAAATAGAGGCAAATAATAATACTATGGTATCTGAAATCCGGAGCAACGAAAAAATATATTTCAATAAGGATAGAACTATTGGAAAATTACTTGGTTTCAGTAAATGTGTTCTTGACCCCGGTATGGTACATTTGTCGGATTTACCTGTTGATATAAATAAGGTGAATGTAATACGAGTTGAGTGTAATATCATTACTGGTTCTTATTTTAATAATACTCCTGTGCATACTTTACATGAATTTTCTCCAGAAACAGGAGCAGGGTATAAAATCATAGAAGTCCCGAAAAATGTCATCTATTTACCCGTGAACGTCAAACGAATAAGCAGTCTAACATTAAAACTCGTGGATCAAGACGGTGACTTGATAAATTTCAGAGGAGAAAGAATAACTGTACGACTGCATTTAACTCCAAAATCACAATAATGTTAATCTATAATAGTAATTATAAAATAGATACGAAAAGTAACCATCCATTTAGTTCTATTAGAACAGCACCACCGTCAAGACCAAAACTATCATCTGAAAATAAGACCTACCTTCTTACATTAGGATTTAAACTAAAGTAAAACAATATGAACGAAATATTAAACATTACCCATGGACCTAACTATGATAATAGCATATCTAAGTTTGAGTACCATAGTTACTCGCCATTTCTTCAGTCATTCAATCCAAGTGATGAAATACGTATCCCTATACAACAACAGGATTTGTGCATTTTACCCAGTGAAAGCTACATTTATATAGAAGGAGGTCTAACAAAATTAGATGGAAAGCCTTCTTCTACGGGAAAATTATCTAATAATGCGATGGCATTTCTTTTTGAAGAAATACATTATGAACTCAACGGAGTGGACATTGATAACAATAAAAATGTTGGCATCACAACATCAATGAAAAATTATATGTCATTGAATGAGAATGAAAGTAAAAGCTTAGAAAATGCTTCATGGACCGGAAACTCCAACATTACACCTGCATCGGGTACTTTTAATTTTTGTGTACCACTAAAGAATCTGTTGGGATTTGCTGAAGACTATAAAAGGATTATAGTAAACGCAAGACATGAATTGGTTCTAATTCGTACTCGAAGTAATGAGAATGCTTATTATACTACAGAAAACGAGGAAATAAAACTATCAATTTTCAAATTGCAATGGAGAGTTCCGCATATTACCTTATCCGATTCAAACAAGATTACATTATTGAAACAAATACAATTAAATCCAATTCAAATTCATTTTCGAACTTGGGAAATGTACGAATATCCAACACTGCCAACTAACACTGATCATGTATGGACAGTTAAGACTTCAACTCAACTTGAGAAACCGAGATATGTTATTATTGCTCTACAAACGAATAGAAAAAATCAAAAGGATAAGGATGTAAGCAAATTTGACCACTGTGAAGTTAGCAATGTAAAGGTACATTTAAACTCTGAATCGTACCCTCGTGAAGATTTAAATCTTAAATATAAACTAGACCAGTATGCCATTCTCTATGAAATGTACAGTAAATTGCAATACTCATACTATCAAAAACGCTCACAACCACTTTTATCACGACAAAACTTCAAGGATATCGCCCCAATAATGGTGGTTGATTGTTCCCGTCAAAATGAATCAATTAAAACAGGACCAGTGGATGTAAAAATTGAACTTAAAACAACACTTCCAGTTCCACCTTTAACAACTATGTATTGCCTTATTCTTCATGACCGTGTAATAGAATATAATCCAGTTACTGGAGAAGTTAACAAACTTACTTAAATTGACTGTCATGGTGTGTAAACTAATACGTAATCAAATAAAAAAAATCATTTTATCTAACAATATTTTAACCTATCGGGTTCATGCTCAATGATTTTGTTAAAACCAATACTCACCATGTAACCATTCCAAATATAAATAAACACATAAACAATATTGTACTTCTAGTTCTTTTTATTTAATTCGTTTTTACATTTTTTATTGTAATATTTTTCAAAGAAATATCAGAAAATGTTGCAAATGCATTGTAAATCTAAGAGGGTAAGAATGCCGTGGGACTATTTTGACGATAAAATCCAAAAGGTAGGGAGCTATGGTTAGAGAGAAAGTGGCGTTTTTCCGATCTTGGTCTATAGGTCTTGCACTGTGTCTTTGTTATCACTTGATGATCCCTTGTCCTGCAAATATTGTCAGAAATAATCTGAATGTGATCATTGCCATCGGCGTTAAGAACGGCTTGTTTGATTGCTTCAAAATTAACTTTTTTTGATGCTGAGTAATTTAAGCATAATCCCTTTACCTTGCAAATAACCTCTTCAGTGTTGTCTTTTCCACTTAAGACTTTGTAGGCATAATTCTTAGGTCCTCCGCTTACAAATTCTGTTATGAAACTTCCTTCGCCGAAGCATTCTAGTTCGTCAGTCATATCTCCAATCATGTTGCCAGTTTCAGGATCACTATCCCCTTCTCTGCTTACGAATATTACGGAATCCGTATCGTAGTACAACACTCGTTTACCTAATTGTTCCAAATATTCGTAGAGCTTTAAACGCGCTTGTGTAGTCGTATATGCTGCAATGCAGACATTAGCTGTGTTCAGTAGCTTAGCAGATTCTTCTTTATATTGATAGTTCAATATTAAATTTGTTTCATTAACAGGAAATATTGAACAGACGTTCACTGAAGGATTTGTTATTATTTCATACAATTCAGCCGGATTATTTATAATGGATGTTTGGGGTTGGTTTTCTCTTTGACCAAATTTACCCCAAAATGAATTAAGAATAAGTTTTGCCAAAGATCTTTTACCTTCATTTTTAATTATTTCGGAATAATCAAGCTCGATATTTTCAATTTTGAGGAAATTAGAAATATAGTTAGCCTTATCTTCTTCCGTTGCAGGCCATTCCGACGCTTCTTGTTTAATTTTTAAAAATTTATCCATCATAGCGTCAAATAAGCCTCTTGAATTTGTATCTTTATCATACTGTATGGTATCATATTCCCATATTTCGTAAATTGTAAGAATTGTATAACCTTTCTTAATGGCTTTAACAACTTCTTCAATTACCCATGTTCCACATAAAGCTCTTTCACTATCAGAATGAGAACAAATATCATCATCACTATACACTTTATCGCTGCAAGATCTGCACAAGGTAAACATCAATTTGTTATTTTGTTTGATAGGAAGAACAGGATGAAATAGTTGATCCGGAGGTAATATTTTGCACTTGATTAAACCACTGATTTTTTCAAGTTTTAACCCTCTGCGACTGACGTGCTTTAGTTTTCACAATCCTACTGACGTGGTAGTCTACCAGACACCATTTTGATAGCTTGTGTTTTTTAAACTTATTTTATTTTGCATCTTTAATTCGTCATATTTTAAGCTTAAGGGTATATATTAGCACTATAAAATAAAAACACAAACAATTTGAAACACATTTTGATTTTAACAACATTTATTGATGTAACATAAATTAATACTCAAAAACAAATATAGATAAAAAGTAAAAAAAAAAAAAAAAAACATAAATAATTTCTTCATTTACATAAACATTTATTAAACTTAACACTTATAAGAATCATTTAAAAAAAAATGAGATCAATCCACTGGTTGGAAAAAAAAATATAATAGTTCAAAAATCATAGTTTTTGCTGGCAGTCTGCGCAAAGTGGCTTTGAGCATTGCAAACAACTTTACTTTGAACAATCACAACAACAATATCTTGATTGCCTTTTTAATTTTGGTGGGCAAATGGAACATAATTTTCTTGTAACTAACTGATGTTGTAGAACTTTCGGTGGTGGAGGAGGAAGATCCTTAGTTAAAACTCTACTCTACTGACGTGTTGCTTAGGAGACACTATGAACGTATAACTATTACACTGAGGTGGTGGCCTAACAGACACCTACCTTAACACTGATGTGGTTGCCTATCAGACACTTTCCCTTGAACAACAAGACACGCGCGCACTAGGATCGCTCACACAGGATTAACGCACGCATGATCATAGTAGGAGAAGGTATAGAGAATGAAAGAATTTAAAAAAAATAAATAGCGAAAATACTCAAGTTTTTAAATTTTTTTGTGTCTGCCAGGCGTCACGTTAGTTGCAGAAGGTTAAATTTGAACATTCGGCAGAATCTGTGTGTATTTTTGGGTGTCCAATCGGAAATTTTTCATATTTACACACCCAAGGATATAAGGAACAAACATCAATATATTTTATTTGTTCTCCTTCCGTGCATTGATAGTAGCTAGATGTGTTACCGGTTCGTCCACCATAAAAAGCTTCACGAGGATCGAGCGGGGATTTTTCAACGAGATGATGTGTTCTTAAAAATTCTAGGTCCGTGTGCTTAAACAGAGATAACCTATTTTTAAAATGGCATTCCCATTCTTCGATGACATCATACTTGAATGACTTTAAACGAGCTGTTTTTGCTAACGTCCTTTCAAACCTTCGATTTAAAGTATCAAATTTATCAACAGTGAGAGGTTCATTCCTATTATATTTTTGACATTCAGGATGACCATGGTAATAACACCCATAAAATTCAAATATTTGCTTAGTTTCCTCGCAAAATCCATCAACTTTGACTCCGGCAACAACTGCTTCTTTATCGTTTGAAGAATGCTTAATTTTAATACGTCTTTGTTTTGCCTCCCAAATTAACCATTGAATTGCTACCTTCGATTGGTTGTCGACGTTTCTGTATCCGTTTTTCGGTATAATTCCAATTGTATTTTCAACAAGGAAGTTTCGTCGGAATACTAGATTGCATGCAGATGCAATCGTAGTAGACTCCAAGAATGGTTCAACATTACATTGAAGAAGAAACAAATTTCTAAATTTAAGACAAGTATCAGTTAAAATTTTTACATCACTGACACAGTAGTCCACAAGAACACGTTCCATTATGAAGTTATCATCTTTATGTTCTTCATACCATTTAAAGAAAACTTCACGTTCAGCTGTTTTCATCGAGTCAGGTCCGTAATATTTATAATGAGGTAATTTTCCATGGTATGTAGCATTTTCTGTCGTGTTGAAAAAGTGAGGGAAATAACCTTTCTTTAAAGTTGATGGTAAATCAAAAGCTTTTGGTAGTTTCGATAATGCCATTGGGAAATAATTGAGGGAATCTATAAATTTTACATTTCCAACTTGCATGAGAATTATTTTTGTTCCACGCATGATCAATTGCGGTTTCAGACTTGTATTTTCCAAAATGTAATTCAATATAAATTGATGGTCATACGCCTGACCGTTGTGAGCAATTACAATCACTGTTTTGAATACCTGACGAATCTTTAAAATATAGTTAAGAAAGTTAGGCACCACGTCTTTGGTTTCAACATGATTTCTATAACTACACTGCTGACAGAAATGCAGATTATCTATGTCAATACATAAATTGCATCTTTTCTGGAAAACACACAAATTAGGCTTATGTAATTTGAATAAAGAGCCATCTGATTCTTTTTCTTGGCGGCTCTCAAAATCATAAAAAATGTAAAGACATTTGTGGAAATTTGGTTTTCCTGTATTAGGTATCATATAGCATTGGTGATTTTGCGGGACATATATCTTGCATGTATGACAAAAATATTCACCGCACACATGATCACTTTTTCCAGTAGTTTTCAGGCAATTTAAACATCTTTTGACTTCATCACACATAGATTGTTGTCCTGAACTTGAAGATTTGTGGTAGTCGAAACATATTTCACCTCGAAAATTTCGATTACATTCTCCACAGAGAATCTCATTAGCAGTTGTTTTGCAAGCTGGTGTTTTGTGGCATTGTGAACAAGATTTAATACATCTGTGTGCTTTTTTATTATCATACGGCTTATGGCATGTTTCGCAATAGTAGACACAACAGAATGCAGCAGTTAATGAAATTATTACATTAAAATGATTTTTGTAGTGAAGTAAATTAATTCTTTTTCTGTTTGGTTCATCTGATGTTGCTATCCCTTCGAATATTACTGTTCTTCCTTTTGTTGCATATTCATAAACCGTAATTATATAATCGGCTAGATATCTCTGAAATTCTTTCAGTTCTTCTATACCACAACCGTCGAATGCCACAGTGATATTGGCATTATTAACCAATATTTCCGCTCTTATTTTTTGCAGTTTTCCCACATCATTTCGCACTTTGTAAGCATCTGATGACTTGTCCGCATATGCTACTGCTACTGCTAAGGCTCTGGGTAAACACAAGTTATCCTTGTTTTTGATGGATATGATCCCACGTTTTTTAAGGCATTCTTCCTCATATGAATTGAAATGAGGTTCGCGGGTATTCCCTTTACCTGAAGGTAGTTTTATGGAAGTAACCGTTAATTCGAAAGTATCTGTGCAGAATCCTTCCGAGTTACTTTGAAATATTTTAAGCATCATTTCCCATAAATCCTCGATTTTAAATTCTGATGCGTTCTTAAAATTCACCCAACCACTTCCTCTCTCCTTGGAAAATCCTTTTCCATTAAATGTCACTCCAACCTTGTCCATAGCCCCCACACCCTGAAATGCAAATTTAAGTGCTTCTTCAACGGCAATTCTTACCCATGTTGTCGGCTCTGCTCCTTTGGGGATAGGACTGATCCTAAACTCTATTTTGTTGGCTTTCAGGTTGAACCGCTTTACTTTTGTTTCAGTGGATGAAACTACCTCATAACGCTAATGAATAAAAACAAAATTATCTATATTTTCCTTGTTTTTAAACCATTTTTTTTTATAACTTACTTTTTCTTCAACGGGTGGGAGGTTGTTTTGGTTGCCCTCCTGGAAGTGATGCTTCAGAAACCTTCAAAAAATAGCCTGAGAACAGCGCTATTTCTTCTTCTGAAAGTCCATTGAAGTTAGAAGGTAAAAATACCTTAAAACTCTCCATTTCCAAAAGAATTCTTGGACCGTATTTTGTAGGAATTTTCTCCCCATTTTTTATTAAGTAGGTAATGGATTGAAGATCACTTATACTTTTTAATGGTTTAACCATACCCAAGTTATTCAACTTGTTCAAAAATTGAGAACTCATTTTGGATTTTTTTTTATTTTATTTTTCAACCGATCACTGCAAAGTTCACAATTAAACTAACCAATCCTTTTTAAAAATCTTCCATACACCAAACAAAAACTTTGAACAGAAACACCCATTTATTTATAAGCTCACGCCATACAAATACATATTCCCATCTATTGTTCATTTGACAAAAGCAACCACAGTCATTTAATATCAACATAATAATTTTTCTTAATGTTGTAGAATTTCTTATTACTTCTCTTCAAATTCAATACATCGGATCGCTTCATCCTAAAAATCGTTTGTCTTCAGATATCAATTTAAAATTTAATAACAATTTGGCCCGTTACGGAATTCAATTTTTTTCTTTTAAAAAAACATTGGAGCAAATCTTATCGTGTTGATTCAACCCCATTTGAAACGAGAGCTAGGCTAGGTACGCAACGCAATGCCTTTATTACCCAGGGACAGCGAGTGGTTAGGGATAGTGAGTTATAAAATTTTAATTGTTCTTTGTCTATAGTTTATGCTAGAAAATTAAACAAACAAATAAATCCAATACTTCGGATCACTTCATCCTAAAAATCGTTTTTCTTCAGATATCAATTTAAAATTTAATAACAATTTGGTTCGTTACGGAATTCTTTAAAAAAAAAACATTGGAACAAATCTAATCGTGTTGATTCACCCCCATTTGAAATGAGAGCTAGGCTAGGTACGCAACGCAATGCTTTTATTACCCCAGGGGCAGCGAGTGGTTAGGGATAGTGAGTTATACAATTTTAATTGTTCTTTGTCTAAAGTTTATGCTAGAAAATTAAACAAACAAAATCAGTAAATACAAACATGTATTTGAAAAAGGATACACACCAAACTGGACAACTGAAATTTTTAAAATTACAAAAATTCAACGAAGTAATCCTATAACATATCTGCTAGAAGACTATCAAGGTCATCCTATTAAAGGTGGATTCTATGAATTAGAGCTACAAAAAACCAAATATCCAGACACATTTCTTATAGAAAAAGTATTACAAAGGAAAAAAGATAAAATATTTGTAAAATGGTTGGGTTTCCCTCCTGAACATAATTCATGGATACACATATGTATCTAAAATAAATAATGAGTAAATTTCAAATTGATGTTTTTTTTTATTCTTTATTTTATTTATTTATTTTTTTCTTAAATACAATATTTCAGATTTTGTTCTTTTATCTTTTTAATGATATATTCATACATAGATACATAGATAGATAGTTAGAAATATAAATATATATACGGTGATGAAAAATGAGGCTATTTTTGCGAAAAAACGCTTCCTTCAAAAGTTACAGCCTTTCAACGTTTTCAACATTTTTCTCAATACCCATTTCCATTTCACATTATAACAAAAATACAATTCCATCTCATTCTCCATATTTATAAATAAATCATCATCATCATGGTCACCAACCCATCCATACATCCCTACACAAATAAAATCTACTCTCACTCAACCTCACACAAACGATCGCTCCTCATAAAATCCTAAACAAACCAACAAATTAACCATCAAATGCATACTCACTTCAACAGATCACCATATCACCACACTGCCGCACCGTCACCTCCTCGTCCCGATACATCATACCCCTACATACCATCTCACACATCAATAAAAAAATATTTTCTTTATTTGTTTTCCTTCTTCAAGGGACCCTTTACCTACTGACATACAACAAAGACGACCACGACCATGACGACGACGACGACGACGACGATGACCATGACGATCATGACGACGACGAACACGACGACAACCACCACCACGGCACATGCTGTACCGCACAACCATACCATATAAACGACGACGACGACGACGACGACGACGACGACGACGACGACGACGACGACGACGACGACGACGACGACGACCACGACGACGATGACCATGACGATCATGACGACGAACACGACGACAACCACGACTACGGCAGCAACCACCACCAAACACATTACCCACACCCCACCACAATCATCACGATCCATCCAACGCACATTCTCCAAATATCCAAAACTACTTCACACACATCTTCTTTAAACCCCCTCCCGACCGACCGACGGCAGCAACCACCACAATCATCACGATCCATCCACCGCACATTCTCCAAATATCCAGAGAGCCCGCGCCGCCGCCCCCTCTTCCTCACTTCTATTCAAATCCAATAAAACATTTACGATCCTCAACATCACAAACCAACCCTTCATCATCATCACTTCCGCATGCGGCGCCAAGCCGTGCGCCAAACAATACATCAAACACAATACCGCACCAATTAAAAACACATTAAAAACTATTCAAAACAAAACCCATTAAAAAAGCCACAAAAAAAATTCCCATGCTCAAGCGACGCATATTCTACTGATGTGCCTAGAGGCGGTAATACACTGATTGTGTATTTATTAGGGTCAGAGGTAAGAAACAAGTCTAGGGTGTTGGCAGATTGACCTGCAACGTCAGGGATTCGAGTTGGCTCATCGACAAGCTGAGTTAATTGATTTAACTCAGCAAAGATCTCAACATACCTTCCTTCCGGTGTTGACCGGCCAGAATATCGAAGCCAACAAAAATTGTGTACATTGAAATTGCCCGCAATGATGATTTTAGTGTGAGGATAATGGGCAACAATTCTTTGAATCAATCGAAAAATCGAAATACGTTGCTCAATGCTCATATAGGCTGGTTAAATAATGCTTCTAATTTCAAGTGTAAAATTAATATAAATTCAAAAGATACTATCTCCAACAAAAACATTATGCTTTTAGACACGGGTGCAAGCCTGAGTTTAATAAAAAGAAATAAATTAAACAAAGAATTTTGGGTTCATACCAATAATATAACTGAATTGAAAGGCATAGGTAGTACTCCTACTTCGACACTCGGCACAATTCTTCTAAAAATAGAAATAACACCACGAGCAAAACTAAGATATTTATTTCATGTAGTGCCCGAAAATTTCCCCATAACCCAAGATGGAATTTTAGGTGAAGACCTATTTCGAAATTTCAACACTATACATAATTATAAAGACAATACCTTAAAATACTATTTCAAGAATAAGAGATACACAATAGACTTCGATTTTCACAAAAATTGAAAATTTAAAATCAAACGAGAAATTTTAAATTCAAAATACCTACAACGTTAAAGTATACATAGCTACAAACATATGTATGCATATGCACATCTCCTCTACATTCACACGTGAATGAGAAGAAAATTACTAAAGAAAGAATGAGAAAAGTAAATTTGTTTAAGTTTCATAAGCATTAATATGTTCGAGGGAGATAGCCAAAATACAAATGTCAAACCAAGAAGGAATAATATTTGTTTACATTTTTTTTGCTTTCACGTGTGAATGTAGAGGAGATGTGCATATACATACATATGTTTGTAGCTATGTATACTTAAACGTTGTAGGTATTTTGAATTTAAAAATTCTGTTTGATTTTAAATTTTCAATTTTTGCGAAAAATTAAATGTTGCCATATTTGTTCACTTGTTTTGTTGTTGTTATTATTACGTATTATGTATTATTTGTACGCATCAAGTACAAACACAATCAAAAATTAAAAGGTATTCAAAACTAGGTCGATTTTTGTTTTTTTAACGGCTAAATAGGATGTACTGCATTGAATTTTTAATTTCCTATAAAAACATATACATATATACATACATACATATAATATTGTAATGTGTATACACTCTTTATCTCTTTCAATAATAAGGGGCAACATCTAGTGGTAGTAATAGGAGAACTCGCTTCTTTAAGCATCGAGAAACCTCTAGTGGCTAATAGGAGAACTCGCTTCTTAAGCATCGAGAAACATCTAGTGGCTTAGAGGGGAACTCATTCAGCGCATACAAGAACCTCGAAAGGGGTAAGCATCTAGTGATAAAGTGGAGAACTTCGTTAAGCATCGAGAACAACCTCGTAGATTCTCGAACCGATTGGAGGTATATAAATAGGCGCTTGGAAGCGAAGCGGTTCATTATGGATTGTGAATTGCTGTAAAGTAAAGACTGTGTTTGAAAAGTAAAGACTGTGTTTGAAACGTAATAATTGAGTGTTCAATAAATAAGTTTATATCGATTTAAATAAAGAAAATTTGTGTTTTTATTTACGAAGTGTGAATAAGTTTTAATTATCGGACCAAGCCGAATATTACATTGGTGTCAGAATAAGGGATTAAAACTTATTGAGAATAAAAACAGTGAGCAGTGATTGAACTATTTTGTGTGAATTAGTGAAGTTAAAAATAAATAAAAAATGAGTAAAGTTTTGAAAGACTTAACTGTCCCTGAGCTAAAGGCCGAACTAAGCAAACGTGGCTTAAGTGGGACAGGCGTAAAAACCGAACTCGTTAAACGGCTGCAGGAATATCTGGAGCAGCAAAATGAAGACCCAGATACGTTTGCTTTCGAATTAGAAGCAAAAGTGGAAGAGGTAAATGCAAATGTTGCTTTATCTAACATGATGTCACTTCTTTTAACCAAATTTGAAGAAAATAAAAATGATGTCCTGAAACAACTAGAAGCCCAAAGAAGCGACCAAAAGCAAGAACAGCAGAATGTCCTAAAACAACTAGAAACTCAAAGGAATGATGTCCTAGAGCGATTCGACGAACAGAAAAACCTTTTAGAAGGCAGGTTTGCGGACTTCGAAGAGAAAATCAAAACTGTCGACGAGCGCGTCGAAAAACAAAATGCACGTTTCGAGAAAATTGACGAACAAATCGAAACCATCACAAATGAACT
The DNA here is from genome assembly GCA_920104205.1 of Eupeodes latifasciatus. NCBI lineage: Eukaryota > Metazoa > Arthropoda > Insecta > Diptera > Syrphidae > Eupeodes > Eupeodes latifasciatus. Next base: position 238,783,337 of record OV049924.1, read on the forward strand.
AGAAAAAGTGCGAAAGATGAAAGCTCGAGAACCTTCTGGTGAGTGCTCAAGGAAGAGAGAAGTGAATCCTCCAAGCTTTGACGGGCAGATTCCGTGGTCAATCTACAAGAAACAGTTTGAAGCAGCAGCGTTAACAAACGGCTGGGACGATCACGAAAAATACATTGCTCTTACGCTTGCTTTAAGAGGATCTGCTGCTGAACTGCTACAAACCATCCCAGCAGAGAAAAGTGGTGACTTCACAGTTCTGGTAAACGCAATCGAACAGCGGTTTGGGGATAGCCACATGACAGAAGTCTTCCGAGTTCAGCTTAACAACAGGACACAGAAAAGAGGTGAAACTCTGCAGCAGCTTCAGGCAGATATCGAGCGATTGGTTCACCTGGCATATCCAACAGCTGGTGACGAGATAATAAATCAACTTGCTGTTGAAGCCTTTGTGAGAGCTGTGGGCGATATAAATCTCCAAAGGGCTATCCGCACTGCCGGAAAGCGAACATTACCAGAAGCATTGGCTTTCGCTCTGACGATGGAAGCTGCAGAACAAGCTTCCCAAAACGTGCATCGCATAAGAGAAATAGAAGTCCAAGAATGTTCTTGTCAGAAGGCTACTGTGGAAAGGAGTCAGCGAGACGGACCAGCACGATGCTGGAACTGCAATAAGACTGGGCATCTACAGCGACAGTGCAGATTACCACGAAGAAGAACCACATGCCAACACTGTGGAAATAGAAGTAATTCAACCGTTCAAAGCAACACCAACAACGTTGCTTCCGAAGTTGTTTCCCACCCGGGAAACGAATAAGAACCAACTTCGAGGGGCAGAAGCTGGTTTCTGGTATCGATGGCCCCAGAAACGACATCCAGGTTTCTCAAACGAAACGTGACAACAAGAGCCTGACCGTGGAAGCAAGTATAAACGGCAACAAATGTGTGGCTACCATTGACACCGGTGCCACGGCGTCCATCGTACGGCAAGACCTCGTCAAGAAGGCATGGCTCCACAACACCAACAGCTATCGTCTAAGGACTGCAACTGGAGAGGCCGCAAAAGTTTATGGTGAGGTACGTCTTAAGATTCGGATAGCAGAGTTGGAATTCTCTCACCCGTTCCTGGTAGCAGATATATGCGACGAGTGCATTGTCGGCATCGATTTCATGAAAGATCATGGAGTGATATTGGACATCGGGAACCAAGTCCTGAAATATCGAAACATCGAGATTCCGATGATCTATGGGACTAACTCGTATGAGACCTCGTCATCTGTGAAAACCGTCATCAAAGAAGATCTCACTTTGCCTGCTTCTTCAGAAGTATTCGTGTGGACGAAATTGAAGGGTAAACCTGGCAGCCATCGATACCTCATGGTCGAACCAGCATCTGTAAAGTCCTCCCAAAACGTCACCATTGGGAAGACTCTTGTGAGACCATTAAAGAACATGGTTCCGGTACGAATACTGAACATCAAGCCGTATGAAGTTAAGCTTAGAAAAGGTGAGATTGTCGGACAATGCGAATCTGTATCAGCGATAACAAGGATCAACGAAGAAGAGTCAAGGCAATCCTTGAAGTCTGAAGAGCTGAACTCCATAAAGACGAACATTCTCAAGTCATCTAATCTTGGCCACCAACAACGAAGAACTGCAGAAGGTCTCCTCGAAGAATTTGCAGACATCTTTTCATCATCGAAAGGGAAATATGGCAGAACGCAACTGGTGCAACATCGAATCAATACCGGGGATGCAAGGCCGATTCGTCAACCTGCAAGACGCCTTCCACTAGCCAAACAAGGTGAGGTTGAAGAACTGATAACCACCATGAAGGGAGAAGGTCTGATCGAAAACTCTAAAAGCCCTTGGGCGTCTCCAGTGGTCCTGGTAAAGAAGAAAGACGGATCAACCCGCTTTTGCGTGGACTATCGAAGGTTGAATGATGTGACCAAGAAGGATAGCTACCCTCTGCCTAGGATCAGTGATACTCTGGATGCAATGGAAGGAGCACAATGGTTCTCAACTTTGGACTTGAAAAGTGGTTACTGGCAAGTCGAAATCCATCCTGAAGACAAAGAAAAGACAGCAGTATAATGTCGGAGCACCCTTCGAAAGGATTGCAGTAGACGTGGCGGGTCCATTTCCGGAAACAAATAATGGGAATCGTTATATTCTGGTCGTCATGGATTACTTCAGCAAGTGGCCTGAAGCATACGCCATTCCAAATCAAGAAGCCAAAACAGTCGCAGACCAAATTGTCTTCAACTGGGTGAGCAGATTCGGCGTTCCATTAGAACTGCATTCCGACCAGGGAAGGAATTTTGAATCAAACATATTTCAGGAAGTTTGTGGGCTTCTTGACATCAAGAAGACAAGAACAACACCACTTCACCCACAATCTGATGGCATGGTCGAACGATTCAACCGAACCCTGAAGGAACATCTTTGCAAAGTTGTGGACGACAACCAGCGAGATTGGGATCGACACATTCCACTGTTTTTGATGGCGTATCGAAGTGCAAAACATAGCTCAACTGGCCATACACCGTCTGAGATTTTGATGGGAAGGAACATCAGACTGCCGAGCGAAATAAAATTTGGATGCCCCACATCGGAACCGCAAGCCGAGGATGACTACATTGATGACCTCAGAGAAAGACTCCTTCAGATCCACGACAATACCAGGTTGAAAATAAAGATGTTCAGTGACCGAATGAAGACACGCTACGATATACGAGCGACAACAACAGAGTTCCAAGCAGGGGATCGGGTGTGGCTTTACAATCCCCATCGACAAAAAGGATTGTCACCGAAACTTCAACGGGACTGGGAAGGTCCATATACAGTCATTACAAAAATCAACGATGTCGTGTACCGGATACAAAAGGGAGTCAGAGGAAAACCTAAAGTTGTACATCGCGACCGGCTACATCGCTACAGTGGTGATGAGAACGATGGATTTGTTCGGGACGATCAATCCTAAGGAGGGGGCAATGTAATGTGTATACACTCTTTATCTCTTTCAATAATAAGGGGCAACATCTAGTGGTAGTAATAGGAGAACTCGCTTCTTTAAGCATCGAGAAACCTCTAGTGGCTAATAGGAGAACTCGCTTCTTAAGCATCGAGAAACATCTAGTGGCTTAGAGGGGAACTCATTCAGCGCATACAAGAACCTCGAAAGGGGTAAGCATCTAGTGATAAAGTGGAGAACTTCGTTAAGCATCGAGAACAACCTCGTAGATTCTCGAACCGATTGGAGGTATATAAATAGGCGCTTGGAAGCGAAGCGGTTCATTATGGATTGTGAATTGCTGTAAAGTAAAGACTGTGTTTGAAAAGTAAAGACTGTGTTTGAAACGTAATAATTGAGTGTTCAATAAATAAGTTTATATCGATTTAAATAAAGAAAATTTGTGTTTTTATTTACGAAGTGTGAATAAGTTTTAATTATAGGACCAAGCCGAATATTACAATATAATATAAAACTACGTTGAAAAATTAACCTTACAAGTGTCAATGCCTAAATTGGAAAGGTATAAGCATAATATATGAGGTATTATGATGACATGGTAGTAATTTGGACAGAATGGAAGTGTTTCTTGTGTGGAGATATCATTATGATAACATTAATTGCTTCTGTGAGACTCTTCGATTCATATAGTCCAGAACATTTTACTTTTTTCGGTTTTAATCTTTTGAGGTCTGTTCTTTTAAAAGATTTAAACATAATTGTTTGACCATGCTTCCACATTAGTTTGATATCGGCGGGCATTGTAATTAGCATGTCATGGAACTTAACAACAAAATAGTCTCAGAAATGGATATAGGTATTATTAGAACATATAGCCCATTTGACTCTAGTTTCTAGTATATGATAACTTACTAAGGAATTCGTAGATAGTTTGAGGGTTAGCTGCAAGTACTGACGCAATCAAAATTATTAACGAATAGCTAATCAAAAAAAAAATCCTTTTGAAAACAAAAGAGTCCCTTTTAAAGTAAAGGGTGATTTTTTAGCTATTATCGTTTTGGCAACACAAACGAACAACGCTTGCAAATTATTGAATTTTATTATCAAAATGCGTGATCTGTTAAGAAGGTTCATCGCGCGCTTCTTCCATTTTATGATCAGTTTAGTCGACCCACTGAAGCGGCTATTCGGGTTATTGTGAATATCAGCCAGAAGCATTGCAAGAGCTTCCAATGTATCCAGAAAAAGTCACAGTTTGGTGCGGTTTATAGGCTGGTGGCATAATTGGACCGTACTTCTTCAAAGATGATGCGAATCGTAACGTAACTATGAATAGTCAGCGCTACCGTGAGATGATATCCACATTTTGTTTGCCCAAAATGCAAGAGCTTGACTTGCATGACATGTGGTTTCAACAGGACGGTGCCATAATGAACTTATTGAGAGGCAAGTTCGGTGAACATTTTATTTCACGTTTGGGACCGGTCAATTAGCCGCCTAGATCGTGTGATTTAACGCCTTTAGACTATTTTTTGTGGGGCTATGTTAAAGATCATGTCTATACAAATAAGCCCGCTTCAATTGACGCATTGGAAGACCACATTGAAGAATTTATTCTTGAGATACCGGCCGAAATGTTGGAAAGAGTATGCCAAAATTGGACTAAGCGGATGGACCATTTGAGGCAAGGTCAACATTTGCATGGAATAATCTTCAAACATTAAATTATATGAACCGTACTATCGATTCAAATAAAAATTTCATGCATTTTTCTGAATTTAATGTGTTTTTTTTTCAAAAACTTTCCTATAGCTTTTAAAAATTCACCCTTTATAGATAGATAGATAGATTTGTATTACTTAAAATTGTTAAATACAATAGTTTCGGTTACATTTGATTGGAATATAAATTTGGTAATAAAAGTGTTTTGGCGGTGGCAATGCCGTCTGCCAGATTGACTATATGTTTTCAAATTGTGTTCAAAAAAAATGTTCACTATTTAACAAAATGTAAATGAACAATTGCACACATTATATAAAGATGCAAAGAGGTCTTTCAGTTTAGCTAAAACAAAAATAAATTACTTAATAATTAATACATAATTTTTAGGCAAAAGAATTAACAGCTTTTAGTTTGGCAAAAACAAAATTAGAGTTGAGTAAAACTTGGATTCAAGATTACAAAAATGAAGAGCTTTTAGTTTGGCTAAAACAAAAATAAAGGGTATGTGAACTCATTAAAAATTAAATATTATACTAAATCAAAGCCACCGGTAAAATAGGAGTGCCACACAAATAAATAATCTACAAGATTTTCTGAAGGAACTGTTTAGTTATGATCAAATAAATTCCACTTCTTCTCAAAACCCTAAAAGTATGCTAAATCAAAACGAAAAATCGAAATACGTTGCTCAATGCTCATATAGGCTGTTTAAATAATGCTTCTAATTTCAAGTGTAAAATTAATATAAATTCAAAAGATACTATCTCCAACAAAAACATTATGCTTTTAGACACGGGTGCAAGCCTGAGTTTAATAAAAAGAAATAAATTAAACAAAGAATTTTGGGTTCATACCAATAATATAACTGAATTGAAAGGCATAGGTAGTACTCCTACTTCGACACTCGGCACAATTCTTCTAAAAATAGAAATAACACCACGAACAAAACTAAGATATTTATTTCATGTAGTGCCCGAAAATTTCCCAATAACCCAAGATGGAATTTTAGGTGAAGACCTATTTCGAAATTTCAACACTATACATAATTATAAAGACAATACCTTAAAATACTATTTCAAGAATAAGAGATACACAATAGACTTCGATCATTGAATAATTACAAATAGAAGGGACACCGGGCAAATCCTGATCTAGATGGCGACACTTATTTTTCAAATGCTCATAAGTCGCTAGTATCGCACGGCGAGTTATTGTATCAGTCTATCAAATACAACACCCAATTTTACAAATTTTGGTCCTTATGGGAAATTTACTCACAATTTATGGTCGAGAAAGATAACGGAATATTGTTATTTAGAATAAAAAACAACAATAACAACTGTGTAGGTACATATGTCTGTTAAAGTGTTGCATTCAAGGCCAAATCACGTTCGCTGCAGTAAATGTATTTTGAAAGTTTGTTTTTCTTTTTTGAATTTCGTTCTCATTCATAAAACGAAAATGATTTTGGTGCTTTTCGGTGCATTCGACATGATGATGATTTGTGAGTTTCGGTGAATTTTTCTTCAATTTCGTTATTAGTTTGATATGGGTTGGGATAGGTTTATTTTTAAATTTCTTTTTTTTTTATGACGGATAGTGGACGAATCATACTTTACTACAAAGTATAAAATTGCACATATGTACATAAGTATAGGTAAGTACCTACATACCTACATATATTGTTTAGGCAAATATTAGGTAGGTAATTAGTAATTACATACATATATGTAGGTATTCATAAGCACAAATGGAGGTTAGTAGGTTAATATGAATATAGGTACATATACATATGGGTGATTTTACAAAAGTTGGGTAACTTTTGAGGATATTTTGTTTACGATAGTTTTTAAATCAAACTTCTATAAATTCGGGTGTATGATAGCTAATCTAATTAATATATTGTTCCCAATCGGGCCAGTCACTTTTTTGAGTTACCTACATCGTAAGATATTTAAAAATTTCAGAATTTGACTGCCATAGGACTGACGAGTATACACAGTTGAAGTTTAATACAAATTAGTAAAAATCTCTTATGATTTAATAATGATCACTTAAAATCACTTAGTAACAATTAAAAATAATTATTATTATGTAATACCTACTAGGAGAAAATACTACATCAGTTTTCAAAACAGACTTTTGACATTTAACGTAACGTTATTCACTTATCTTTTACTACTTTCACATAGTTTTACTAAATATTTCAAAGTAATCAACAAACAATATAAACAAAATCTAACAATATTCATCATAAAAGTACTAATGATGAAGAAATGAAGAACAATAACAATTTACCTGACACAGGACTGACGCCATAGGACTGACGAAAAAGACGAAATTTGAGATTATAATCTGGACTAATGTTTTTTTTTGTAATTTCAAATATCAACAAACTACATTTTAACAAATTAAAGTCTAATACGAATAAATAAAAACAAACTTTAGATTAACAAAAAAATAACGACTCACCATAAAACTGACGTGTTGACTGGCTTAGCACGTGTACCTACAGACAACAAACATAACCCAAACTCTTTTACAGATATGATAACCGTCAAATTGTGCAACCCGCAACTAACTTCATTACCAACATTAAAATTCAAAGTGGGATTTGACAGTGAGTTGGCGATATTTCGCAGAATTTCAAATAAAACACAAAAGGGACTGACAAATGAAACTGAACACAAAATCTCTTATTTCTACACTAATATTAAAAAGAGGGAAGATTTATATTTTTGTATGTAACGAATAAACTCAAAAAGTACTGAACAGATTTAAATAATTCTTTTTTCATTATAAAGCTACATTATCACTGAGTAACATAGGCTATATTTAGTACTAGATTACTATAGAAATTTTTAGAAATTACTATTAAAACCAACCGAAGGTGTAAAAAAAATAGCCATAAAATGTCTTTCATCGCACACGCTGCGAAGAGTATTAATGATAGGACAAACAAATGTTTTCTAACTTAGTGATTCATGGTCGTTTTAATTAGCATTAAATATCTGTACCTATTTACATATTATGTCTACCCGTGCGAAGCCGGGACGGGCCGCTAGTTTTTTAAATAAAGTGGAGAACACTGCATTATGAAAGTTGTAGTACCTATATATTAAACTATATACATTGCAGATTGTATTAAATTAATAAGTTTTCTCAAATAAATGATAATGTTTAATAGACAGTCACTTAATGGTTGATTTTCAGGGTTGGTACATGCCAGGGGACTGACGTTTTAAGAACTAATTGTTTTTTTAATAACTTGTATTCAAAATGAAGAACTGAAATTGGGTGACTAAATAAAGGTCTTTCCATTGTTTTAAAATAAATTGTAATCTCAATAAAATATAATAAGACTTTGTATATATTGGTTGATGACATCGAGTTACCCAACTTTTGTATAACCACCCATATGTATATACACATTATGTATAACATAATTTGGGGGCGTACCTACCTATCAGATTTTTCAACTATTTTAGTACCTAGTATTTTTGGCAGATTTATTTGTTTTAAACAAAACTGTCGACTGAAGAAAAAAAGATATAATCAAAGTGGAGTAAAAAAGGATTCTTAAAGCCTACTGTTAACATTTACCAGTGCACGCGTACACAAATAACATACAATTTCTACTCGCGTTGTTGAATTTTTTTATATACATTTTGTGGTAGGTAGGTATATAGCTTTCAGAATTATTTTCTTACTTTGTTTTTGCTTTTACGTATTTTTTTGAGATATTGTTTTGCTATAGGTTGCCGGTGGCATGGAAGTAGTTTTGACGTTTAGCAGTTTTTGTAGTCGCTTTAATTTTAACTTCCCATAGGAAGTTATTGTAATCGGTCCGATTTGTCGAGTTGAAAAATTTGATATTTCTCGACGTTTCAAGATCCCTAGAGTCGGAATAAAAGATTTTTAGAGAGATGTCTGTGCGTGCGTGTGTACGTATGTATGTTCGTATGTCCGTACGTTCGCTAAGTTTTTTTTGTCGTCCATACCTCAAGAAGCAGTAGAGATATCGACTTCAAATAAATTTTGTTATACAGACAAAAATGCAGAAAGATGCAGAAAGGACTCTAAACAAAATTCGGTGGGTGGTTTTTTACTATAGCAATTTAAAAAAAAATGAAAATGTTGTTAACCCAAAATATTTCAGGAACCAATAACGCTAGATACTTAAATTGAATTTTATATTGTAACGTAATACCAAACATGTATATTTTTGAAAAAAATCCAGTTAACGGTTTTTTTATAAATCAAAAAAACTGTAAACAAATATTTGTCACCTCGAATATTTTACAAAAAAAAAAAATGATTTTATCTCCAAAATAATTTTGTACAAAGAAGAATAACGTTTTTGACATCTGGTAAAATTTTGAGAAAAAAAAATGACTATAAGTTCGGAAAAATTGATTTTCGACTGTGAAATCAGATTTTTTTCATTATACCTATGCAAAATATTGTTGGAAATTTTTTAATTTTTAAGAATAATTCAATGACAACTTTTTTAACAAAACACAAAAATTTTAAGCAAGACAAATCGGCAGACGGGATGGGATGTTATCAAGTGTGGGTCACATCCCAGCCTCTTTTTATAATAATGTGTTGCGCCAACCTTGAACAAGACATAATTATATTTATCGACGTGTTGTTTTAATTTAATGATAATGTACACGAATTGACGACATTTTATTAAATGTTCCCTTGTTTCATAATTATTTTGACACAAGGACACTCTATATATGAAGTGTCTTTGTTTTGACATTTACTTTTGTCCATAAACAATTTGCATAAATCAGTCATTTTTCTTTAGCACAGATTTTCCAATACCTATATCCTACAAAATACCTATGTTAAGGACATTTCATCGTCATTTTCATTTATTTCATTCCAATTATTTTCAACGTCTCCTTAACAAAATTAAGACAAAATAATTTATTTGATTTAAGTTAGACATTGCAAATTGTAAAAAAAGGTTTCATGAAATAGTAATGTAATTTATGTGCATATAGGTATAAGTACTATTAAATAAATTATATGTAGGTATTCCATTTTTGTTTCAGTTTATAAAGTTTAAAAACCTTCAAATGCCTTTACTGAAGAAATTTATTTTTTGAGTTATCATACAACATGCACTTGGCCATATTGTAGTAACATTCACAAAACTATGTACCTATTCGTAAAATGGTATATCTGCCAGTACCGAAGAAAAAATTCATGAAAAAGTAATTGCAATTTTTTTTTATTTGGAACAACAAACCTCCAAGTAAACGATTTGGTAAATCAATTTAACCAAATCTCCAAAACAAAATAAAAATAGTAAGAAAATGTTAATTTTTTACACACGAAAAATGAATAGTATCTTTTCAAATACCTACCTAATATTAAGATGTAGATTGTAGGTAGGTATACCTATTCCTTTTTTTGTGGCGACACAAACACATTATCCCATTTAACGCGTACATATTATTGTCTTCATCTATGTATAAATATTTATATAGTTCGTTTTCAAAAAAGATCCCAAAAGGACTTTTTTAATCCCTTTTGAGGATATAAAGTAGCATATACAAAAACCAATATCATGAAAATGATATTCAAGCTACTAATAGTACTCACTGGATGCTCATAAGTCGCATGGTCGTTTGAGCAAATGTTCGGTGTCCACTTCTATTTGTAATTATTCAATGCTTCGATTATCACAAAAATTGAAAATTTAAAATCAAACGAGAAATTTTAAATTCAAAATACCTACAACGTTAAAGTATACATAGCTACAAACATATGTATGCATATGCACATCTCCTCTACATTCACACGTGAATGAGAAGAAAATTACTAAAGAAGGAATGAGAAAAGTAAATTTGTTTAAGTTTCATAAGCATTAATATGTTCGAGGGAGATAGCCAAAATACAAATGTCAAACCAAGAAGGAATAATATTTGTTTACATTTTTTTTGCTTTCACGTGTGAATGGAAAGGAGATGTGCATATACATACATATGTTTGTAGCTATGTATACTTAAACGTTGTAGGTATTTTGAATTTAAAAATTCTGTTTGATTTTAAATTTTCAATTTTTGCGAAAAATTAAATGTTGCCATATTTGTTCACTTGTTTTGTTGTTGTTATTATTACGTATTATGTATTATTTGTACGCATCAAGTACAAACACAATCAAAAATTAAAAGGTATTCAAAACTAGGTCGATTTTTGTTTTTTTAACGGCTAAATAGGATGTACTGCATTGAATTTTTAATTTCCTATAAAAACATATATATACATACATACATATAATCTATACTAATATTATAAATGCGAAAGTAACTCTGTCTGTCTGTCTGTTACTCAATCACGCCTAAACTACTAAACCAATTTGCATGAAATTTGGTATGGAGATATTTTGATACCCGAGAAAGGACATAGGCTACTTTTTACCCTGGGAAAATGACGCATTCCCATGGGAAAATTCAGGTGGGCCGATCGCTTTTACGCCTAACCTACTGAACTGATTTAAATGAAATTTGGTAAGGAGATAGTTTGAGACTTAAGAAAGGACATGAGTTACTATTGACCTCGGGAAAACAACGCATTCCCATGGGAAATATTACTTTCCGGGAATCTGATCGCTTTCACTCCTAAATTACCAAAAATTTTAATAATATTTGGATAAAATTAGTATTGCGGGAAAACAACGCATTCCCAACCCTTATGAAATAAGTCGCTGGCGACTTTAGACAGACCCTGCCGGTAATTACTAGAGGTATAACAGCAGATGAAATAAACGCACTTTTGAAAGCATATGTGTTATGGGTACATGTAAAAAGTTTTGTCTCACTACGAATATGCGAGTACAGCTACACAATGATTCTCAAGCTGGACAATATGCCGCTGCTCTTCTAAAAATCGGAGAAGATTGTATGCCAACAGACTGTAACGGCTCGATTACGTTGAGTCATGAATTCTGTCAAATTGTCTGTAGCACAGATGAATTAAAAAGTAATGTCTATCCAAACCTGCATATAAATATGGGCAATCAGGAGTGGTTGTGTGAGAAGGCAATTTTAGCTCCAACTAATGAGATAGTTGATAAACGAACAAATTATGTCGGACGTGGAGGGAGATATCGTCGAGTACCTCTCAGTAGACAACGTTATGGACACGGAGCAAGTAACATCATACCCCATAGAGTTTCTTAATTCTTTGGAATTATCAGGGGTGCCTTCTCATAAGTTGAGATTGAGGGTTGGTGTTCCAGTCCTGTTAATGAGAAATCTTGACGCACCAAAGTTAAGTAATGGTACAAGGCTACAGATTTCTCACCTAAGATGAAATATTATAAAAACTATAATCATGACTGGAATAGCAAAAGGAAAAAATGTTTTAATTCGCCGCATTCCTATAATTCTAACCGATTTGCCGTTTCAGTTTAAAAGAGTGCAGTTTCCTCTGAAAGCAGCATTTGCAATAACAATAAATAAAGCTCAGGGGCAAACGCTGAAAGTTGCAGGTGTAAATTTGGAAAAAAAATGTTTTTCCCATGGACAATTTTATGTAGCATGCTCACGAGTCTCAAACACACAAAATCTTTACGTTCTGGCCAAGGAAGGAAAAACAAAAAACGTCGTATATAAAAATGTATTGAAGTAACCTATCTTCTTCTTAAAATATACATTAACCTAACCTAACCTATGGCAATCACACTTAGTGTGGCCTCATCCCATCTCGGCACAATTCAGATACAGCTCAGGTTTTTTCATTCTACTATCCAAAAAAACTATCTAATGCGGACGAAGTCGCGGGTAAAAGCTAGTATGTACATATATTCAAAACGCATTTTGAATATATGTATATACATATTTCAAAACAAATTACTACTGATACTCGTGTTTAAAACTCGTTTTTATATTTGCACACTTTTTTAGATTTTACCTACCAACATCTTCAATGACAAGAAAAGACTTGTTTCTTATTTGCCGTCATCTACTTTCTTATGTCACTCGGGTTATTTCTCCACAGCTTGTATTTTTTTTAAACATGCATTCTCAAACGTTTACTGTTTGTGTTCTCACTTACACATAAACAGTTCTACTCATTCTACTTCTCCACCGCATTTTTTTTTAACATGCATTCTCAGACGTTTACTGATATCTGTGTTCTCACATCGCATCGCATTTTTCTTTTTTTTTTCATTTCGTTTTATATTTGCACACTTTGTTAGGTTCTATTAACTAACATCTTCAATGACAAGAAAAAACTTGTTTCTTATTTGCCGTATCTACTCGGCATTCCTTTTTTCACTCGGGTTATATCTACATATAAAGTTGTTTTTTTTTAACACGAAAATTTTTTGCATTGGTATTGTATGAAAATATGTATTTGAAAAAACGCGGCGTCAGTCCTCAGTGGTTTAGTTATTCATTTCAATTTTCATTGTTTCTTCAAACTTCGAGGGAGTAAGTCGACCCCAACCGCGATTAAATTAAAAGTGCAAAAAAAATTTAGTATATAGGTATAAATTAAAAAAGTGAAGAAAAGGACCAAAGGATAAAATATTGGTATGTACATAATTGTGTTTTCCCTGCATAGTTAAATAAACTGTAGACAATTTAGTGTGTGAAAAAAAATCCAAGCTAGGTATTTTGCTCTAATAAAAAAAATTCGTCATCTACTCGGCATTTCGTTTTCCACTGGGGTTATATCTCCATACAAAATAATTGTTTTTTTACAACATCAGTTTTTTTTTTCGCGCAAATAAAAACTTTTTAAATTTGAAATATGTAAAATTAAAAAAAAAAGATAATCTTTGTATGCAGATATAACCCCTGTGGAAAACATAATGCCGAGTAGATGACGGCAAGTAAGAAACAAATTTGTTCTTGTCATTGAAGATGTTGGTAAAAAAAACCCAACAAAGTGTGCAAATATAAAACGAGTTTTGTGCGCGAGTATCAATAATAATTTATAATATCTATACTAATATTATAAATGCGAAAGTAACTCTGTCTGTCTGTCTGTTACTCAATCACGCCTAAACTACTAAACCAATTTGCATGAAATTTGGTATGGAGATATTTTGATACCCGAGAAAGGACATAGGCTACTTTTTACCCTGGGAAAATGACGCATTCCCATGGGAAAATTCAGGTGGGCCGATCGCTTTTACGCCTAACCTACTGAACTGATTTAAATGAAATTTGGTAAGGAGATAGTTTGAGACTTAAGAAAGGACATGAGTTACTATTGACCTCGGGAAAACAACGCATTCCCATGGGAAATATTACTTTCCGGGAATCTGATCGCTTTCACTCCTAAATTACCAAAAATTTTAATAATATTTGGATAAAATTAGTATTGCGGGAAAACAACGCATTCCCAACCCTTATGAAATAAGTCGCTGGCGACTTTAGACAGACCCTGCCGGTAATTACTAGAGGTATAACAGCAGATGAAATAAACGCATTTTTGAAAGCATATGTGTTATGGGTACATGTAAAAAGTTTTGTCTCACTACGAATATGCGAGTACAGCTACACAATGATTCTCAAGCTGGACAATATGCCGCTGCTCTTCTAAAAATCGGAGAAGATTGTATGCCAACAGACTGTAACGGCTCGATTACGTTGAGTCATGAATTCTGTCAAATTGTCTGTAGCACAGATGAATTAAAAAGTAATGTCTATCCAAACCTGCATATAAATATGGGCAATCAGGAGTGGTTGTGTGAGAAGGCAATTTTAGCTCCAACTAATGAGATAGTTGATAAACGAACAAATTATGTCGGACGTGGAGGGAGATATCGTCGAGTACCTCTCAGTAGACAACGTTATGGACACGGAGCAAGTAACATCATACCCCATAGAGTTTCTTAATTCTTTGGAATTATCAGGGGTGCCTTCTCATAAGTTGAGATTGAGGGTTGGTGTTCCAGTCCTGTTAATGAGAAATCTTGACGCACCAAAGTTAAGTAATGGTACAAGGCTACAGATTTCTCACCTAAGATGAAATATTATAAAAACTATAATCATGACTGGAATAGCAAAAGGAAAAAATTTTTTAATTCGCCGCATTCCTATAATTCTAACCGATTTGCCGTTTCAGTTTAAAAGAGTGCAGTTTCCTCTGAAAGCAGCATTTGCAATAACAATAAATAAAGCTCAGGGGCAAACGCTGAAAGTTGCAGGTGTAAATTTGGAAAAAAATGTTTTTCCCATGGACAATTTTATGTAGCATGCTCACGAGTCTCAAACACACAAAATCTTTACGTTCTGGCCAAGGAAGGAAAAACAAAAAACGTCGTATATAAAAATGTATTGAAGTAACCTATCTTCTTCTTAAAATATACATTAACCTAACCTAACCTATGGCAATCACACTTAGTGTGGCCTCATCCCATCTCGGCACAATTCAGATACAGCTCAGGTTTTTTCATTCTACTATCCAAAAAAACTATCTAATGCGGACGAAGTCGCGGGTAAAAGCTAGTATAATATAAAACTACGTTGAAAAATTAACCTTACAAGTGTCAATGCCTAAATTGGAAAGGTATAAGCATAATATATGAGGTATTATGATGACATGGTAGTAATTTGGACAGAATGGAAGTGTTTCTTGTGTGGAGATATCATTATGATAACATTAATTGCTTCTGTGAGACTCTTCGATTCATATAGTCCAGAACATTTTACTTTTTTCGGTTTTAATCTTTTGAGGTCTGTTCTTTTAAAAGATTTAAACATAATTGTTTGACCATGCTTCCACATTAGTTTGATATCGGCGGGCATTGTAATTAGCATGTCTTGGAACTTAACAACAAAATAGTCTCAAAAATGGATATATTAATAGAACATATAGCCCATTTGACTCTAGTTTCTAGTATATGATAACTTACTAAGGAATTCGTAGATAGTTTGAGGGTTAGCTGCAAGTACTGACGCAATCAAAATTATTAACGAATAGCTAATCAAAAAAAAAATCCTTTTGAAAACAAAAGAGTCCCTTTTAAAGTAAAGGGTGATTTTTTAGCTATTATCGTTTTGGCAACACAAACGAACAACGCTTGCAAATTATTGAATTTTATTATCAAAATGCGTGATCTGTTAAGAAGGTTCATCGCGCGCTTCTTCCATTTTATGATCAGTTTAATCGACCCACTGAAGCGGCTATTCGGGTTATTGTGAATATCAGCCAGAAGCATTGCAAGAGCTTCCAATGTATCCAGAAAAAGTCACAGTTTGGTGCGGTTTATAGGCTGGTGGCATAATTGGACCGTACTTCTTCAAAGATGATGCGAATCGTAACGTAACTATGAATAGTCAGCGCTACCGTGAGATGATATCCACATTTTGTTTGCCCAAAATGCAAGAGCTTGACTTGCATGACATGTGGTTTCAACAGGACGGTGCCACAATGAACTTATTGAGAGGCAAGTTCGGTGAACATTTTATTTCACGTTTGGGACCGGTCAATTAGCCGCCTAGATCGTGTGATTTAACGCCTTTAGACTATTTTTTGTGGGGCTATGTTAAAGATCATGTCTATACAAACAAGCCCGCTTCAATTGACGCATTGGAAGACCACATTGAAGAATTTATTCTTGAGATACCGGCCGAAATGTTGGAAAGAGTATGCCAAAATTGGACTAAGCGGATGGACCATTTGAGGCAAGGTCAACATTTGCATGGAATAATCTTCAAACATTAAATTATATGAACCGTACTATCGATTCAAATACAAATTTCATGCATTTTTCTGAATTTAATGTGTGTTTTTTTTTTTTCAAAAACTTTCCTATAGCTTTTAAAAATTCACCCTTTATAGATAGATAGATAGATAGATTTGTATTACTTAAAATTGTTAAATACAATAGTTTCGGTTACATTTGATTGTAATATAAATTTGGTAATAAAAGTGTTTTGGCGGTGGCAATGCCGTCTGCCAGATTGACTATATGTTTTCAAATTGTGTTCAAAAAAAATGTTCACTATTTAACAAAATGTAAATGAACAATTGCAAACATTATATAAAGATGCAAATAGGACTTTCAGTTTAGCTAAAACAAAAATAAATTACTTAATAATTAATACATAATTTTTAGGCAAAAGAATTAACAGCTTTTAGTTTGGCAAAAACAAAATTAGAGTTGAGTAAAACTTGGATTCAAGATTACAAAAATGAAGAGCTTTTAGTTTGGCTAAAACAAAAATAAAGGGTATGTGAACTCATTAAAAATTAAGCGTTATGTAAAGACTTTTAGTTTAGTTAACACAAAATTTCAGTTATTTAAAATAATAATATAATAATAAATAATATATACATATATAATAACAACAATAATATATAATAGTAATTAGAAAAAACATGATATATAATTGTACTGTTATTAAGAAAATTCTGTTATAATCAATTCTCTGTAACAGATTGATTTTTCAAGACAATTGGATAGATTTTTCCAATTTTCACAATTTAAAATTGTCGAAGTTTGCTCCATAGTAAGAGTAGATTTTCCAAAGTAGAGGACTCTAAGTTCTTTATAAACTGGTCATATTGATAAAAAATGAAAAGTATCTTCTTTTGAATTCAAATTGCAAAGGGTGCAATGTGTAGTGGATGCACCCTTTTAAGGTGAGCAGTTTAAATTAAGTTGCTCACTTCTTGCTTTGTAGATTAACGAAATTTCCCTTGTACTGTATTCATCACTAAAATAGTTATTTACGAGATTATGTTTCATGGAAATTTAGCTCAATTCCACACTTCGTTGCCCATTGTCCCCATTCTCCTATCCTTTCACTTTGTTATCTATGATGTACTTTGCTATTGACAATTGAATTCTATTTGGTCTATATGCCAGTACTTTCGTAGTCAAAGTGGAGTTTTAGAGTATGAATAAAAAGAGCAGGAAGGCCGGTTTCGAGTAGTAGAACATAGTTTGGAATATTGGGTGGTAAGTAGAAAAGCCGTTTAAGAAAGTAACGTTGAAGTTTTTCTACTTCTTCGTGTGACTGATATCCCCATATTTGACAGCCGTAGCACATAACAGAGCGCATTACAGCGTCAAATACCTTGTACTTAGCTGAGGTTGGTACATCTTTGCTGTTCATAATATCTTTCCATCACGCGTTAATCATATTTTTTGATGCTATCAGTTTTTTTTCGAGATGTGAGGTTAACTTTATATTAGATTTTAAAAGTATTCCAAGGTATTTGTATTCTGTTTATTTTGCACAAGAATTTTTATGTTAAAAAATTAAGAAAAAAAGAAATTGAGTATATTTAAAGCAAATCGGTGAGATGTTGCGTTCGAACAAAAGTTTATTACAAAAAAAAAAGAGTACATGTATAATTGTAATGCATATAAGCTAAATTTAAGTTAACCTTAATTTGACATTGAATTCATTATGTATTTTATATTTTCGATAAGTTTATTTTGAAATTTAAAAGTTGGCAATACTGATAAACATACTAAAGGTGAATTTACATTGATTTGATAAATTTGATTATTTTAATTAATTTTATTATTTTATCTAAATAAATGCATGTATTTATAATCGCACATTCTTCGCCCTCGGATTGAGTTCTGTTTCGCACCCATTTTTTTTTCGCAGGCATCTGAACAGGTCTCATTGAATTTCTACATAGCCGCTATCTAATTTGACATTGAAAATAAAGAGAAACAAATTAGAATTGAAACAAAGAATAAATCAAATCTACGACAACAACAATTGCACATGAACATGTTATTTTTTTGCATTTCTCTATATGAATGGAAAAGACCCGTTGGTTATTATGAACCAACTATGCTGATATCCTACTACAATGAGTAGTGTACGAGTATTTTATTCCCATTGATCGTTTGTTTTGGTTTTCGTTCGTGCGCGTCGGTTTATTTGTAATTGTTTTTGTGATGTTTTAATTTTATGAATTTAACTTTGATTGTTTTAATTGTTTTATTTAAATTTAAGTTTTGTTATTTGTTTCAATTGTGAGTATATGTATATTAAAGCGTTGTGAAAAATAAAATTTTAAATAAAACGTTGAGCGAAGAAGAAGCAGCAAGGAGAATCCAGGTGAGTGTTTGTTGGATGGAAAATTTTAATTTTGAGTGAATGTGTATTATTTTTTTTTGTTGTTTTATTTATTTTCTTTTCATTAATTTTGATTTATATGTGATATAATTATGATTTTAATTACATTATAATATTACATAATAATGTGTTAATATATTAAACATAAATTTCATATATGTACATGTGAGGTGATTTGGTTACCGGTCTAATCAAAGCCGGTTATATGTATGTACATACGCGAGTACATTTGTTTTATATATCGAGTGCATACGATTATAGTAAATTGTGTACATAGTGTTTTTTGTTTACAACAATTTAAAAATATTCGTGCGCGAAATTCTTCGGTTATATATTTGGTGACGTCATTAATTTTGACATTGCTTTTATTTGTTGTGAATATTATTTCGTTTCGGATTTTGACATCGCGAGTGAATTTGTTTTTTAATTTTTAAATGTTGGACACATTAGTTATTTGCAGTGGCCATTTTAAATTATTATTTGTTCGTTTGTTTACATTTTGGTGATATTAATTTACAATCGATTAAATAATTATTCTCATTGTATTTTGTTTATAATAGTGTACATTAAGATTTATTTTATTATTATAAATGTGTATACCTATTCTGTTTTGATTAATAAAACGTTGTTTTAAATTAAGTTTGTTTACTTTTATTTTATTTTGTTTGTAGATTTATATATGTTGTAAATTAATTTAAGATCATTTTGAGTTCAATAAATTTTTTAAATATGAAATTAAACTGGTGTTTCATTTTATAATTTATATTATTTTGTTTTGTTTTAAATTCCGATGAAATAAAATTAAATTTTGAAATTAATTTGGAGTTTTATTTTATATTTTTAGTTCATGTGTATATTTTTTGTGAACGTGCTTTTACAAAAATTGGTTAATATTGATATTCAATTTTGTTTGGATTTTAATTATTTGTGGTTCGTTATTTCAACTTCTCGAAATTTGACTTGATTTTAGTTTTGAAAGTTTTAAATAATAAATCAAGCTAAATTGCTCGAACTTTCAATGATTTTCGATTTTAAATTTTAAAATTTTAAACGATGCTGGATTGTTGTGATGTTTCATTCGAAGGCAAGCGACATATTTTAGCGATGGGGCGTTTTATGCATCCTGTTTTGGTTTTAACCGATACAACGCGGATTAATCCGTCGGATCCAGGATGAATTTCTTGGACACGGCCTAAATTCCAGTTGGTTGGTGGAAATCTTTCTTCTTTAATCAAAACGATGTCTCCAACTTTTACATTTTCCTGTATTTGTGTCCACTTCGGGCGTTGTTGCAGTCTGGACAGGTACTCGGAACTCCATTTTCGCCAAAATGTTAATGTCATTGACTGAACTCGCTTCCATCTATCCATGTATGTTATGTTGCTATCGATGTCACCTTGAGGTACAGCATGAAAACTTTCGCCGATCAAAAAGTGTGCTGGGGTCAGCACCTCCAAATCATCCAAACTATCTGAAAGAGGACACAAGGGTCTCGAATTCAGACACGCTTCTATCTGAGAAAGAAGTGTGGTGAGCTCCTCAAAAGTCAGTCTCTCCATTCCGACAACTCGTTTTAAGTGGTACTTGACTGATTTCACTCCAGCTTCCCACAATCCACCGAAGTGAGGAGAAGCGGGAGGAATAAAATGCCATTCTGTACCTTGATTTGCTAGATTTTCAGCTATTTCTTTCCAATCATGCTGTGAAGCCTTTAACATCTTACCTAGTTCTGAACTAGTACCAATAAAATTTGTACCGCAATCACTATTGATCTGCTTACAAGTTCCTCGCCTGGCAGTGAATCGCCTGAATGCTGCCAAAAACGCTTGCGTCGTTAAATCTGAAACGACTTCCAAATGGATTGCCTTTGTCGCCAAGCAAATAAAAATTGCAAAATATCCTTTAAGGATCTTGCTTCCACGAGCTTTCCAAGCTTTGATTTCGATGGGGCCTGCGTAATCTACGCCAGTGTGACAAAATGGCCTAGCCATGCGAACTCTAGCAGCTGGTAGATTTCCCATCAATTGCTGCATCTCTGCTGCTTTCTGCCGGTAGCAAGTCGTACATTTGTGTAACTGGTACTTTACACTTCTTCGAATTTGACCAATCCAAAACTTCTGACGTATATAAGCAATCATCTGTTGTATTCCACCATGCAATGTATTTTTATGAGCATCTTTTACAACCAGTTTTGTGAAATGATGGTTGTTTTGTAGTACCATTGGATGCTGCGCTTCATAAGGAAGCAGGGAATTCTGCAATCGACCAACAACTCTTAAAATGCCATTGGCATCAATAAATACATTGAGTGATTTTAATTGTTTTGAAAGTTTACCGTTCTGTTGCAGCTCTTTTAGTTCGTTGGAGAACATCTCGGTCTGAGCTATCTTGACTGCCAGCATAAGAGATGCTTCCAATTCAGAAGCAGTTAATGAACCGCTTTTCTTTGGTACAGTAGTCGATTGGTTACCGTTTTGGGAATTTTTTCTCGCCCAACTCATCGATCGGAGGTTGTTTTTGAAACGAAGCCACCATGCGATGATACGAATTACTTTGAGTAAGTTCGAATATTTGTGAGTAATGATACTAATCAGTTCTCTTGTTACTTGTACGGTGTGAGCTTTTACTGGACGACATTCTTCTTCTGCTTCGAAGTTCACAACTTGATCGGGCATCTCAAAATCCCACTTCGATCTTAAGAATATTGGACCGTTCCACCAAGCATCTAAGGACTCCAAGGCTGATGGATAAACGCCACGAGATGCTAAATCAGCTGAGTTTAAATGTGTTGGAACATGGGACCAACAATGGCTGCCTATAAGTCGCTGTATCTCGGATACTCGATTTGAGACAAATGTTGTCCATTTAGCTGGAGTTGCTCTAATCCAGGAAAGAGCAATTGTTGAATCCGTCCAGGCAAAGATTCGAACTTCAGGAATTGCTAAAACATTGCATGTGTAGTGTAATATTTGGGCCAAGACTACTGCACCACAAAGTTCAAGACGAGGCAAGGTGATCGTCCGTTTGCTCGGAGCAATCTTCGTCTTTGCTAAGAGTAAGCTGGTGTGAATGCCTCCATTCTTATCCAGGACTCGAACATACACAACAGCTCCATATGCTTTCATTGAAGCGTCACAAAAGCCATGCAACTCGATTGCTTGGTTTGAAGGGCTCATTCGGTTCCATCGTGGAATCCTTACTTTTTCAATCATTGGAAGCTCTAGTTGAAAAGTTTTCCAATCCCTTTTAAGGTCGTCTGGAATTCGATCGTCCCAATCACATCTGAGATCCCAAAGCTTCTGCATAATAATCTTCGCAGTGATTATGCACGGAGAGATCCATCCAAGTGGATCAAAGAGCTTGGCAATGGTAGATAAAATCGTTCGCTTTGTTATTAAATTCTCATTTTTTTGCAAATTTTTGTAAGAAAAGAAGTCGCAACTAGGAACCCATTTGATGCCCAGAGTTTTGACGTGGTTGGAAGGATAAAAGGGAAGCTCGAAATCAATTTCTCGATCTTGAAGCGGGATATTTTCCATTAAATCTCTATGATTTGCTGTCCACTTTCTTAAATTGAAACCGCCTGACGCTAAAAGTGCTCTTGCTTCATCTCGATTTTCTTTTGCTTCTTCTAGGGAATCTGCACCACTTATCAAATCGTCCACGTACATGTCTTCTTGCACGACCTTCGCCCCCACAGGGAATTTCGCACGTTCATCTTGGGCTAGACGTTTCAACGTTTTGATGGCTAAATATGGGGCACTTGCTGTGCCAAACGTTACCGTATTTAGCTTGTAGAGTTTCAAAGGCTCTGTTCGTTCATTTCTCCAGAAAATGATTTGGTAAAAAGAGTCCGGTTGAGTTACCCAAATTTGTCGATACATCTTCTCTATATCGGCGGTGAAGGTATATCGATGAGTTCGCCATCGCAAAACGAGATCAATTATGGAAGTTTGCAATTTTGGACCTACCATCAGATAGTCATTTATCGATTTCCCATTTGAATCTTTGGCTGCTGCATCGAAAACAACTCTTGTTTTAGTGGTTGTGCTTGATTCTTTTATCACAGCATGATGTGGTAAAATGAAATGGTTCGGCGTGTTAAGGACTTCATTGTCGCTGCTGATTTGTTCCATGTTCTGGAGTGTCTCATACTCTGTGATACATTTCGTGTATTCAGTTTTAAGATTTAGATTTGCATCAAGCCTTTTTTCGAGGTGAAGAAACCGTCGATATGCCATGTGTCGGCTGAAACCCATTTCTGGCAGCTTTTCATCTTTGAATGGCATTCTGACTTGATACCGGCCATCAGGTAAACGAATTGTATACTTTTCAAAGTGTTTCTCACAGGCAACATTTTCTTCAGTTTCATGAGGTTGAAACGGCAATTCTTCTATTTCCCAGAACTTCTGTAGTTGAGTGCTCAAATCGATCGGATAAAATTCGGTCATTTGCACGAAACTGCGTATTTTTTGAGGAGGATGTGTGGAAGTTCTTCCGAGAACGATCCAGCCTAACTCCATATTTTGTGCCATAGGACTGACGCCATCTTGCGAACGTTTGATTTCTGGAAGCAATATTTGGGCAGAAACATCACAGCCTAACAAGAGATCGACCGGTGCAGGCTCGTGGAGATGTGGATCTGCTAAAGGAAGCCCAATTAAGTGATTCCATTTTTGAGGTATCATTCTTTGGGTCGGAAGAAGGCCAGTTAGCGACTTGAAGATTAATGCCTGTATGGCAGTTTCAAACGATGAGTGGCAAGAAGAAATCTGGACTTGTACAGCGTTCTGCGTAGTGCCACTACTGACCAACCCCAGCCCTGATACCTCAACACATGTACGCCACTTCCGAAGCTTTAACAATTGCGCAGCCTCTTCTGTAATAAATGAACTTTCAGAACCTGTATCAATCATGGCACGTAAATGATGTACACGGCCGTCTGAAGCACGGGCCTTGACAATAGCGGTTGCTAAAAGCACTTGCGAAAAATTTCGACCACCGTGCGACGTATGATGATTCATAGTTGTTGAAATCGGAACATTATTGGTTGGTTAAAATTCTGTTGCGTTTGGACTCATGTTCGTTTGAACAACATTTGATGTGGTTGCTGTTGGTTGAGTTCGAACTCTTGAAGACGGTTGTGCAGAATATCTCGTGTGATTATTGTCTATCTGTTGATGGTTGACATGCAACAGGGAATGATGCCTTTGTTGGCAAAAGAAACAGCACAGTTGGCTTGGGCATTCATGCAGAGAATGCCTATATGAAAGACAATTTTCACATACCCGCAATTTCCGTACAACTTCTTTTCGACTCGTGATGTCCATATTTAGAAATTTTTGACATCTTTTCAACGAATGTTTTTCTAAATTACATAACTGGCATACTATACCATCCGTACCTGTTGGTTTCGTGGGCTTAAACTTTGGCTTGGCATGTAAAACTTTAGATTTTAATGGAAAACGTGATTTGCTATTAGCTGGAGGATCAGTTTTTGTATGATTCGTAGTACTTTGATCCTTTTGATCAAAAACTTCAAGCGTTCGGAAGCGCTTCTCCAAAAAAGAGGTAAATTCTGTAAAATTGGGTAATTCTTTCTTATCACACAACTTTTCTTCCCATAGCTTTTGAGTAGTTTGGGGGCAATTTTTGGTTAAGGAACCAAATTAGAACAATGTCCCACTTGTCAACAGGAACTTCTAAATTTTCCAAGGCATGGAAGCATTCTTTTGAGGTATAGAGGAGATTTTTCAACCCGGAAGCAGTTTCACGGGGTAATTGAGACTGACCGAAAAGTTGCTGCATTTGGATATGCACCAGAATGCTTTTGTGGTCATATCTCTCTTTTAAAAGCTCCCACGCTTTGTCATAGTTGGTGGCCTCAACAGGTAAGTTTTGTAAAAATCGCTTTGCATCATCTATTAAGCAAGATTGAAGAAAATGTAGCTTATCTTAATCACCTAGGTTTGAATTGTTGTGAACTAGAGCTTGGAATTTATCTTGAAAGGCTCTCCATGTGATATACGACCCATCAAACTTCGGAAGATCAATACGGGGTAACCTAACTTCCGAATGAGTGGAATGTTGCATTTCGGAACCAGAAGTCGTGGACTTCGAAGAGGAAAAATTATCCATCGTTTCGACTAAAAGGGCCCTATATTCCAGGTAACTATCACTAATTTGATCATAAATATCTATTAAATTTTCTAATTTTAACCCTTCTTCCAGGCAGCCTCCGCCAACAATTGCCTTATGGTAGGATTTAGCCGATTTTACATCATCTTCTAGCTTTGATAACCGTCCCGATATATATGGTTTAGTTAAACGCTCTTTAGGTGATTTTTAAAAATTGGCAATATCTTTAACTATTTTGTTAAGAATTCCCTTTTGGAGTTCTCCATATTTAAATGCCTTACGATCCATTATTTACATATTCAAATTAATAATGTATAATTTATTTTTTAGAACGACGAATTAACAACGTTAAATTAAGGCAACACTTACTGCGTTGTTTGCTGCTGCTGCTGCTGGTGTTGCTGGTGAAGCTGTTGCTGCTGGTGCTGCTGTTGTTGCTGGTGAAGCTGTTGCTGCTGGTGAAGCTGCTGCTGCTGGTGCTTCTGTTGGTCGTTGTCGTCGTAACCTTCGCTGCCGCTGCCGCCGTCGCTGTCGCCACCGTCACTGTATTCGTCGTTATTACTTTTGCTTAGATGCAATTTGTTTGCGATTTCTATATTGCAATTTAGATTATGTTGATTTAACGTTTTTAAATAGTTATTATTTATAAATTGTCTTGTCACGGTTAATTTAACACTTTTTAGGTTATAAAAAATACTATGTCCATTTATTTATATGTATGTATATTTAAATTCTTAAATTCGATGTTGCCTTTAAGCTATAATCAAATATAATTATTTAAATATTTTAAAAAAGGCTCGAAGGACCAATGTTTATTTTGCACAAGAATTTTTATGTTAAAAAATTGAAAAAAAAAAGAAATTGAGTATATTTAAAGCAAATCGGTGAGATGTTGCATTCGAACAAAAGTTTATTACAAAAAAAAGAGTACATGTATAATTGTAATGCATATAAGCTAAATTTAAGTTAACCTTAATTTGACATTGAATTCATTATGTATTTTATATTTTCGATAAATTTATTTTGAAATTTAAAAGTTGGCAATACTGATATACATACATAAAGGTGAATTTACATTGATTTTATAAATTTGATTATTTTAATTAATTTTATTATTTTATCTAAATAAATGCATGTATTTATAATCGCACATATTCTGTCACAATTTCAATGGCCTCACCATTAAAGAACCACTTTTCATTCGATTTAAGTTTTGTTTGCGTATTTCTTACTATCATTACTTTAGATTTTTCTAGATTAACCGTTAATTTCCAGACTCTAGAAAAATCAACTAGTTTTTTTATCATAAGTTGTAAACTTTGGGGTGATTCTGCTAAAAGCACAATGTCATATGGGTACATGAGTACCTTAACGTTTAGACATGCAAAACTCATTCCAGCGGGTAGATACATTGATATACATATCATCAATGAATATAGCAAAGAGAACTGCACTTAAAAGACAACCTTGTTTGACGCTAAAAAATGTAGTCTCAAACCATTCAGACATATCTATCCCATCCCAAACCGCTGAGCGAGTGTTTTTGTACATACTTTTCAGCACCAAAAAGGTTTCGTCGACAGTCCCTTTTGTGACAATTTGTAAAACAATGCTTGTCGGTCTATCGAATCGAAAGCAGCTTTAAAGTCCACGAAAAAAATGTACAGACTTCCTTTTTGCCGAAGAAAATACTGTGAAATTGAATTTAAGGTGAAAATGTTATCAACTGTGAAGTAGCCTTTACGGAAACCAGATTGGTATTCACTAAGCACTTCATTATTTGCTATCCAAATGTTGATGCGACTAAGGAGTACAGATGCAAATATCTTCGCAATAGAATTCATAAACGACATCCCTCTATAAATATATGCTAGGTTAACATCGCCTTTTTTAAAAATTGGATAGACCAGAGAATCTTGAAAGGCTTGTGGAAACTTTCCGGTATTGAAAATATTATTAAAAAGGTGAAGAATTTCATACAAAAAATCAACAGGCGCGTTTTTGTAAAACTCATTGCTTATTCTATCTGGGCCTGGCGCTTTGTTATTCGCTGCGTAATGCAATGCAGTTTAGATTTTTATTATTGAAATTTGACAATCGCGAGTTTGGTCTAAAATTAAAGGTTCCGCAAAAGAAAAAATATTGGAGATTGGATCAGGATTGAGTAAATTTTTGAAATAATTGGTTAGAACACTTGCTTTCAAGTTTGATCCGCAAATAAGCTTAGATCCTTTCAATTCTTTGATATTATTTCAGAAACTTTTACTTTCTTTGATATTTGAAAGTTCATGTGCTACTGATGTATAATATTCCTGCCGTTTTGATTTTTTTTGTTGTTTCTTATATTGGTGGCAGCTTTATACATTTACAAAGAGAGTCTAGGCTTGAACTTGTATCGGAAAATAAAGAAGTATCAGTAAGTTTCTGAAGTTCATTCAAATTTTTTATTTGGTAGTTCTCTTTAATTTGAGTTTGTGGTTTTGTTTAGTGTAAATTGTACAACCAAAGGCATGTGATCAGAAAAAATCTGTGAGTCAACTTTAAAAGACAAAATAGGATTCCTCCATTCCACCGATGCAGCACAAAAGCCAATCACTGATTTTCCCGCTCCCCCTATAAAAGTAGACTCCCCATTTCTATCATGATTGTAGCAACCGTTAAGGATGAACAGATCATGATTTTGGCATAAATCTAAAAACAGACGTCCATTTTTGTTAATTGTTTTATCTTTAGAGGATCGAGTTTCACGAAACTCGGGGGTATTGAATTCGGGTGGATAATTTGGTTTGTACCAACTCAGGCGTTAACGTCTCCTATAAGCAAAACATTTTTCATTAAAATAGTTTTCTTTCTTAGGTATTCGGTGATTGAGTTTACTATAAATATTTCTAGAAGAAGACGATGATGCTCTGGTCAAGTGTTGATCAAATATTGCGTCATCTATTCTTGAGATGATAGTCGCAGAAAAATCATGCCACTCATGCAGATTTCGTTCAGTTATTGAAAACGCGATGTCATGAGATAGAGCCAGCTGGTTCCATTCCCTGAAAGGTGATGCATTTGTTTGCAATAATCTAACCAATATCAATTTATGAAGACTGGTATCACTTCTTCTCATCACTCTCGTATAAAAGTCTGAAATAGCCTTAAGGTTTCTTATATAGATTGGTGGTAATCCTGTTTCGACATGAATCGCGTAGGTCGGCGTGGAGTTCGGCAAACGAAAAATACGTTTGAGAAAATGTCTTTGGACCAACTCAAACTCTTCAAACGGAGTAACCCCAAATGCTTGTATCCCATAACACATACAGGTGTTGACTGTAGCATTAAAAACTTTGAATTTTGACGAATGGTCAATATCGGGATTTGCAAAAAAAGTCGGCCACATTGAATTCAATGCTAACTTAGCTTCACTGCTTTTTTTCTTGGCGTGCTTGGAAAAGTTTAAGTTATATGTAAACAGAACTCCTATAGATACTTAAATTCACGTACACATTCAATCCGTTCGCTACCAAGTCTCCAGGCTTCTTCAGGAGCTCTTCTACATTGTCGGTTTTCAAATATTATTGCTTTTGTTTTTTGAACGTTAATTTTCAGATCCCATGTTTGACAGTACGACTGTAATTTATTAATTTGAAGTTGCAGTGAAAAAGGATTGTCGGCAAGTAATATCAAATCGTCAGCATAGAGCAAAACTTTGATGAGAGTTCCCGCAAAGATTACGCCACCCGGTAGAATATCAGGAATGTCATCAATAAACAGAGCGAATATCAGAGGGCTCAAAATGCATCCTTGTGGAACGCCTGCCGTTATTTCGAACCACTCTGACAGTTTAGATCCATCCCATACAGCTGCGTTTGAAGATTTCAGAAATTGAAAATACAGCATCAAAAATTTTCGTGATACTCCCATATTTGAGAGCTTATAAAGCAAAGCCTGTCTGTTTACTGTGTCGAATGCAGCTTTGAAATCAACGAAACAAACATAAAGTTTTTTGTTTTTTTTCAATCTGATTTCTAGCTAAGCTAGTCAATGCAAATATGTGATCCATAGTGGTGAACCCAGAGCGGAAGCCGGCTTGAAATATGCTGAGAAGATTAGTTCTTTCAGTCCAGCTAGATAATCTTTCATAAAGAATTCTAGCAAATATCTTTCTAAGCGAGTTGAGAATGGATATTCCCCTGTAGTTCTCAGGATGATTAGGACCTCCTTTCTTAAATATTGTGAAAATCAGGGCTTTCGTAAAATTTGAAGGAACACAAGCATTTTCATAGAGGCGGTTGAAGAAATCCAGAATGTAGGTCTTTAAGCTATTGTTTGAGTTTTTCAAAAACTCTACTGGTATTCCATCGCTTCCAGGTGCTTTGTTGTTTTTCATTTTCGTGAGAGTTATTTCCAATTCACTTAATGATATTGAGCAGTCCAGGTCGGAAACACACGTGTTCTGTAACGCAAAGCTGAAAGTATGAAGATTCTCTTCAACCGACAACAGAGTTTTAAAATGAGCTCCTAATGTCTGAGCTTCGAGAGTTATATTCATACTTTGCCGCCACCCGCTAACTTCACGAACGTTTTGGCAAAATTCCTTTGAATTTTTACCAAGCTGTAGCTGATGTGCAAGGTTTTTGTTGTAGCTTATTTTCTTAGTAGCGCAAAGCTGTTTTAAATCTTTGTTGGCTCTTAGGTACATATTTTTATAATACTCGGAATTTGTTGCTATAAAGAGCTTTAAATATTTAAATGAGAGTTTGCGTAATTTATTGCAATCGCTATCAAACCATTTGTTTTTAGGAATGAAATGAACAAAAGTGTGGTTCCCTGCTGGTACCGAAGCATAAACTAATCTTATTATATTGTTTTCAATTTCTTCTATTGTGGCTGTTGACTGTTGTGGAAGATGATTAAAGTTGTGATTTAGAAGAGCTTTGTACCGATTAGCTTTGTTTTGCATCCATTTTAGTTTCTGGAAATTGTCTGAAGAACTTTGTTGTTCTCGTTCTTTGAAGTTTGTTTCAACAACAATTGGCAAGTGAGCAGAGAAATTGGCCAGTAGCACCTTAAACCTTAAACGTTGCACATAGGTCAATAACTGATTTTTCTTGACCGCTGATAAATGTAAATTCACCATATTCATCACCTTTTGCCACCCCAATTAGCACGAATAGGCCAAAGTTTTCGAAAAGTTCAGATAGAAGTTTGCCGTTCCTATTAAGCGTTTCATCTCTAGAATTTCTGGTACTTTCGAAAATAAGTTGATTTTGTAAGAAGTGCACAGATGAATTCTGATAGTCACCAATTCGAGCATTGAAATCTCCAATTAGCATAGTACTTTCCAAGAAAGAATTGGTCATGAGGTTACACAAGTTATCAAAATCATTTTGCCAGTTATTGCAGTTTAAATATACCGCAATAATATGGTAGTTTAAATTGTTACATTTTATATGAACTACAATTGTGCTTTCGATGTTTTCAAATTCTACAAAATGAGAAATTTTACATTTTATGCCACATAAAATACCCCCACTCGCTCTCCCATGTACATTTGTTCGAATTGCTGGTATGAATTTTAATTTATAATCCCTAAAATATTTAATAAAATCATTTTCAAATCTTTCCTCTAAAAAGGTTTCCAATAGAATTATTACATCAAATTTCAAAATATAATTAAAAAAATCAGGTTGCAAAAGTTTACTTTTTAGACCCGTAATATTATAAGCTAAAATTGTTAAATTAAGAGATTTATTAATTTTTTGGCAGACGACAGTTTTTTCCTATTGGCTTCTGCCATTATTAGAGTTCATTAACTCAACCCTAGGTGGCGCTGATGTGGAGTGAGAGATCGATGGTAAATTCCCACTATCAACCGGAACTAGTTTCACTCCCTCGCTGCTGTCAAAGAACTCAGAAGATCTGTCACCAAACATATTGTTTACAAACGTCATTTCCGTCACCGATTTGACAAGTAATCCTCGTGAAATTTTATAAACGAAGAGATGATTATTTATGTATTTTTTATGTTTATTTTTTAAAAAATAAAAACAATTATATTTTTCTTTAAAAAATTAACAATTTAATAAAACTTTATGTTACAAACAAATTTATTAAATTAAATTATCATCGGGCTGTACTGTTAACTAAACTTTTGTTGTCAATTTCTATTGTTTTGAGTGTGGGAGCTTTTTGGGAAGCTTTCTTTTTTCTTATTTCTTTTTGTTGTTTATTTCGAATTTCAAAGCTGTGTCAAATAATATGTTCTGTTTTATTGTTAATTTGTCATTTAGTAATCTGTCTTGTTCTATCTTGTTGGCTTTATATATTTCAAATTCCTCCATGGTGTCTAGTGTTTTCCCTTTTTTGCATGTCTGTAGTATTTTAAGGTTATGTTCAAAGCTTGTATAATTATGGTTATTTTCTACTAAGTGCATTCCATATGTTGATCTGGTGTTTGGTTTTGGTTTATGTTCTAAGAATCTTTCGTGAAAAGATCTTCCTGTTTGTCCTATATAATATTTGTTACAATCGTCGCAAGTTATTTTGTAAACGCCAGTTGATGTTTTTTTGTTGTTGTTGTTATTTTTTGGTTGTAGAAATTTGAATATATTGTTGTTTGTTCTGTATGAAATTGTGAAGTTTTGTTTTTTGAATTCGTTATGGATGGTGTGTGGAAGCCAGTTGGTGTATGTTATTGATGTGTAGTTAGTTTTTTCAATTTGGTTACTTGTGTCATTAGGTTTGTTTATTTTCTTCCGTCTTTTGTTGATCAATTGGTCGATCATGTCTGTGGCGTATCCATTTTTTAGGGCTATGTGTTTTATCGTGTTTATTTCATCGACATAATTTTGTTTGCTCATTGGGATGCTGATAACTCTATTTATAAAGGCGTTGTATGCTGCAAGCTTTTGTGATTTTGGGTGGTGGGAGTCATTGTGGATGGTGGTGTCTGTTGTTGTTGGTTTCCTGTAGATGCTGTATTCCAATTTGTTGTTATGTTTTTTTATGTTGATGTCTAGGAAATTTATTGATTTATTTTGTTCATTTTCGACAGTGAATTTTATTTGTTGGTTAATGTTATTTATATATTTATTAAATATGTCTATTTGTACCATTAAAAATTATGAAAGTGTCATCGACGTATCTGCTGTAGAATGTTATTTGTTTTTGTAATGGGTTGAGGTTAGATAAGATGTATTTGTTCTCAAAATGGTTTAAATATATATCGGCTAGAAGGCCACTTAATGGTGATCCCATTGCGAGCCCTTCTTTTTGTATATATGTCTGGTTGTTGAATGTGAAGTAATTTTGCTTGTGTATAATTTGTAATAATTTGATTATTTCATTTATTTGTTGTATCGTTATTTTGGCTGTGTTGATAAGGTTTTCTTTTATTATATTTATTGTTTCTGTTACTGGGATATTAGTGTACATATTAGTTACATCGAAGGAAATCAGTTTATGTTGTGGTAGAATGTTTATTGTTTTTGTTTTTTCGATTAGTTCTGTTGTGGTAGAATGTTTATTGTTTTTGTTTTTTCGATTAGTTCTAGGCTATTTTTTATGCTTTGGTTATTTTTTAAGGTTATGTTTGCTGTTATGATTTTTTGTAGTTCTTTTGCAATTTTGTAACATGGTGCGGTCTTATAGTTGATGAGTGGTCTTATTGAGATGTCTTCTTTGTGTATTTTAGGTAGTCCTGTGAATTGTGGTGGTTTTGTGTTTGTTTGTTTGAACTTGTGCTTTATTGAATTTTGGAACAAATTGTCACTTTGGTTTATTGTATTGTTTATTTCTTTTACGTAGTTTTTTGTAGGGTCATTTGTTAGTTTTTTAATGTTATTGTTTTCTATGAAGTTGATGGATTTGTTTGTGTATTCTTGTTGTTTTAAAATTACTGTTGTGTTTCCTTTGTCTGCTTTTGTGACTATTGCTTTTTGGTCTGATATTTTTTGCCTGATGTTATTAAGATCAATTAAATATTGTTTATGTTTATTGTTGTGTTTTTTATTAACATTTTTATTACTTTTTATTATCTTATTTAGTTTTTTGTTAATGGTTACTCTTGTTTCGTTTTGTGCTTCTTGTGTTGGTAATTTTTTTATAGCTGCTTCGGCGTTGGTGACTTCTTGTATGATTTGGTTTTTGGAGAAGGTTTGTATGTTGAATTTTAGTCCTTTGTTTAGTATTTCTTCTTCTTGTGTTGTGAGTTGAATGTCGGTTTTGTTAACTAATCTGGGGTAGAATGTGAAATTGCATTTTGTTAAAGATGTCTGTTGCTTGGTGTTTAGGTTTATGAATTTCTTATTTTGTTTTATGTTAATTTGTTTAGATGTGTTGGATATTTCGTCATTAATAATTCTGAAGTATATTTCGGCTATTATTATATCAAATTTATTGTATATTTCCTGGTGAAGTTTATATAGATCATTGTTAAGTTTGTTTTTCTTGTTATATAGGTATTTAATTTCTTCTTGGATTATAGTTGTTTGTGCTTTTAGAATGGCGATTGGGTTATTTGTGCTGTTTTTTATTATTGCGTATTTGGGTGTAATGTTGTTTTTGAGGCACATTTTGTTGAATTTGATATTGGCGTTGGTTTTTGTTAGTTTAGTTTTGGTGTTAAGGTATTTATAGACAATTATTGCTGTTTGAGCGTTAAATATAGATGCTGTGTTGTTTGTCTCCATGTTTGTTGTATTATGTATTTTTTATGTTTATTTTTTAAAAAATAAAAACAATTATATTTTTCTTTAAAAAATTAACAATTTAATAAAACTTTATGTTACAAACAAATTTATTAAATTAAATAAAACAAGCTACGCGTTTCAGAACTCTTGTTCCATCATCGGGCTGTACTGTTAACTAAACTTTTGTTGTCAATTTCTATTGTTTTGAGTGTGCAATAATTGTCTATAAATACCTTAACACCAAAACTAAACTAACAAAAACCAAGGCCAATATCAAATTCAACAAAATGTGCCCCAAAAACAACATTACACCCAAATACGCAATAATAAAAAACAGCACAAATAACCCAATCGCCATTCTAAAAGCACAAACAACTATAATCCAAGAAGAAATTAAATACCTATATAACAAGAAAAACAAACTTAACAATGATCTATATAAACTTCACCAGAAAATATACAATAAATTTGATATAATAATAGCCGAAATATACTTCAGAATTATTAATGACGAAATATCCAACACATCTAAACAAATTAACATAAAACAAAATAAGAAATTCATAAACCTAAACACCAAGCAACAGACATCTTTACCAAAATGCAATTTCACATTCTACCCCAGATTAGTTAACAAAACCGACATTCAACTCACAACACAAGAAGAAGAAATACTAAACAAAGGACTAAAATTCAACATACAAACCTATATGGTCTATACGATTTTTTCTCATTCGGTGGCTTACCCGGTTTGGGGATCATTATTACTTCGGCGACTTTCCATTGCGTGGGTACGTAAGCAAGTCTTAAAGCAGCGTTAGTGAGCTGTAAGAGCTTAACCATTGCTTTTTTAGGCAACTCTTTGAGGACACGACCTTTAATCAGGTCGTAGCCAGGAGCTTTATTATTTTTCTGCCGTTTTATTTCCTGGACAAGTTCAGTCAAAGTAATATTCCTGATAGAAAAATTGTCCGGCGCTGGTTGGAGCTCTCCGTCATTAGTCGAAGCTCTTGACCATCGAAAGGTTTGAACGTTTCCTCAAGGTGCTTAGCAAATAAATCCGCCTTTTCCTTATCAGTTTTTGCCCATTCAGAATTATTTTTTCGAATAGGTGCCGACATTATTTGAGGCTTTTTAATACCTTTTATCGTCTTCCAAAGAGAATAATTCGTTTTTTTGTCTGCTGTTAGGCTTTCAAGATAGGCAGAATTCTCGCTGTTTTTAAAATCTCGTAACAAATTTTTAATCTTGTTTGATAAAAAGTTGACGACACTTTTATGCTGAGGAGCACGTGATTGCTGCCATACTTTTCGAGCTTTTCGTTTTTCGCGTATCAATTCTTTTATATCTTCTGGAATTTTTTCTTCGTATTGCCTTGACTTTTTACTACAGATCGGAGTATTATTCCAAGCTGCTTCTTGAACAATATTTATAAATTTTTCTGTTTCATCTTCTAACTCAAACGGAGTTTGCAAAGAGACGTTCAGTATAATTCTATTTTCGCAATCTTCTTTGAATTTATCCCAATTTGTGTTATTATTTGTTAAAATTAGGGGCTTTTCTTTTTCGATTACGTTACTGTTTATTGTTAAGATAACGGTCGAGTGATCCGTAGAAAAATCGAAGTTATCATCTACTGTCATATATTTTCTGTTCATTCCTCTTGCGATGAAAAAGTCAACAAGATCGGGTGTTTTCGCTGTATCGGTTGGCCAACACGTTGGTTTTCCTGATGAGAAAAATTCAACGTTACATTCAATACCCGCTTTGTAGAGTTGTCTACCCTTCGTCGAAATGCAACGTGATCCCCAAAATGAATGTTTCGAATTGAAGTCGCCGCCAATAATAAATGTTGGACCTAAAGCGTTGAAAAGATCTTTAAAATCGTTTTTGTCTATCTTGGACCGAGGAGGACAGTAAATAGACGCAATATTAAAAAATACGTGTCTAACTTTTATGCTAACGGAAGTAACTTGCATTGTATCGAGCTCGATATTTATCTCAAACGAATGATTGATATTTTCTCTGATAAATACGGAAGAACCACCCCTTGCTCTTTCGGATGGATGGCATGCGTTGTAAGCCGAATAACCTTTAATACTTAAATTTGAGTCTTTTTTCAAATGAGTTTCAGAGATCAAACAAATATCTATTCTCTCGTTAAGTAGAACCGTTTCTAGTTCTTCGATTTTTGCGGTAAGTCCGTTCGCGTTCCATGTTATTATTTTGAGTTGTTGGGACAACTGATCCATGTTTACGGTAAATTTGGTGTTTTAAGAGCCGCCGACTCAAATTTGTCCAATTTCTCAAGAATAATTGTGTTAATTCTCCCTTGTTCTACTAATCGTTCAAGTATAAGGGAAAATACATTTTGAACGGTGTCAGGTTTAATAGTTTTAGGTTTTTCAGGCGCCGTGACTTGAGCGTACGTGTTCGTCTTTTTTGTTTTTATGTTTTCTGAGGGTAAAACGTTTTCATTATTTTTCCCGTCCGTTTTACTCGACGCTTGAGTATTAGTCTTGGTTTTTAATTTTAATTCTTTGTTTTGCTTTGAGGTATTTTTTTTAGTTTTCTTACTAAATTCTTCGCGCCTCTTTAACATTTCCTTTGCGACCTCACAGCCACGGTAATTTGCTGGATGATTACCTTTGCAATTCGCGCATGTAGCCGGAGTTTCTTTTTTAAGGCGGCATACATCAGTCATGTGCTTTCCCGCGCATTTAACGCAAACGGGGTCCTTCTGACAATAAGCTGCTGTATGGTTAAAACCTTGACATCGCTTGCACTGAGGAATAAGGCGTTTGTTCTTTCTTAGTGGTTCGATTTTTACAACAATATTCATTATAGTTTTAATATTATAAACATTGTCTACATTTTCATTTTTATCGAAACTTAGAATAAAAAGCGGAAGAGCGCGTTTTATATAAGCGGTTTCGATTCCTTTTTCTCGCTTCAAAAGATTTGTTGCGTCAAGAATCTTAAATCCTTTGGTTTTTAAGTCCGAAAGGATGTCTTCTTTTGAACAAGAGGGATGAAGTCCTCTAGCTACTACACGTAAAGGTCTTTCTTCTTTAATTGAATAACTATACCATTCAATTTTTTCATCGCTGAGTTTTTTCGACAGTTTTCTATAAGAATCTGAATCATTTACGTTAATTTTCCACGTATTATTGTGAGTGGATGTAGCTTTGAAATTCTTTTGCGCCGTTTCTTTTAGAATAGGAAGAATTTTGTTATAATCCGCTTGACCAACGATGTTTATCGGTGGAGGAAGTTTCTTATTCGCAGAAAACTGATCTTTCCGTGTAATTTTATTTGGTTTTAGCTGATTTTGAAACTTAGGCGAATGTTCAGCCTTCCGTTTTTTTACAAGGTCTACTTTTTTCAGTTTCCCGAGCAAGTTCATCTTCATCAGTTTCATATTCGTGCCGATCTCGATGTTGTGGACTTAGAGTATTTACTTTCATGTTTTCAGAAGTTTTTAACATCTTGTTCTCTTCACGAAGACTTTCGACTTCTTTTTTAAGCTCTTCGTAGAGTCTTATCATTTCGTTCAGCTTCTTTTGCAGTTCACAATTGTCCTGCTCAAAACTGTTTGTTTTCGGTGAGTCGCTTTTAGTGCCTTTTGGCAAAACCGGTGGACTCTTTCTGCCGGTAACTCTCGGTACAGATGGAGGTGATCGAGGAACCTTATGCGCTTTCGCGAAAGGATTTATCAAATGCAATAAATGGCTCTCCCCAGAATCCGTAGAGCCTGCCTCCGAAGAGGATGGATTTGCCAGAGAAACTGGCTTTCCACCTGGGGTAATTAATCTATTTGTTTTTTCCATTGCATATTTTGTATACTTATGTAGTTCTCAGTATACGGAGATTGGATTTTAGTCGCCTTTTACGACAAGCATACCTTACTTCGGGTAAATTCTTAACCCCTACCCGAAGGGGTAAGGTAGAAAACAATAACATTAAAAAACTAACAAATGACCCTACAAAAAACTACGTAAAAGATAATTCAATGAAACACAAGTTCAAACAAACAAACGCAAAACCTCCACAATTCACAGGACTACCTAAAATACACAAAGAAGACATCCCAATAAGACCACTCATCAACTATAAGACCGCACCATGTTACAAAATTGCAAAAGAACTACAAAAAATCATAACAGCAAACATAACCTTAAAAAATAACCAAAGCATAAAAAATAGCCTAGAACTAATCGAAAAACAAAAACAATAAACATTCTACCACAACATAAACTGATTTCCTTCGATGTAACTAATATGTACACTAATATCCCAGTAACATAAACATAAATATAATAAAAGAAAACCTTATCAACACAGCCAAAATAACGATACAACAATTAAATGAAATAATCAAATTATTACAAATTATACATAAGCAAAATTACTTCACATTCAACAACCAGACATATATACAAAAAGAAGGGCTCGCAATGGGATCACCATTAAGTAACCTTCTAGCCGATATATATTTAAACCATTTTGAGAACAAATACATCTTATCTAACCTCAACCCATTACAAAAACAAATAACATTCTACAGCAGATACGTCGATGACACTTTCATAATTTTTAATGGTACAAATAGACATATTTAATAAATATATAAATAACATTAACCAACAAATAAAATTCACTGTCGAAAATGAACAAAATAAATCAATAAATTTCCTAGACATCAACATAAAAAAACATAACAACAAATTGGAATACAGCATCTACAGGAAACCAACAACAACAGACACCACCATCCACAATGACTCCCACCACCCAAAATCACAAAAGCTTGCAGCATACAACGCCTTTATAAATAGAGTTATCAGCATCCCAATGAGCAAACAAAATTATGACGATGAAATAAACACGATAAAACACATAGCCCTAAAAAATGGATACACCACAGACATCATCGACCAATTGATCAACAAAAGACGGAAGAAAATAAACAAACCTAATGACACAAGTAACCAAATTGAAAAAACTAACTACACATCAATAACATACACCAACTGGCTTCCACACACCATCCATAACGAATTCAAAAAACAAAACTTCACAATTTCATACAGAACAAACAACAATATATTCAAATTTCTCCAACCAAAAAATAACAACAACAACAAAAAAACATCAACTGGCGTTTACAGAATAAAAAAAAACACTCTAATGAAGATATAAATCCTTCGTACGTATCACCCTCCAAAACCCATTTGTTTACATTGTTGTATTTGTAATTTTGACATTCTGTCCATGAATAAATGTGAAATTTAAATAACTGATAAACTAAATTTCCACGCACCGGACCTCATTAATTGTGTCTTAGTGTGCGTGTTTTCACGCACACTAAGAATTACTTTATGAGGTCCGTTTCCGGTTTAGTTTGTAGGCAAACCAATATAGCTACCGAGGATTTATATCTTTACTAGAGTGTTTTTGTTATATAGGACAAACAGGAAGATCTTTTCACGAAAGATTCTTAGAACATAAACCAAAACCAAACACCAGATCAACATATGGAATGCACTTAGTAGAAAATAACCATAATTATACAAGCTTTGAACATAACCTTAAAATACTACAGACATGCAAAAAAGGGAAAACACTAGACACCATGGAGGAATTTGAAATATATAAAGCCAACAAGATAGAACAAGACAGATTACTAAATGACAAATTAACAATAAAACAGAACATATTATTTGACACAGCTTTGAAATTCGAAATAAACAACAAAAAGAAATAAGAAAAAAGAAAGCTTCCCAAAAAGCTCCCACACTCAAAACAATAGAAATTGACAACAAAAGTTTAGTTAACAGTACAGCCCGATGATGGAACAAGAGTTCTGAAACGCGTAGCTTGTTTTATTTAATTTAATAAATTTGTTTGTAACATAAAGTTTTATTAAATTGTTAATTTTTTAAAGAAAAATATATTTGTTTTTATTTTTTAAAAAATAAACATAAAAAATAAGACATTTTTCCAACTTCCATTTTGATTAAATCAAATCTTTTGTTGCTGTTGTTATGATCTGGAGAAGTATCAGTTATGTTTCTTTTGTCGCTCATAGAGATACCGTAATACAGCAAGAAGTTTTTCCTTATTTCCTCCTTGCGCAAAGAAAATAAAAACGTGAAATACTTCCTACCTTAGAAACTCTGGGCGAATTTGTGTTGCTCAGGCGATACTGCGACTCAAACAGATGCGTTCAAAAAACTTTTTTGAATTTAATGTTTACTTGTTATAGAAATAATTAAACTTTACACAGAGCTTGTTTTAAATTTGCACTTCCACCTTTTACTTCATAATATATCATGTTTTTTTTACAAAATTGAAAAAATCTACAAATAGTAGTTTGTTACTAAGCACAGTAACATTATAAGCTAATAAGTTAATATTTATAATTTCATTTTTTTCGCTACTATTTACGATACTACTTTTTTTGGTACTACTTGCTTTTTGACAGACGGCAACACTTTTTCATTGTTTTTCATGGTGGCTGCCGGGTGGCAGAGTTGATGACAACCCTAGAATGATAGCTGCTGTTGACGTTAATATGAAGTTTGTTGATCGTGGATTTTCTTTTGACAAGTTGACTTGAGTTTCTCAAAGATTTGATTTATTTTTGTTTTTATACTCATCAAGTTGTAGTACTCCAAACATCTCTCTCAGTACCTCCATCCCATCTCGATTATCACAATAAAGTTTTCCATCATG
Source organism: Eupeodes latifasciatus (assembly GCA_920104205.1). Classification (NCBI taxonomy): domain Eukaryota; kingdom Metazoa; phylum Arthropoda; class Insecta; order Diptera; family Syrphidae; genus Eupeodes; species Eupeodes latifasciatus. The sequence goes on from OV049924.1 coordinate 238,823,665, forward strand.
TGCAGTGTTAATGGTTTTATTGTTTATTTGCAGTTTGAGAACACGGACCAGAGGATTAGGCGATGGATGTTTTTTCTTGATAGCGTGTCTTATTTGCGACAAGATTTGACGTTTTCTCTGCTCATCTCGTGTGTTTTTCAGGATTTATGTAAACACCAGATCCCTTCAGCCTGCCGGAATTTTTGAAGATTTGTGAGGTTAATTTGTTGTTTCCAGTTCTCACAAGCAACCGAGTTTGACTTCCTCTTGAAGGAAGCTCTGTGACGTCTTCGAAGGTTATGTCTTGGCGGTCTAAAATTTGATTCGAGCATCGATTAATGGTTTCAGATGCGTTCTCTTTCAAATTGTTTGGTATAGAAAAAATGATGTGATTGGATTTGTATTGCTTTTCCATGTAGTCCATTTTCCTTTCCAAAATGATGTTTCCTTTCTCTAACAGCCAACACAATTTAACATAAATGACGGCCCTGAGGGCACAACTCTATCAAAAAAACCTAAAAACTACATAGAAACAGAAAGAAATGACAAAAGAAGTAGCGATAACACTATACACAAATTTTTTCAAAATATGCAAAGAGATGCAACCGTATCGAAAAAAAGTCATGACAAACAATAGCAACAAGAAAAACAAAGTCTGAACTTAACAAACAAGTCGATATCTAGTAAATTAAATGACTCCACCTCAAGACGACGCCATCGTGAGGAATAGCGGCCAAAACCCTCCAAACTGCCAAATAAAAACAAGTACAAATAATACCAAAAATACTCTGAACTTATGCACATTTAATGTAAGAACCCTATCTACGGAAGCAATACAAAACTAACTCAGATTAGCAATATTCAATTTAAATTGGGACATACTAGGACTATCTGAAATCAGAATACTGGGAAAGAATATAACAGAAAACAAAGATGACATATTTTGCTATATTGGTGAAACTCAAGGACTACACGGCGTCGGATTTCTTATCAAAAAATGGCTGAAGGAAAAGCTTATTGACATTCGATTTTTCAGCGAGAGAATTTGTAGCCTAACTTTTAATCTAACAAACACAAAAACAACAATAATACAAGTTTATGCACCAACAGAGCGAGCCAACGACGAAGAAATTTTAGAATTTTATAATCTACTTGATAGAGCATACAACGAAACAAAGACAGAACTAATGTTCATTATTGGAGACTTCAATGCCAAATTGGGAAAACAACTTGATCAAGATGAGGAAGTAATCGGACCCTTTGGATTTGGAGAAAGAAACAAAAGAGGCGAAGGTGTCATAAAATGGCTTGAAGAAAAAAATCTTAGATTCGGAAACTCATTTTTTAAGAAGAAAGACAATCGAAAATGGACTTGGAAATCACCCGATGGAAAAACAAAAAATGAAATTGACCTTATTATGACGAATAAATTAAGAACTCTAACAGATGTATCAGTTTTAAATAATATCAAGTTTGATTCCGACCATAGACTTGTAAGAGCAAAAATAACAATCAATCACAAGACGCTAAAGAGAAACAAGCATAACTTGCATATCCCTAGATCAGTGACTCAAAACAATATTGATGCATATAACGAAATTTTGAGAAATGAAATAAATATAAATACTAACGAAGATGAAATTGATCGTGACCTACAAACAACATATGACAAAATTGAATTAATAATAAAAAATGCAGCTAAGATCACGATTATGACCGCAAAAACCGAAAAAAACTAATAAGATTTCAGATGGCACAAAGCAACTAATTTTACGAAGAGAACAATTAAGAAACAAGGAAGTAACATCATTTGAAGAAAAAATTTAACTGAAACACATACTACGAAAAGAAATAAAAGAAAAATCAAAAATGGACATTCAAATATTCAATGACAAAGCAATCAAAGACATTCTAACCTCCACGAAATCAATTAAAAAGACAAAACAATTCTTGAACAAAGGGAAAGACTGGATTCTAACAATGAAAAACAACAATAAAAGCATATCAAACCGAAAAAACATTAATGAAACAGCCACACAATTTTTTAAACAACTGTTTAAATCCAGCAAAGATAACACAGACGCAAATATTAATACACCACAAATTATAAACAATAACATAAATAACAACCCACTCCTAGTCAAAAAGGATGTAGAGCAAGCAATTAACGATCTAAAGAAAGAGAAATGTGTTGGAAACGATGGTATAGCGGCTGAGATGCTTATATACGGAAAACAATCACTATCTCCTATTTTGACGTTTTTATTCAACAATATATTAAAAACGCAAAATATACCCAAACAGTGAACTCAGACCACCATAACACTGATTCATAAAAAAGGACAAAAGGATGATATAAACAACTACCGACCCATAAGCAATATATCGACTATTTACAAACTTTTCTCAAAAATAATATACAGAACCATCAAGGAAAAACTTAACATGAACCAACCAATAGAACAAGCTGGATTTCGGGAAGAATATTCAACAACTGATCACCTACAAACGATGAACCAACTGATTGAAAAATTCAATGAATTCAAGAAACCACTATACTTTTTATTTATTGACTTCAGCAAGGCGTTCGACTCCATTGAACATGACACTATCTGGGAACCCTTAATAAATCAAGACATAAACCCTATCATTATCTAGACATACAAAAACATTTATGACAACAGTTGGGCAAAAATAAAAACCGAAATAACAGGACGAGAATTTAAAATAAATAAAGGAGTAAGACAAGGAGATCCGATGTCCCCACCAATGTTCTCAGCTTATTAGAAGAAATTTTGAAGAACCTAAACTGGAAAACACGGTATGGCATTAACATAGGCGGAAAAAAACAGCCAACACTTCATTAGAAAGAAGTTCATTTTGAGTTTGTAGACTTTGTATTTGCTGAAACATGCAATCAAAGTCCTTCTCTTTTGGAAGATCGGATAGTTGTTTCTATTGTCTCCCTCGATCTCTTACTACATTTGCATATGTTCTTCTCTATTTTCTGTTGTTTAATTATTTTTGAATTTTCCCTCATTCTCAACTCTTCCCAACTATTGAGGGGTATAAGAAAAAGAGATCAAATTCAATCATCTCCACGCCTCTCAGATGCCCCTTCGATCGTTCCTCTTCATAATAATACTATAATAAATATATATACAATGTGATCATCTATTCGTCATCCTCTTGCGCACCTAAATCCGAAAAATCTCACTCGTTGCCTCGTACGCCTTTCGTATTTTAAGGAGGAGGAGCGGTGTGCCCCTTAGTCACAGAGACCACACACAGTTGCCACAATTACCCAATTCCTCTGAATCGCATTTAAGACACATGACATAGTTCGATTACGACTATAGCTCTCTGTTACACGTATAATAAAATACATGGATAGACGTGTAATTATTCGACCGGGATTTGAATCCGTGTAATTATAATTACACGTGTTATTTTAATTACAGGTATAATTAAATACAAGTGTATCCGTGCACTTAATTCTACGTGTTACTAAAATATGCTTTCCCATTTCTAGAATATAAAAATGCAATTCAAATGAACATAATTATAGCTTTGTATATGAAGTGGAATAGTACTATCATGAAGAGGAACGAACGAAGCGACGTCTGGGCTAACGTCAATGAACTAAATCTGCAAAGTTTGTGCAAAATTTTAATCGGGAAATTTAGAGACAATTTGACAGTACAAAACAGAGAAGAATGTTAACAAAAGTAGCTATGGTTGGAGGGAGACAATAAAGAGACATTTTGTTGTTTATTTATTTATGTATTGTATGTATAAAGCAATAATAAAGACAAATACCAATAAGACAAATACCAATAAGCCAAATACCAATTCAAATTTAAATTTTGTAACTGTTGCCGTTTAGCCGATTGCCAATGAATACAACAAAAATACGTTGAAATACCTATTTTGAAAACAAAAAGAAAATAGGTACAATGTTTTTGTTTTTCTTAGGTATATATGCATCTACGTATGTATATTAGGTCAAATGAAAGTAGGAATTATTATACGCTATCAATACAGGTATGTAAGTATATTTGAAAAGAAGACAAATAAAAGTCAATGGCGGACCCAGGGGGGTTGTAGGGGTGATGACACCCCCCTGGAAGATATTTTTTTTTTTCATTTTCTTAGAAATTCCCTTGAGTTCAAAACTTATAGTATTGCCGTAATGGATTTCACACCCCTTAAGTTAAGTTGCATAATTAAAGACTTTATCTAAAGATTTTTTAGTAATTTACCTAACGATATTTACCAAAAAGCGATTTGAAGCAAATAAATATTGTAAGACATTCTTAAAGTGTTTTTTCTTTCAAAATGGATTTCCTATTAAATACAAAATCTTTTAATATCTTAAAAATAAAAGAAATCTAATTTTTGAAGTGAATTTGCTCTGGAAGCTCTAGAACTAAGATTTAAACACGAATTTCAAGAATATAAATGTCCCACAAACATCAAAAGTGACACTTTCGTCAAACTAATGGCAAATTGAAACACATAATAAACTTTTCATTTCTTAATAATTTAATATAAAAACGTTTTTGACGTCTGTTATAATTTTGATAAAAATCGAATTGACAGTTTTTTTAAAAAAAACTAAAAAAACATCTAAAAGTTGGTAAAAATTGATTTTCGACTCAAATATCTTTTAAAGAATTTAATGTATTGTTTTTGACATTCAGTAACATTTTTATAAAAAAACAACATTCAATTTTTTTGTAAAAATTAAAACGCAAAATTGGTAAAAATTGACTTTCGACTAAAAATCTCGTTAACCTAAAAAAGATTTTGAAATCAAACTAGGTATTTCATCGTATGCAAAATATTGTTGATAATTTTTAGTTAATCTTTTAGAAAAATTTAACTTTTTAAAAAAACACGAAAACCTACAGAAACAACAACAAATGAATTATAAATGGTTTTTGACTTAGGTATTGAAGAACAAAGGAAAATATTGACTTCAAATTATTTATCTTACACAAAATATTGTTATGAATATTTTGTAAAGGGTTTAAGAAAGACAAATCGACAGAAGGGATTTAAAGTTATCAGTTTGGGTCGCATTATTATTCTTATTATTATTTTAGTTAAAATTATTAACTTCCAATAATAAGTTATTTTTATCGGTCCAGAATGTCTTAATACAAATAAGAATAACGTTTTCGACACATGTATCAATTTTTGGAAAAATTAAATTGACTTCGACTCGAATATCTTGACCAAAATGAAGATACTGGCTTCAAACTAATTGTTTCTTACATTAGGTAAAATTTAAAAAAAGATCTAATTGACATCTTTTTCCAACAAAAAAAAATTACTAACGATTGGTAAGTTTTTTTTTTTTTTTTGCTTCGAATATTTCGAGGACAGTTGAAACTATTGTCTTCAAATTTAATTTATTTAATACAAGATACTGTTGATAACATTTCTTAAATTTTTTAGAAAAAGTCGACCTACAGTTTTTTCTATATACCTATAATACTTTATAACTATGCTTACAATAGAATACCAAATACGAATAACCTATGATAAAAATTAAGCTATACCTACACCTAAATATGTACATATCCAACTTTCGCGTATCAAAAATTGTACCTACCTCCCTACATAACATAACTGACTCAAAATTGAATTTCCCTACATAACGTATTGTTTCTTTCCAAAAAAATAAAAAAAAAAAACAAACAAAAATCTGTTGCCAATTTTTAAATATGCACATCCACACAACTATGTACAATATTCAAAATATGACAACAGTGTATTTATTATGAAAAGAAATTTGAATTATTTTAGATTTTATAAATTTGAAATCAAATGCAACAAAAACAAAACCTACAGTTATTGTACATATCCAACTTTCGCGTATCAAAAATTGTACCTACCTCCCTACATAACATAACTGACTCAAAATTGAATTTCCCTACCTAACGTATTGTTTCTTTCCAAAAAAATAAAAAAAAAACAAACAAAACTCTGTTGCCAATTTTTAAATATGCACATCCACACAACTATGTACAATATTCAAAATATGACAACAGTGTATTTATTGTGAAAAGAAATTTGAATTATTTTAGATTTTATAAATTTGAAATCAAATGCAACAAAAACAAAACCTACATAGTTCAATACATATGAATATCTCCCCATGACAACACACACAAAAAAACGCAAGCAAATGTACTACTTGTTTGCCTCCCTTACTCTCTTGATTTCTTACGAGAGAAAATAATACAACCACCTCTTTTCCTCAACTCAGTACTCCGAGCGACCGATGCCTGTCAACCGTCAATGAACTAAAAATTCATGTTCCATAAGAGTACTATAGTTTATATATACAAAGATTATAGTTCTTAATAAATTATTAAGAAAAAATTTGTATTCAATAAGTAATCTATTTTGGTACAAAAAAACTAAAGTATTAACTTCTTCTTCAATTCCTCAATTCTTTTATTGAGGCTTTTGAAACACAATTTTCTCTTATGTATATAAATATATAAATGAACTAATAATAATGAAGTCGGCTTGTAAATATGCCAGACAAAGCAAATAAAGAAATATTTTGTATATAGTATTTAAACAATTAATTCAATGCTACTTAAGTGTAAAGCAAGTTCTGGAGTACGCTTGCTCCCGGCGCGTACGTTAAATTTGTATTTAAATTTTATATCCTAAACTATACTATATGACTAGATATCTAACACAAAAATATAGACAAAACAAAAGATGGCTAACATGCCACCCAACTTAATATTTACGCTTCATGAAATACAATAAATACTGAATAAGATTGAATAGCTATAATTTGAGTGTTTACATATCAATCAAATAAAAACAATAATTTAAGTTGTTTATCCTCTTAAGTTAGAACATAACGCTTTCTCGTAAAAAGGTATCAAGCAATCCCTGTTATTGTCAGGCTCTATTAATGGTAATGATCTCTCATTAAGGATGTTAGGGGCCAGTTATAGCTATCATTGAAATCGATCCGGAAAAATTTTTGAATCGATATTTGACGGTGTTTCCCTTTGATTAGAAATGAAAATTATATACTGATCGATCGGAAATCACACAAAGAATTTTTTTTGAAAAAAAAAGTGTAATTACGCATTTATTTTTCTCTAAAAATGTATTTTTCTATTTTCCGGACGGAAATTTGTTTTCCTGAACAGCTGATACTTTTATGTTCAAAATTGAAACGAATCGTTCCACTGATTTGTGTTCCAATTTCACACAATTCCAATGACAGATTTCTGTCAGTAAAATTTTTTCGGTGGCTTTCAATCAGGAAAAATTTTTCAATGACAGAAATTTTTAATGATAGCTATAAACGACCTGTCAAAAAAATTCCAATGATTGTTTTAAAGATGAAAACCAATGATAGCTATAACTGGCGCCTTATCATAGAGGAAATATATTATCTAGAGTCCCGACCGGTACCCGTCCTACCTGAAACACCCTCAAATTTTATTCTAGGTGAACTCTCTCAAATTCGAGGTGAACTCTCTCAAATTCGCTATCGGTGAATACATGTGTGGTGAAAAAAAAGCAAAATGGGGATTGGGCTAAAAAGAAACTTATGGAATTTTTGTGAGCTGTCAAAAATGACAATCAATTTTGCAAAACAAAACAATGGGTTTCGGATTTTAAGAGTAAGTTTTTGTTAATTGTTTTGATATTTAATATAATTTGATATTTTTCAGACCAAAAACCTTTATAATGAAGAGAGTATATACAAGTTCACTTCATTGAATAAAAAGTAAGTCAAATTGCAGTGAAGGAGGTGCAACAATAATCGATTTATTTTATAGTCTGTGTTTTCATTTCAGATATTTCCAATAACATACCATAATGCAGGAAGCGATTTCCCTGAAGAAATCTGGAAGACAAAGCAAACAAGGCGCTGATTTGCAGGCAAGTTTTTTTGTATATTATATTTCTCTTATAAAATAATATTAATGTTTTTAACGACAGATACTCTTCTACCTGAGCGTCGAACTTGTCGAGTTGTAGAAGCTGAGTAAGGTCAATGATTCTCGGGAATTATTTCCCCAGAAGAGTCCTGAAACCAAAGGTCGCTCGCCCCCTCCCCTTCCTAATCCTTTACCCCCACCTCCGTCAGCTCTGTGCTATTATGCTGGCTGACGTCTCCTTATCCCCTGACTGTATGGTATATAACTGTCTGTCAATGCCTAGTTTCCTTCCTGGGACGCTTATGGCTTAATTGCTGTTCGTCTCTCCTTTTCCAAAACATATCCTTCCCTTAAACTTCCCAATTGGGCTGGATCTAAGGTGTTATACGACCCGTGCCGATGATCGGCCAGGCTGAGGGCCCAATTAAAAAACTAGCTCAGTCGCTAACGGAGTATCCGGATACCTGGCGACCTCCGTATTAACTAGCCTTATCTGTATACACGGATCTCTGTACAGATGGACCACCCCTTATCCGCTACTCGTGGGATTCAAAATGAACTTTTTTAAAACAAAACAAACAAAACAAAAACAAAATCAAAAGACCGAACCGGCCAGCAGTACGACGGCAAAGTTGTCTGCTGTTCATCCCTCTTCCACTGGTGCCGACAAGGCTGTGGACACTCACAGCCCTGTTGTCGCCAGTGGAATATCGGACAAACAGGTAACATCACCTTCTTCCTGTAGTGAGGCAGTTGTGAAGAACGGCTCCTCTACTACCACAGAGAGTAAACCTCTCGTCTCTTCTACACCGCCTGTCGGAGGTAGTAGGGCTGTGGTGCCAGGTCCTTCTATCTCCAAAGCAAATAATCCTAAGGAAGGTCCTGGGGGAGATGGGCGTAAGCTCAGACCCTCCAAGGCCTACTACAGGGACATGCGTAATGCTAAGAGGATTCTCCAGACGTTTGGTGAACAACTAGGCGCTGGAGGAAACTCTCAGCATGACGCCAAGATAAAATGGGCCAAGAATTTCCTGGCCAAAAATAATTTGAAGACCAGCCAAGACTCAACGTCGAAGCGACAAAGGTCTATGGAAGGTAGTGTTTCACTACCTAAACGCCCCAAAGTGGTAAACACCAGCACTCCTCTTGACCCTCGCAAGGAAAAAATGTCCTTCAGTGACGTTCTAAAGGACAAAAAGATAGTCGCGATTATCGACAGAAGTGATGTGGATGGCACGATCTTTGCCGAGAACTGGACATTGGCCAAAGGACAGCTGGCCTTCAGTTTTGTCGAGATAATGTCTGACAATTCGGGACCACCGCCCATCACAAAAGATGGCGGTTGGCATCAGGGACACATCAAGTTGATGGTCTGTGATGATCAGAGGTCGTGCGACCTACTGACGCTGGCGGTCAGCCGACTTGGAGAGGTCTGGCCTGGTGCTAAGCTCGAGGTTGTAGCAAAGGAGGACATTCCTTGCAGACCAAGAGCTCGCATCACGGTTCCGGCCATATTCAAGGAAGCTGACCACGTTCTGAAGGTAATCCGGCTCTCCAATCCAACCCTTCCTACTCACAACTGGAAGGTTGCGAAATTGGAGGATCCAAAGGGACCCTACAAGGGTGCTATTGTAATCATCAATGCAGAGTCCCTTTCTCCTCTGGCGCAATCAAAAGGTGTGATTAGGTTTGGGTTCGATGAAATTACGCTGAGGGTCTATAAAAAAGATGGGGTCGAGGCACAAACCCTTCCCACTCCCCCACCCATACAAGCGGAAACTGCTGCTGAGGAACCTGGTGCATCGGTCACACTTCCTTCATTGGAGGACGATGCATCTCAGGTATCCCCAGTAACAGAGGAAGCTCCTAACACCGACCAAGGTTTTTCCGCAATGGAGGCCGAGGTCTACGACAGCGGAGATGAGGACATTCTTTTAGAATCGTCCTCTGATATGGATGACTCCGACATTACTGTGTTGGAGGCTGATCAGGAGTGCAGTAGCAAAAATGCTGCGGTTACTCCAGATTAACCTCCAACACTCCATAAAGGCTTCGGCCTCCCTTCTTCTTCGCCTATCCAGCAGCGATGAAGATATTGTCCTGATTCAAGAACCCTGGATTGTTAAATCCATTGTTCGAGGAATCAGGACTCCCAGATACTGCGTGCTGTATGCATCAGGTGAGGATGAACCCAGATCTTGCATATTAGTAAAACGCAGCCTAAATGTATATTTACTCCCTAATTTCAGCGATCGAGATATCACCGCCGCAAGTCTGGAAACAGCCAGAGGAACGTTCTGGCTGGCGTCGGCGTATCTTGGCCACGACCATCTTGGCCCTCTCCCGGGTGACACTCTGGAGAGATTGATAACTGAAGCACAAAGGCTCAACATCGGCCTCATCATCGGTAGTGACGCTAACGCCCACCATACAGTATGGGGTAGCACGGATATAAACGACAGAGGTGAGTCTCTTTTCGACTATATTCTAAACACTAACCTACTCGTAAGTAACGTTGGTAATGAGCCAACCTTCATTACTAAAAATCGACAAGAAGTTTTAGATATAACTCTTGTCTCCGACTTCATTAGTAATAATATTTTGAACTGGAAGGTATCTAAAGATCACTCCTTTTCTGATCATAGATACATCCAGTTTGACTTTATAAATGAATCACCTTGCCAACCGATCTTTCGAAATCTTGAAAGAACAAATTGGCCAAAATACAAGAGAACGTTAAATAGTTTAGTAAAACCTGAACTTTTTAATACTCCCTCCAACATTGAAGATCTTGACGACAAAGTCAATAATCTAACATTAGCCCTAAACAAAGCTCTAGATACTGCATGCCCTCTAATACAAGTAAGAGGTAAAAAGAAGCCACACTGGTGGAACTCAGGGCTGGATCCACTTCGAAAAGAATGCAGAAAACTCTTTAACAGAGCGAAAGATTCTAGAGACATGTCAGACTGGGATTCATATAAAGAACCACTGAAGATTTATAAAAAAGAACTGAGGAAAACCAAACGATCGTCTTGGAGAAACTTCTGTAGCAACGTGGAAGATTGCTCCGAAGCATCCAGGCTGCGCAAAATCCTCTCCAAAAATCCAATCATGCCAAGCTGCTTGAAAAACGCCTCTGGCCTCTGGACCAATTCAAGCGAAGAATCGCTCAACTTGCTACTAGACGTTCACTTTCCTGGTAGCTCTAATATTATTAATAACATTGCACCTAATAATGGTGACAATATATTACATCCCCCACAAGGTCTAGTCACTAGGGAAAAACTCAAATGGGCTATTAACAGCTTTAAGCCATATAAATCTGCTGGTCCGGATGATGTAATTCCAGCCGAACTGAAAGAAAATGCAAGTTTTCTAATACCCATCCTAGAAAACATCTTCAAGGGATGCCTTAAATTGGCATACATCCCGATGTCTTGGAGACAAGTTAAAGTTGTTTTTATTACAAAAGCCGGAAAATCCAGCCACGTTAACCCTAAAGACCTAAGACCTATCAGCTTATCATCGTTCCTTCTCAAAACTTTTGAACGTTTGATCGATATCCACTTAAGGGCAAGTATTGATAAGTCCCTCCTTTCAAAGGCTCAACACGCCTACAACAAAGGGAAATCAGTTGAAACGGCTCTACACAGTATAGTACGTACAATCGAATATTCCCTCCATCATAAAGAGTACACCTTAGTTGCCTTCTTAGATATAGAAGGTGCATTTAACAATGTAGACACATCTGCAATTGCACGTGTATTGACATCTCTGAAGGTAGATAAGTCGATCAGCGAATTGATTAATCAAATGCTGATAAGCAGAATTATCAATTCAAAACTGGGCGATTTTACTACACAAAGGGGTGTCAGTAGAGGTACGCCACAAGGTGGTGTCCTATCCCCTCTCCTCTGGAACTTAGTAATAAATGAATTACTAATTACTCTAGAAAGAGAGGGATACAGAGTGTTTGCCTATGCGGACGATGTTGCTATTGCGGTAACGGGTAAACACCCCAATATACTAAAAGACCTCTTACAAAACGCTTTAAATAAGCTCACCAGATGGGCTAATCGGTGTGGACTAGGCGTTAACCCACAAAAAACCGACCTTGTCCTCTTCACAAGGAAATACAAAGTCCCACACATTGACCCTCCCCTCATAAACGGTGTACCACTTAAATTCTCTGAACAAGCAAAATACTTGGGTCTCATTTTAGATAAGAAATTAAGTTGGAAACCTTATATTCAAGAGAGAATAAACAAGGCCACAGTAGCCCTGTTCTCCTGTAAAAAGGCCATTGGTAATAAATGGGGCCTACAGCCCCGCATTACACACTGGCTATACATCTCGGTCATAAGACCGATCCTTACTTATGGAGTAGCGGTATGGTGGACGGCGCTAGATACAGCGACAAATCGCGATAAACTCAGCAAAGTCCAACGAACAGCCTGCCTGTGTATGGGAGGAGCACTTCGCTCCACCCCCTCCTCCTCACTAGATGTTCTGTTCCATCTAATACCGCTGGACATTTTCAGCAAGCAAACAGCCGCTAACACTGCCATACGGCTTCAAGCCTCCTCTCTGTGGATCAATAATGGAATTGGCCACACCACTATTTTGAACTCGTTCAGAACTATAAACAGTAATATTGACTACACAATACCCCATCCTCAGTTTAATAACTATAGCTTCAAAGTGACTATACCTCCCAGGTCTTCTTGGGAGAATACATCATTTTTGAACGATGGTCCTATAAACTTCTATACAGACGGATCAAAAACGGAGGATGGGGTTGGTGGAGGCGTATACTCAGATAGACTAAACTTAAGTCTCTCCTTTCGTCTACCCGATCATTGTAGCGAGTTCCAAGCTGAAATCCTGGCTATAAAAGAAGTCCTATCCTGGCTTAGAGAAAACGTTATATCAACTAATGATATACGCATCTTCTCGGATAGCCAAGCCGCGTTAAAGTCCCTAGACTCTGTCCCCACAAACTCATTAACAGCCCTAAATTGTCGATCATCTCTTACGGAGATGGCTACACAGTTCAACATTCACCTTCTCTGGTTGCCGGGCCATAGAGACATTCCAGGAAATTGCAAAGCTGACGAACTTGCAAAAAGCGGAACAACTTTACCTCTGCTGGCTCATAATGCTAACATAGGTATCCCTCTAGCTACATGTAAACTTATGCTAAAGCAAGATACCATAGAGAAAACAAACCTCAGGTGGAATAACACCACCACCTGTGTCGCAACAAAACTAATTTGGCCTATTCTTAGCGCCAGGCGCTCAAAACAATTAATCTCTCTGAGTAGATTGCACATTAGCTACGTTATAGGTGTCCTGACTGGGCACTGCTTAATAGGAAGGCATGCTATTCGACTTGGAGCCCCTGCAAATGATTTTTGTAGGAGTTGCTTGGACGAAGAAGAAGAGGAGACAATCTCTCATCTTCTGTGCACATGCCCTGCCTTATCACACAGACGTAGAATCCACCTTGGAGACTACTACTTTAACGATACCAGCGATCTAAAAAATTCAGACATTACTTGTCTCCTACGCTTCATTCGAAGCTCCAATTGGTTCAACGAGTTAAGCTGATTAACTGATCCATGTGGTATCACAATGGACCATACTTTGGTCTAAGTGTGTTGGATGTCCCAACCAACAGCCACTTTAACCTTACCTAACCTAACCTAACGACAGATACTGCCCATTGTGTTTATATGTACTTCTCAATGGCCATAGCTGCCGCAGGTGTTGACGGTGGAGGTGTCACCATCAAAACCATCAGCAACAACACCACCAAATCAATGATGCAAGTGGAAGTTTTGCCATGCAATAATCGACCGCTAACGCCCTTCTCCATCAATTGTGTAAGTACGTATCGAAACATTCATATCGTGGTCAACTAGCTTAATCTTTATCTTCTAGGTGTAAAGAGTACTACCAGTCGGTAGTTCTGCAAGAGACACAAGAAAAACAAGAATACAATCGCAGGAAGACTCCAAAAAATTTCCAACCTTGACTGTAAATTAAGTGAGTTCAAATTTTAAATCTACAACGAATCCATTCATTTTGCTCCTAAGGATCGCACTGGTTTAACGGTGGCAATCATTTGGAGGCAAATGGGCTGGCCCGACAAGAATCCCCAAAAAGCCAAACAGATTCAGATCAGTCTCTCGGCAGCTACTGACGATGTCGGCGAGTTGAATCCATCGATTTTCACACAGAAAATCAACATCAAAAACAGTAAGTCAACTTCCATTTGAGATTTCCTTATATAATGAAAAATAATTTCTTTATAGTCACGACAATTCAGCAGCGTCATGGCCAACCTGCCGATTAAACAACCTCTATTCCCAGTGGAAGTGTTTGTGGATCAAGCGATCTCTGCGTTGTCGACAATGCGAACACAATGTCATCAAGCCGGAGTACCAACCGGGACTCTTGCATTGCAAAAGCGCGCGAAGATCAGTGTAAGTGCGAAGCAGCGGCTACTGCTGCCGCTGAGGCTGACACCGCCTACATAGAAAAGGTAGGTGATACGAATGCCGGTTGAGAAGGAAATTGTTGGGACAATATATAACCTCCTAAATGACGGGAGTCGCAAATCATTGGTAAGAGTTGCTGCGCAAATGGTCGCGAGCAGGCAACCTTCACGTAGTGAAAATGACCGATTGGAATTTGCATCGTAAAAGAATGTCAACCCAAACGACTTAAGAAGCCACATATTTTCAATCAATGCATCAACTTACCATATTCCAGAAATGGTAAAATTATAACACATCAATTAATGACAATTTTATTGACCAGAAGGCTCATGATGGCAAGACTACTTCAAAGTAAGTTTCACATTAACAACAAAACTTAAAAGCACTAATTGATGTTTTTTTTTTCGATTTGACTTCTGCCGTTCAGTTGATTCGACGATATGCTTAAAATCTCATCCATGATTAGTAAAGATTCGTCGTGGCGTATCTAGTTTTTAAATGAAGTTGTAATTTTTCAAAATTGTATGTAATTGAGAAAATTTTTTGTTTTTAAAATTCAATTCCATTATAGATTATAGGTTTTAAAATGTATATTACAGCTAGGTTTCCAAATCGAGTGAAATTAAATCTAAGTCTAAATTGAAAATCAAGTGAAATTGTTTTCAGGGTTCTATCATTATATGAAATATATCAAAAAACATTTTGATTGACTGTCATAATTTGTATAATTTATTTTGTTTTGTTCTTTTAATTGTTTTAATTTTGTTTTGTTCTTTTAATAAAATAAACATACAAAATATGAGTGCTATATTCATTTCTACCGTTTTGCAAGTTCAAAGTTTTAAAGCAAAAGTATGATATACAAAAGTTGCATGCTGACAGATGCATCTACGTAATTCAATAGATATTGGCGATGGAGCGTAAGTAATGAAAATTAAAATAAAATTTTTTTGCTATTTTTAAAGATTTGTATCGTATTACCGGATTAATAAAGACGATTTCGAATGTTATTAGAAACGGTTGGGCGGTATCTTGAGAGATTTGCGATTCGTTTTGGAAGGTACTTTTCAAGGACGGCTGGGAAAGACTCTGATGTTGCTATGTGTCGAAAGTTTTGGCACGTGTCTTTAAAGTTTTACAGAGTTTCATGAATTTGGATATCCTCTAAAAGCCGTATATGTATGTTACGAGTATGTCACAAAGCTATAATAAAATTAGTTTTGATAAGGGAACATTAATAAAAAATGTACGTTTTCGATCATTGAAGGATACAATAAAATTAAATAACATAAAAGCTGATATTTCATTTGTTATTCGCTATGTTTCAAAGCTTTTTTTAATAACTTACAGGCTTTGAAGGGGTTATTAAAACCCGTTCTGTTAAAACACAGTGCGAGTGTCAGGAAAATAGGGAAGGATTTAAGAGGAGATACCGGTGCACATTGATCTTAAAGTTTTGAGTATAAAATGAGGGAAGAACAGAGTTGACTGAAAGAAATTTTACTGCGCAGACATCATGCGAATCCTCGCTCATTAAGTTTCCATAATTTAGAAGATACTACCCTGTATTCATATTGAAAATATATTTGTTAGAAGAATCTTAATGATTGTTTATGTATGCTATTCAATACTTGCCATTTGTAGTCCATTCAATTTTAAACTTTCTTTGCTTAGTTAATCGTTAGATGCCTCTCTTGAAAATAAATATTTTTTCTTTTCAATTCATAATGTGTACATTTATTTTTTTTATAATTATACATAATGTGTTATAACAAAAAAGCTATTTCAGGAATTTAGAAAGCTTTGAAAAGCCTTACAATGTATTATAAGGTTGGGTGCCGAAAAGGATTTAAAAACATATTTTTATTAATTCCACTTTATTTTAAAAACAAATAATCATGATTAAAAAATCAAGAATCCTACATGTTTAATGATTTAAATAATTCCTTATCACAAAAAAAGAATACAAAATTATTGTTAAGGACTTTTAACTAATGTGAATTTTGATGTGGTTATAATGATAATCTAAACAAATTGTTTTTATTCATATACTCATCCTTGCCAACAAAAAGGAGACATTTTACATTTTGAACGGATTGATTCCAAATCGATATGTATGCTTTATTGAAGCCACACCAGGCATTCGGACACTATAAACAAAAGAAAACATAAGAAATTAACAACTTGAAAATCATAATAGTAAACTTACTTACTTCTAAGCCCGAAGTTAAGCTGCAACAAAGCAGCAATATGATTTGGACGAACACAGTTGATCAGTTTGGGGTGTTCCCGGTAACACTGTGTCACTGTTGTTGATAATAAAACGAAATATTCCTGGAAAATTGATATATTGTTTGTGATGTTTAAATATGAGTTGTAATAATTGTAGTGCGCTACCCACTTAAATCTATCCGGTCGATTTGGATCTATTTTTGGCAGTGGCGTCTTCGACTGCTCTAAGCTGCTTTAGTAACTCTTCGATTCTCTTCTTCTTTATGTCGTAGCCTTCTGGTTTGTCTGATGAGTTTGAAATGGTAGGTGATGTTAGTGCTGATGCTCCATCGTGGAGATCGTTTTTTAACAGTATCCACTTTTTTAGTTTTTAGTTTTTATTGACCAAATTAATATTCATACATGATACATTCAATAAATAAATTAGCTTAAAGTCTAATTGGTTTGGCATTATGCCGTCTACCAGATTGACATGATTTTTTTTTTTTGTATACATAAAAAAAGTTAACTTTAAATTAAATATGAAAAGATAGTTTGATGATTAAAAATTGCCTTCAATAATACGTGTTCTGTAGTGCAGCGCATTAACAGTATACTTGTATAGTACGTCCCATCCGCGGTCTCCATTCAAAATACTCAGCACATCCACCATCTCCACAAGATTTGCTCCAAAGTATATCCTTCGTAGTTCGCACAAAATAGGGCATTTTCCAATAAAATGGTACACATCTTCTCTCTCTTTGAGGTTGCAAAGGCTACATTCAAGTGGAAGATCAGGTCGATGCGGTATGTAATTTAGGCCTGATAGTTCACCTCTTATTTTGAAAATAATATTTATTTTTTCTGCAGAGTTTGTGTTCAAAAAATATGTTGCTTCTTGTAAGTTGTAATTGAGTTTACTGTAGTACATTCGATATTGAGATGACTGAGCCTCATTTACATATGAGTCGTACGGAGAGTTACCAGTTTTTTCTAATATTTTATAAAGTTGGTCGTGTTGCATGTTTTCAAAATTTGTATTTAATCCACCATTACGTGCTAGCGTTTCCCATTGTTGTACACAATTACTTTTCTTCATTAGCAGGTAGGAGAGTATTATTTTTGGCAGTCTTTGCTCATCCATTCTCATAACTTTCTGCACATAATCAAAGTGTAATTTGAGTGTCTCCAGAAAGAGTGGTGGCATCCCCGTCTCCAGATGAATCATGTAATTGGGAGTGCTATTTGGTAGTTTGAATACTCTTTTGACACAGTATCGTTGAAAAACTTCAAGAGTAGTATATGAGCGGTATCCCCACACTTGTGCTCCATATAGCATGATGGATAATGCAGTTGCACGTACGATTTTTTGTTTTGCGCTGTGGTTTAGATATTTATTGCCTATGCATCTTCCCCAAACTGAACCGATAGCACGCTTTGCTTCTGATAATTTGGTTACAAAATGTTTTTTCATATTGAGATTGGCTGTGATAAGAACTCCCAGATATTTATATTCTCTCACGACTTCTATCTGCTCTCCTTCATACTTCCACTGCTCATTTCTTGAGTATCTTCCTCCACCATTTCTGAATATCATCATTTTTGTCTTCGCCAAATTAACGGACAAGTTCCATTTTCTACAATAATTTGCCAGTCAATTTATCATCAACTGCATACTGTTAACGGTCTCAGCAAAGATAGCAAAATCATCCGCGAACATTAAAGCAGGAATGCAAGTTGTGTTTATTAAGATACCACCTCCAATGTTTTCTGTTATATCATTAATAAATAAAATAAATAGAAGTGAACTCAGGATGCATCCTTGTTTTACCCCCATCGTAGTTGCAAACTCTTCCGAAACGCATTTCCCATCCCAGACCATCGCTAAGTTATTGTCATACAAGGCTATCAAAATTCGAATCATTCTAGTCGAAATACCGATCATATAAAGTTTGTAAAATAGTTCTTCACGTGGTACAGAATCAAAGGCAGCACGAAAGTCCACAAACAAGGTATACAACTTTTTATTCCTTTTCGTATATATCTCGGCAATATTCATAAGAGAAAATATGTGATCTATAGTTGAATAGCCTTCTCTAAATCCTGCCTGAAGCTCATTAAGTACCCGCTTTTCTTTTACCCAATTAGTTAGCCTGTTGTAAAGTAAGGCACTAAAAAGTTTCGAAGATGTATTTAGAAAAGATATTCCTCTGTAGTTCTGTGGGTCGTTATAATCTCCTTTTTTGTGTGGGGGATATATTATAGCCTTCCTAAAACTCATTGGAATATTCCCACTTTGGTATATTTTATTGTATTCTTCCGTGAGCGCTATTGCAAATTCAGGTGTACAGTTTTTATAAAACTCGAACGGAATTCTATCTTCTCCTGGGGCCTTGTTTACTTTCGAATTTCTAATAGTGTTCTGGACTTCATCTAAAGTGAACGGAGCATCTAACATATCATCTAGAAAGAGAGGCACTGCGTATTGGTGTGTTAAAGATAACTGTTCAGTATTAAGAAGATTCTGAAAATGGATTTTTAACTGTTGAGCCTGTAGGTTTGGAGCGATGGCAGGTCTACTTCCATTCAATTGTCTTACTGCCTTCCAAAAGTCAGAGGAAGAGCTAGCAGAGCTTATCATTTGTACTTTCTTCTGTTCAAAAGCTATCTTTTTAGAACTGCATAATTTCTTGTATACACTGTTCGATTCTGCATATAATTTTTTGAAGATATCCGAGTTATGTGATCTTAAGAGCTTTAGGAGTGCAAACGATTTCTGCCTCGCTTTCGTGCATTCGTTATCGAACCATTCTTGTTTCTTCTTTCTGGTCTTATTTGCTGTGTTTTGTTTTGTTGGTGCAGATTTCTTAATTATATCAGCGAGAACTTCAACGTCTACAGAAACTTCTGATCTTGCTAAAATATCAAGTCTAGAATTAAGATTAAGCTGGTACAGATCACGGTTTCCATAATTTGTTCACCTTTTTTGTCACACATTTCATCTTTAGATCTACGTTTTGCATTAAAAGTTGTATGGCTGTATCCGCTCGAAAAATTGTTCTGTGATAAACCTATCCTTCCGTTGAAATCTCCAATAATCATTAGGTCTGACGTATTTAAATTATTTAGCAGGTCATTAAGTTTTTCAAAGTCAGATTCCCAGTGGCTGCAGTTTAAGTAGGTAGGTACGATGTATCGGACACAACTATTTTTCTCCAGTTTGATAACACATGCTTCATCAAACTCTTTAAATTCGAATTCTACTGCTTTAATGTTTTTACGGTAGGCAAAAAGCTCTCCACCACTACCTCTTCCAAAAATACTTGTTTTAACAGCGCATTTCCACTTTACTTCATAGTTTGCAAATACATTTTTAAACATTATTTCTTCCTTATTTAATACATGGGTTTCAAATAATATAATAACATCAAAATCATAAATATAATTAAAAAAATCATCGAATTCTAACTTATTTTTTAGTCCAGAGACATTATAACTTATAATTCTAATATTAAAAAATAAAGCTTCATTCATTTCTGCTTCTTTCTGATAGACGTGTGAACCTCAATTGGCTTGCTCGTGTGAACGTACATCGAAGTTCCCCAGTACAGCGGTTGTTTTTGTTAGCTGCCATGATGTTGAATTTCCTGAACGCACTCCTTTTGACGTTTGAGCTTGACTTTTTTCTGACATTTGATACACATTGTTTTGATTAAGAAGATCATTCATTAAATTTTCAAGACCTGCAGGCAGAGCGCCAAACATTCTACCTATAACACTTAATCCATTCTCGTGACCACATTTTAGACCTTCAACAGTGTCCCAAGTGAATATTTTGTCTTCAAGATGAAGCCTGTCGTCTCTAAGAACAATTTTCTTTTGTGTGTTTGCCACAAGTAGAGCTTTTCTGATCGCCACTAGCTTGGCCCTCCTTCTGCGCATGTTGTAGGGCATATCCTTGGTAATACGAATGTTTGTCTCCTTGAGTTTTGACGTGTTTCGGAGTACTGCCCAAACGGATTCCCGACATCTCATTTTAACGATTACTGTCTTAGAACGTGGGTCTCGACTGGGAATGCTGTATGCGGTTTCTACGTCATTCATGTTACCAAGTAACTCAGCACATATGGATTTTGCCCTGTCATTCATGTCAATGTTTTGATCACTAGGTAGGTGTACGATTAGGTTTGATTCAGTATCCACTTAAATAACATTATTTAGAAATGTCTTTAGTTCAGAAAACTCTTAAAATATGCTCAATATTTCCCACTGCTTAACGTTACTTAGCTTAGTGAACTGATATTCTTTTTTAATTCAATGCTATTATGTATTTTCACTTAAAATTAAAACTGAATGTTGAAATGTAACTTCTTAGCTACATGTTCTCAAACTAAGAAATACATATTTTCAACATTATTTTTGTATTTTTTTCAATATATTACAAGAACTTGATGTTATAATCTTAAGACTATAAATTCGTAACAGGAAATAGTAAACATTTGTAAACGGAATATTGAAGAAAGATATTGTAGATTTGGAACATCATCACATTTTTTTGAAAAAAAAACTACTTTATGAATTTAGATAGCCACGAAAAGCCTTCTTATTAAGAAAAATAATATCTCAAAAAAATAAATTGATGAAGTAATTCCTGGAGTTGGGTTTGAATTGAATATGTTGACGGCATCGACAGCAATATATCATTGATGAATTGGAACGCATTTAAATTAAATTCAAAGATCTACAATTTAAATATAAAAGAGAGACAAAATTAAGATAGTTCCTATTTTATTATTTATAAAAATATTCTTACCAGCTACTTCCCTTAAGCTTAAGCTTCACTTCATCATACTTTTGAATATAGTGGAACAGAGCAATTGGCCAATTCTCGGTGGATTGTATTTGTAAATTAACGATTAAATCAACGATTGCCCACATCATACGTAAGGGCTTGTGAACACTGCAATCCTTCGCCTGTCGGTCGCTGGCTGAAAGAAGTACTTTGCATTGCAAAGATGGTGACACATGACGTGCGTGTGCTATTGCTATCAAATGCTTCAATTGCCCCAGCGAACCAGCGATCCCTTAACTTAATAGCCACATTTTCGAAATGTATATCCTTCTCAACGAATAAAGCATGTCAGACCGGTTTCATCGCGAAGCTTTTCAGTCTTCTGCAATATCTATCCCTTCGCTGTAATCGGCCCTTCGCATTCCTACAGTTCAAAATTGAGGACATAAGAACCTATCAGAATAGAGCGATTTGATTGCTAGGAACAACATCTTGTCATCAAGTGTAATTTCAACTAAAAAAACAAAACAATATTCATATAATTTGAGTTTTAAATGAATGTGACGAACGCACTTACCTTGAATTTGTACCTCTTCGTGGCTGTGGATTTTTCGTTCAAGAATAGATATGTTGGCTTCCTTCTCGGGGAATTCCACTTCTTTTGTTGCAACTATCTCCTTGGTTTCTTTTTTATCTGAGAATTAAATTAAGTACAAATTCATTATATATTTTTATTTAAATAAATTGATATTTTCGATTCAAATTGTTTTACCTTCATTTGCATTACTGGGAATAAATTTTGTTTTGTTT
>OV049924.1:238846093-239070913 GCA_920104205.1 Eupeodes latifasciatus
ACACTCTGAAATGTGAAATTTTCAGTTCAGATGATATCGACTTTTCAAAACCAAACTCTATTGGTTCGCTTTTAGGGTTTAGTAAGAAGTTGTTGAAATCAAACTTGCTACATGAATCAGATCTGTATGTTAACATAAATAGAGTTAATACAATCCGCATTGAATGTAATATCATAGATGGAACGTACATTAATAACCAATCGGCGCATATTTTACATGAATTCTCTGTTAAAGTAAGCCCTGGCTATAAAATCATAGAAGTTCCAAGCAATGTTATTTATTTACCTGTGAACGTCAAACGAATAACATCATTGTGCCTTAAGCTCTGCGATCAAGACGGTAAAGATATTAATTTTAGAGGAGAAAACATAACTGTTCGCTTACATTTACAACCAGAAAAATGATTGTGTATGAAAGCATAGACAATTCAATATCTTATAAAAACATTGTTAAGAATAATTCAGTCTTCAATCAAGCTTCGAACGCAGCTGCGGTAACACATTGCCTTACCAAACATAATCAGGACTTTTTGTTGTCAATAGGTCTTAAATTAAAAAAGAAGTCATAAATAATGTTGAATATTTTCCAAGATCCTGAAATAAGTGAAAGTATTTCTAAATATGAGTACCATACTTATTCACCATATCAAAACAATTTTGAACGAAATGACATCATTCAGATTTGTATACAACATCAAAATCTTAATGTTCTCCCTTCGGAAAGTTTTTTATATATTGAAGGATCACTATCGACAGCAGATGTAAAAGAAATAGTCAATACAAAACTTGTAAACAATGCCATGGCTTTTCTTTTTGATGAAATACGTTATGAACTTAATGGCAAGGAAATCGACTACAATAGAAATGTCGGAATAACATCAACGATCAAAAACTATTTATCTTTAACTAAAAATGAAAGTGATATGCTATTAAATGCATCCTGGTCTCCTGACTCACCTATTAATTTGAAACCATTTCATTTTAATTATTGTATTCCACTGAACAAACTTTTAGGATTCGCTGAAGATTATAAAAAAATCATTCCAAATGCTCGACATGATCTTATTATCACTCGTTCAAGAGTGGATGAAAACGCATTGATTTCTCCAACCAATGAAAAAGTACAAATTAACATTCAAAAAATACAATGGAAAGTACCCCACGTAACCTTATCAGATTCCATGAAATTAAGTTTATATAAATCTATAAGTAAAAGCAGCTCTATGAAAATTGCTTTCCGAAACTGGGATCTTTATGAATATCCCATGCTGCCAAGTTCTGATCATCATATTTGGAATGTCAAAACAACAACACAAATAGAAAAACCTCGATACATTGTTTTTGCTTTACAAACTGGGAAAAATAAAAATTTGGCTGCTGATCCTACAACATTTGATCATTGTAATCTAACAGACTTAAAAGTTTATTTAAACTCTGATGTTTATCCACATGAAGATTTCAATGTTTCTTTTGAAAAAAACAGATATAGCCTGTTTTACAAAATGTATACAGACTTTCAAAAATCTTACTATAATAAAAACATCACTGAACCTCTTCTTTCCTGGGAATTATTCAAATCACATGCTCCAGTTTTTGTAGTAGACTGCAGACACCAAAATGAAACTATGAAAACAGGACCCATCGACATACGTTTGGAAATGAGAACATCAAAACAAATTCCTGCAAATACTTCAGCTTACTGCCTTAGGCTTCATGATAGAATTATTGACTACAATCCGCTTGAACAAGTTGTTACCAGAATAGTTTGAGAATATATAAGAAATAAAAAAAAATATTGTTAAGTATTTTGATAGTTTTGGAAATTTAAGACCACCCTCAGAAGTAATAAGCTATATTGGTAAAAAAATAAACTATAATTATATACAAGAACAAGATTTTGATACGTTTATTTGTGGTCATTTATGTTTAAGGTTTTTATTAGAACAATGTAATAAAGTTTTCAAAATATAAAATTAAATATAAATAAATATCGTAAAAAAAAACAAATGTGTCTTTTAATCAAACTCTTCTGAAATTCTCTTGCATTGTACATAATTCTAACCAGCACAACCAACAGAGGTAAGTATTTTGGAATGCTAGTTCTTATTTGATCTTAAGCATATGAACATCGTATTAAGAATATGTTTATCCAATGCACACATCAATTTTATATTGCATACCGTGCAGGTGCTAATGTTGTGCTATCCAAAAAATCCAACTACAAAAGTATATCCCACAACCAAATTTATCACTGAAAATCCAATCCCACAACCAATGTTGAAATGAAAAAAAATACAGATGGTGCTAGAAATGCAACCACTGATAATTATTCCCAATTTGAATCAAACTTGAAATATTCCAACAAAAATTTAATTTTTGAACTAGAAATCCGACTGCAAAAGTATATCCCACAACCAATATTCAAATGAAAATACAAATGGTGCTACAAATCCAACCACTAACACTTATTCCCAATTAGAATTGGGAATGCAAATTGGGTGGAGTAGGAGTGACATAGATTCTGAATTGGGTGGAGTAGTAGTGACATAGGTTTTGAATTGGGTGGAGTAGGAGCTACCCAACCAAAAAATCAATATTCCAACAAAAATTTAATTTTTGAATTAGAAATCCAACTACAAAAGCATATCCCACAACCAATTTATCACAGAAAATCCAATCCCACAACCAATATTCAAATGAAAATACAAATGGCGCTAGAAATCCAACCACTGACACTTATTCCCAATTAGAAACTTGGGAATGCATCCCAATTGGGATGTGCATTCCCAATTGGGATGTGCCGTGCGGTGCCGTGCGGTGCCGTGCGGTGCCGTGCGGTGCCGTGCCGTGGAGTGGGAGTTACCTATTTATACTACTCTAGCTCCCGGACTATTTCTGGTTATGCAAAAATTTGGTTCGTCGAATATGACCGTTGCAGGTCCTTTAAGTTTGTTTGAACTTATTTCTCAGTGGAGTTAGCTTCATAAATTCGAAAATTTACAACCTTGATTCTAATAATCTCGGTTTTTCAAATGTAGACAAGATAGTAAATAAGGTACATCATTTTCACCATTAATGAGATGCTATGGAAATATTAAGTCATTATTAACAAGACTTTTATTGAGAGATTATATTTGAAGAAGATGAATATGATGTTTATAGGGAAGCAGATCAGAAGGATCATCCCAAAGAAGACCCTTAGCAAAGCTAATAAAATAATGAATTTCGTAATAGGGAGTCAATACTTTTGAAATATATTCAAGATGAGGACGAACGTGGCAATTGTACAAAGAAAGAGTAACATAAGGATCATTGAACTCCTACGCTAGCGTTTTATAAAACCAAGCATAGAACTTGTCTTATTGACAGTAAAATGAATGTGATGTGTAAATTCTAAGTAGGAACAGAAATGAACACCTAAATCTTTAAAAGTGAAGATGCGACAGATTTTTTGCTGCGATAATACAATAATCAAATATATCATTTGTGAACTTTATTATTTTTAAAATCTCATGTCGTCAGCAAAAATGAGAACTTCACTTGAGCGTACACAAGACGATACGTCGTTATAGACAGGATGGACAGAAAAAGGCGAAGATGGCTTCCCTGTGGAACACCAGATTGAGCAACAAAAGGTTTTGATTGAAAATTTCTAAATTGTAAATCATAGGATCTGTTTTCAAGGTAAGATTTGATTCAAGCTAAAAAAATGGTGGAAAACCGAGAGCTTTAAGTTTAAATAAAATAATTCCTTGGCTATGTTTGAGAATATGAAGAAATTCAAGAAAGTTTTGCGATGGGCCTGTAGTTTGTTATATCCGCCTTGTTACCTTTCTTCAAAATTGGTGTAAAAAAATGACTTCTTACATATTTTCCATAGGACTCCTTAATGCTTTTGTTCATAAAATAGAAGAATGTTAACAAATTAAAGATTTTAAATTGAAAATGGTGGTGGTGAAAATTCAAAAATTGCCTCGTTTGGCAGCGTGGAAAATGACCTTTGTAACGTATTTTTTTATAAAACTAGACTTCCATTACCCTCAACGTACTTGTTTAAGCAAAGGTTTCAAAACAAATCGCGAAGATATCTGATTTTATTTCTATAATATCCAATTCAATATCTATGTTTATGAAAATCCTAATTCATTGACATTTCGAAACTATAGGAAAACTGAATTAGCTACATACAGGAACATACTACAAAGTTTAATAAAACCGGGATTATTTAGTCCTTTTCTTAAAGTTAGTGAACTTTATAATTAAGTCAATGACCTCACCTTAGCTAATACTCAGTCATGCAAAAATAAACAGCTTTTAAATTAAATAAAAGTTTTCCTAAAAAATTACGTTACTAATTCATAATTTGCCAAGTAATTCGTTACTGTTAAAGTTAACAGGGTATTTATAATACTACAAATAATCTACATTATTGCCTGTCCAACATGGCAAAATAACAGTGTGCTAAAAATTTCTAAATTGTAATTAATTGTATGAGTGACCTAATAGACTACAGTTACAGATTTAAAAAAAAAAGAAATTCTGTACTTTTTACATATTAAAATCTTGGTTCATTTTTTTTTTTTCATTGAATAATATTTTGAATTTAAATTCTTTCTAATTATCTAGAACTTGAATGTTCTCTATGTAGACTTTCGGCCCACTTAGGTGGGTTCTTTTAGAAAATTTCTCATTGCGTTATATTATATTCCATCCCAAAAAAATATGTATTCACTTTTAGCCCATCCAATTGAGCCAAAAGTCCATTATGGAGCCAAAATTGCACTATGTTCTTTTGAACTATGGAGTCTAATACCATAGGTTTTCATTTTTTTCTGAATTTATCGATTTTTAAAATATCAGTTTAAAGACTTCATAAGCCAACGATTAGCAAAGTTTATCGTTAAGAACACAATTATGTCTGACAAATCTGTTTGTTTATGTGAACGTACTTTTAAATAACCTCTGAAAGTCAGATCTGCTTGAGAAACTTGAAATTTTTCCAAGGTCCGATGGCAAAACAATTGCCTCATAAATTTGTACTAGGAATGCCATCAAGAGAAGAAAATATTGGTGCGTGATACCCCCATACATTGTATGGCATCATCTATTTAAAAGTAAATTATGGTTTAGAAAACGAATTTTGTACCTATGTACATAAAAATTAAAGCGTGGTAAAGAGGAAAATAAAAATAATTTTAATTCACAAAGACATACCATATGCATATTTATGTATATGTGTATGTATGTGTAATTATGCATGTAATAAATAAATTGGGTGGCGCAACAGTCCGTTGAGAACTAGGGCCTAGTGACTTACAACTCTCAACCATTCCTGTGTGCGAGTACTGTTGTCAGGGATGGATTTATACATATGTATATAGGTATATGTATGCAGACATAGAATATTTTTCATTTTTCGAAGTTCATTAGGTATACTTTAATTCATCTGAAAACATAACGAAATATTGATCGTGAATTACGTTTATATGTTATGCGTTATCAAAGGAAATCATCTGTTGTTTTGAAGACTTCAAAAACAAAGACGAAAAGTGATTTGTTGGCAGTCAGAACCTCGGTTATTTAAGAAGCGATCGGTTGAAGGAAAGTGGATGTTGAAATAATTCGGTCGCATTTTCAGGTCCTTTCAGAGCGAACGACACACACAATATTTAACTTAATGCATACATATTTATGGAGAAAAAATACAAAACTTTCTTACCCTTACACCCACAGGTAGTACCCACAATTTGCTTGCGGACAACAACAAAAAAGTTCCTTACAAAAGTTTTAATACCCCGTCTTCTAAAATACCGATTTTTCAAAATCCCATCTTTTAAAATCATGTTTATTCAAATTCACGATCAATTACAACCCCGTTTTTTTAAATCCCGCAAAATCCCGACAATCCCGTTTTTTTTTACAAAATCATTGCATTAAACAAAATAACAATAGGAATCAAAGATTTGAATGTTAAATTACTTGACTAAAATATAATAATATTGAACTTTGTTTTTTTTTTTACTGTACGTTAGCATTTATTTTTGTTTATACAACGATATATGTATGTATGCGTACCTACAACAAATCTGCCTCTCGGTAACAGTTTAATCGTTTTCATTTACTGCAGTAACAATTTGAGCCTAATTTGTATTATTACTTTGTTAATTGATTTGAGTTTTTTCTGTTTTAAAAGAATAATGTTTTTATTTTTTGATATGATATATTTTTTTTATAAAGTTTACAATAAACTGAATCTGGAAAAATATCTTATTTTTCAATTTATTTTAATATTTTTATAATGCCTATTTTGCAATCCAAACATGTTGTTTTATTTTAAAACATCGCGTAATATTAAAAACGGGATTATAAGGAAATTAAATAAAAAGCCAAAGGAATTTGTTCCTAAAATCGGAGTTTTCCTAAATAAAATCGGCAGTATAAAGAGTGATATTTTTCATTTTGTTTCTTTTGATGTATGTATATCCTAGTTCGCTGGGTCTTGTCATTATCTTGTCATTAAAATTTAACTTTATCAACATTGTAGGAAACGCTTTTCATTTCCTTGCACTTTATTTCCTTTTTTTTTAAACCAACCGTCGCGTCGGTAAAGTTGAGATCATCCGGTAGACACATAGCCAATATTCGAACCTTCTGTTCTTTCAATTCCATTCAAGTTAAGTTAATTATTGTAAAACCTTAACACAATACAGCGGCGTTGCTAAAGATGGAAGTGAATGTGGGTGTGGTGAGTTAAGAGGATGTTGAAGAGCGGTCAATGCAAGCATTTACTTTAAAAGAGAGTTGGCTTAAGAGAAATAAAATTGAGATGGTTATATTCTGATTAATTGAGAACCAATACATTAGCAAAGCATCAATGTATTCTGCAATGGAAGTGCTTCCGGATGAATTTTCTGCGCCGGTTTTGACCAGAAAATTTAACTTATTTCACATATATTTATTAAAAAAATAAAAATGATTTTTAAAATAAAAAGTTTTATGTTTTAGTCAAAAATACGGTCGGGAAAAGGTCTTCCGGAATTGCTTCCGGCGCCATGTTTTAAACGCTCTCTCGCCTAAAATGACTGACACGCTGAGGGTTGCCGTCTGACTATAAAAAGGAGTGACTGCCAAACGTCAGCCTCTTTTATGTCAATCTTTTGCCCGGGTCGCTCTCGTCAGTCATTATATTTAAATTTGTTTGAAAAAAAAAAAAATATATAAAATATATGAATATATTATTGTAATTTTTCACGTTTGACTTAATTTTTTTGTTACCGGAACACTAAAATAATAAAAAAAAAAAAATTCGTGTTAGAAGTTTGTTAATTTAATTAACTTAAAACTAATAAAAAAAAAAATCCGAAAATGCACGTGCCGAGATCGTGTGAAAAATAAAATAAAAGTTCATACAAAAACCGTAAAAAAAGAATATGATTGTAGAAAAGAAAACCTATAATACCTACATATTCGTACATGCAAAACAAACAAAAAATAAATTACCCTATTGAAAAAATACTAAACAAAAAAAAAAAAACAGCCCAAGCACCCAAATCTCCACAAAACGAAAGAAAGTGCAAAACTGTGCTCTAAAGCACCCCCAAAAACAAAGTCAACAACACCAACTTCGCCTACGACTCAGGAGCACCCACAGACGAACCCAAAACCAATACCCAGCACGCATCATCATCTTTAGAAGAAATCTTCCAGAAACGTGTTAAGTACAAACTGTACCCAAAACAGTAGTGCAGACTGTACCTACGGTTTAAGCGAGAATTTCTCACCACCTCATCATCGGCTTCCTCACCACACCTACATCACTTCCTGAGTTATTAAATTCTGTATTTTTTTTTATCGTCTCATTATGTAGATTTTTTTTTATATAATTTCCCTAATTTTTGAATAATATCCCTAACGATATGTATTTTACCTCTATCCTTCCGGGTTCACCATAAGTTCGCCAAAAAGTAATCGTCGTGCATAAATTTGAATTTAACCAAGAAAAAAAATAAGTGCAAAAGATCAATTTATCTGTTCTTTGAAAAAAAAAAGAGGACATACTCTCGGGAAAAAGTGTAGTGATTTTGTTTTTGTGTTCATTTTTTAAAGTTTGTGTTTTGCAGCCATACCGGAATAAGGTACATACAAAGGTACAATCAACCTATGGAGCGGTGCACCTCCCCACAGGAATAGTAAAATTGGGTAAGTCATTTCGTAAAAAAATTATCTTAAAACTTTCAATTTGAACATATAAATATAATTATTCTACACAAATTTTCATTAAAAAAATACATACAGACAAAAAAAAAGAGAGCAAAAGTAAGCCTGTGGGTATGCAACGTGTATACCTTGGGCAGTTACATAAGTACATACTATCTTACGTGGTGAACTACGAAGTGACTAGACGGTTATTAAAAAAACAAATAATTAAATATGTAATTAACGTCATACAATTTTTTTGAATAATAATTTTTTTATTTTTTTTTGCAAAATTTCAATAAAAAAGGTAATTTCATTATGTTAAATTAATTAAAACTATTCATTTTATCCTAAGTGTATGCTATATTTTGCTGATCAATTAATATTTTGCATATGCACATACATACATTACATACCTATATAGAAATACCCAAAAACAAACAAACGAAAATACGAGACATTTTTAAAATTTTTTTTACAGTCTGCGTCGAAATAAAATATACGCTTTCATTAACTAATTTCTTTTTTAATTTGGTTTACGAAAATTATTGGTTTCATAAGATTTCCCAATTAAAAGTTTCTTAAAAAAATAAAATAAAATAATTAATATAACTTGAAGGAATTTTGAAAAAAAAAATTAATTTACTTATGGTTAGATACCTATACATACTTACATGCATCATTATTATCGACGGTTGGTTTGTAGTTAGATTGGTTTTTTTTTCATAATACTTTTGTTGTATTTTCTAGAATATATTTATATTTTGCTTTATTTGTTTGATGTAATTTACATCTTTTGGGGTTATGAATAAAATTTATCCTTTTGGATACTATTTGGAAAGAAACGGTAAAATAATTCTTTTATTGAATCCTCTGTTGGATTTCATTATTTTTTCGGAATTTTGTTTCAAGCTACATCGGTGGATTTGTAGTATGCAGTTCATGTAAGTCAAGATTTTGGTGGATGTGGCGGTGACGCAAGGTAAACGAATGAGACCGAGTACAGTCAAGTCAAAAAAAATGTAAATTGAATTTTGAGTTTTTCTGGATGAGTTAATATGTAGGTAGTCTTTGGATTAGGGGCTGATATAAAATCGAGGACATATCAGCCATGGTCGTATCTTTTATGATACGTGGGTGGGCATTCCCTCTGAGAGGCAATACCATCGGGCTCTCTCCTCCTTGGACCCTTTTGACGAGTAACCAGTTTTATATCAGGACGAATTTGGGCTCCTTTTTTTGAACCCGAACTTTTTTTGAATATCTACCCCGGCATGAAAATACGTAACAAACGTTCAGCGTTACGAAGGCAAGAACCCCCCATTCCGACGAGCTAGGACGTGCTTATGCTAGCATGCCACGCCTTTGTGACCTGAACACCCTTCCTTTCTGCTGCCAGGATCAGCCCGCTGCACCTGTAAGTAGAGGGTTGTAATGGTGGTAAGGGAAGGAAGGTTTAAAGGCACTCTAACCGACATGTTCCGACCATGTGCTATGTGAGTGTGTTTTGAGGATAATAGCACCCCTACCATATGAGGGAATATGGAACTTACGGTCGAGAGTCCTTTTGCCGATAACACCTCGGTTCCGTTACAGGTGGCGCCCAACGTGGGGCCCGATTCGTCTTTCATTATTCCTGGTTCGAAGTTGAAGTTTTTGATCCGAAAAAAAAAATGTTAAGATAATTTTCCATTCTTTTATTACGAAAATATGACAGAATTTATTTGATTGTTATTTTTGCATCGATGGTACCTTCATTTTATTTATTGTGAGATTTGAAGTGGTGAGCGGACGTCCAGTAAATGGGTTTGAAGTCTTTTCCCTGTTTAGCCTGTTGCGACAATCATACATTTAAATCAAAATCAATATCTGACATAACCAGAATTTACAATCGATTAGTTTTGCATCCGTATCTGTTGGTTCAGCCGAATTTATAGTTGTGCAGATTATTCTTTTGAATTTTTTTTTGGGAAAAGAAGCAATGTCGACCGATAGTATGAGCTTTGGTAGTCACGTACTATGTCCGTAGCGAGTTGTTTCGTTTTCTCAGATTTGTTATAAAAATTACCTCTGTAAATTACAACAGTCAAGTAAGTTTTGTCTTTTATAACACCTAATTTATTTCCAGCTTCTATACAAAAATTCCAAGTGAGTATATTATAACAGAAAAACTTTTATTCGATCTTTAGATACTTACCGTGGTCCGTCACATCCACCTGACATATTTCAGAACCATTTTCACAAACAAATTCTTTTTCTCTTTTAATAGATTTTTTTTTTATCGTTTGTTTCTAAGTTCAATTAAATCATTTGCTTATTAGTTTCAAAATTTCAATTTTTTTGATTTAGTTCAAGTTTTTTTAGCAATTGGAATTTTCTTCCTTTATTTTTTTTCAAATTTCCTTTTGGTATAATCCTTTTTGATTTTTCTTTGAATTTTTTTCTTTAAGTAATTTAGTTTAGTTTAAGTTTTCTTATTTTATTTCTTTTCGATCTGGTTTTTATTATTAAAAAGGTTTAGAAGCTCACGTTTGTTAAATAACCTTATGTCTTCAGGTGAGGATATAAAATCACATAATTTACGTTCTTCTCGTGGTCAGGTACCCATTCAATCTCTTCGTGGTCGTGGAACCAGTCTTAACACCCGTGGGCGCGGATCAGGTCAAAAACAACGTGGTCGCGGGTACAATAAAGCGATTCGTGGTTCTAACAACATAAGCATTCCACTCGAAGCCATGGCTAGTAATTCCAACCCGGATATACACAACTTAGGATTAAGATCACCGCCCACTGTTCCCCCAAATCAAGCCCCTCCAGAAGGAGACCCATCTGCAAAGAATGCCAACCCAGACGTACCAATGGGATCTCAAGCCGTTCTTAGAAATAGGGATAGTTGGATACCGCCTACCGAGCCATTAAACAACCAGGACGAACTAGACTTACCAGCTTACATTCAGGGTCTTGTAACTGCTTCAATAGGAGTTAGTAGGTCAGAGGATCTGCAGGTTATCCGCAAAGAATTAGAAGCCAATAGGGTCGAAATGAAAAATCAAATGGCGGAGATCATCCGAGAAACCCTAAGACAAACAACTCCTTCGGTTCCAAGCGAATATGAAGTCCGCAGGCGAGCTCCTCCAGCTACAGAACCCAATGTTACTGCTCATAATATTACTGACTCAGCCTCCAGAGTAAATTACCCAAGTCTAAACCCCAATGCAGACGAGTTTCTGACGCGTATCAGAAACATGAATTTAGATGACACCTGCACTAACCAACAACCCAGTCAACCACGACAGAATTATAATTCTGGTTCCAATTATAAATTTCTCGCTTACCACAAGTGGGGTTTGAAATATGATAATATCAAAATGACGGTTGATGATTTTCTTTTTAAGTTAGAGATTTTAAAGGAAACATATCTGTCATCATGGCCTGAGGTTGTAGCGAATTTTCACCATTTCATAACCGGACAAGTTGAAGATTGGTATTGGGTTTTCCGTAAATCCAATCCTAGAATAGATTGGCCTGGACTTAGGTATGCATTGATAGAACAGTTTCGGTCTCTTGAGACTGATGCTGAGCTTTCAATGAAATTATACGAACGTCGTCAGCAACCTAACGAAAGCTTTGACGATTTTTTTTTGGCTATTCAAAAGTTGAATATGCGTTTGCTTTGTCCAAAGCCAAATCATGAATTACTAATTCTGATCAAACAAAACGTGAACAGTCGAATGGGAGAGTTGTTGTTGACTTTTAGGGCCCAGAGCCTTAATGAATTGGCTTACGTTTGCCGTAATATGGAAAAATACATTAAAGATCAAAACAAACAGAAGATAAAAAATACCGTAAGTCAACCCTTTCGTAGAAATGTTAGTGAGTATAGGGTAGCCGAAGTAGTCGCAGATCCAGAAACAGTTTCTATGGAAGCCATGCAGATGCAAAGAGATACCAGTAATTACACCTGCTGGAACTGCAAAAAGTTAGGTCACGGCTATATGGAGTGTCCAGACTCACAAAGGTCCTTGTTTTGTTACCGCTGCGGAAAAGAAGGTACAACTTCACCTCAATGCACAAGTCCTAAATGCGCGGGAAACTCTCGCAAGAGCAATCCGTCGACCGGGATGGCTTGCTCGCGAGACCAGAAACCGGATTTGCATTAGATCATAATTCCCACCTAGATTGCAAAAACAGACATTTTCAACAACAGATTTTAAAAAGACCAGTTAACGAAGAAAAGATAGAAACAGATATTTCACCTCCGAAAGCTAAGAATTCACCTCCGTTGAAAAGTCTTCACGAACGACAAATAAGATATTATGCCGCCAGAGATAGGATTTTCGGTAGTTCA
The DNA here is from genome assembly GCA_920104205.1 of Eupeodes latifasciatus. Classification (NCBI taxonomy): domain Eukaryota; kingdom Metazoa; phylum Arthropoda; class Insecta; order Diptera; family Syrphidae; genus Eupeodes; species Eupeodes latifasciatus. The sequence continues at coordinate 238,858,637 of OV049924.1, forward strand.
AAACCTCTAGTTTCTAATAGAATAACTCGGATCCGAGAACGAAAGAAAAATAGAAGAAATGCGTTTAAAAGTATAGAAGCAACAACTTTGTGTTGTTCTGATGATCCTCGCCCCTATGCCAAGGTAAACATTTTTGGTGAAAGTATGTTGGGATTGCTAGACAGTGGTGCTAGCATAAGTTGCTTGGGCATGGATGGCGATGATTTTCTGAACAAACATAAAGTTGTTTGCTCACGGTTCTCGTCCAATGTTAGAACAGCGGATGGTCGTAATCAACCTATCACGGGTAAATTCGTAGCTGTTATCACCTACAAAAACATAACTAAAAAGATAGAAATGTATTTAGTTCCTTCGCTACAGCAACAGTTGTATCTTGGGATAAATTTTTGGAAGTCTTTTAATATAGCTCCTCATTTAATTTCCGAAATTTCACCTCTAAAATCCTCCTTAAACATTACGTCTTCAGAGATGCGTGAGCTATCGGGAGAAGAATTCAATAAACTTCAAACAGCCATCAGTATGTTCCCGTCCTTTGCCACTCTTGGCTTAGGTCAAACAACTCTGGAGGAACATGAAATCGATACAGGGGATGCCGAGCCGATAAAACAGCGACACTATCCTGTTTCTCCTGCGGTACAAGAACTATTATATGAGGAATTGGATAGGTTACTTGACATGGGTATAATTGAAGAAAGCAATAGCCCATGGAGCTCTCCGGTGGTCTTGATACGAAAACCCGGTAAGAACCGAATGTGTCTGGATTACCGGAAAGTTAACGAAAAAACGAAAAAAAGTGCCTATCCTTTGCCTCATATACAGGGTTTGCTTAGTCGGATTTCAGATACCCACTATATTTCTAGTGTGGATCTTAAAGACGCTTTTCTACAGATACCGCTGGAGAAATCTTCACGGGAAAAGACAGCGTTCACGGTTCCCGGTAGGCCTCTGTACCAATTCAAGGTAATGCCCTTTGGCCTTTGCAATGCACCCCAACGTCTTTGCAAGTTAATGGACAAAGTGGTACCTCACGAATTAAAAGAAAATGTTTTTGTTTACTTGGACGATCTTCTGATAGTCACACGCACTTTTGAGGAACACCTTCGTTTCTTAAACATCGTCGCTGAAAAACTGAAAGCTGCAGGTTTGACAATTAATCTGGAAAAGTCGAAGTTCTGTTTTAAAGAACTAAAATACTTAGGATACATAATCGGCAATGGGTGTCTTAAAACAGACCCGGCAAAAGTCTCTGGTATTAGAGATTTCCCGGTTCCACAAAATCAAAGACAGGTACGTCGGTTCCTTGGCATGTCTGGGTGGTATCGCAGATTCATAAGAGATTATAGCACTCTTGCCACCCCTATCACTAATACCTTAAAGAAGAACGTTCAATTTGACTTTAATAATGAAGCGCTAGAGTCTTTTCAAAAGATTAAGGATATTCTAACTTCGGCACCCGTTTTAGTGAACCCCGATTACACCAAGCCCTTCATCATTTTGTGTGATGCTTCATCGACTGGCATCGGTGGCGTATTATGTCAAAAGGATGAATAAGGCAACGAACGTCCTATTTTCTTCTATTCACACAAATTGAACAAAGCCCAGTGTAATTATAGCGTCACTGAACGGGAATGCTTGGCTGCTGTTATGAGCGTAGAACAATTTCGTCCCTACGTAGAGGGATACCACTTTAAAGTAGTGACTGACCATGCTAGTTTAAGGTGGTTGATGAATCAAAGGGACCTCAGCGGTAGGTTGGCTCGGTGGAGTCTTAAACTTCAAGGTTATGACTTCGATATAGAGCATCGTAAAGGATCGCAACATGTCGTACCAGACGCTCTGTCTAGAGTTTTTGCGGCAGACGAATTGAACCTAGATGCCTCGTCGGAGAAATGTCCTTCTGATGTGCTGCACATAGATCTATCAGACCCCAGTTTTAAATCTGAGGAATATGGTAAGATCATTGACAACATCACAAAACAAAAAGAACAGCTGCCCGACCTTCAAGTCTCAGACAATTTTGTGTACAAGAAGGTCAGACACAGCACAGGAAATCCTCTGGAGGATGACCTAGGATGGAAGTTATGGATTCCATCGCAGCTAACCAATCGACTGATTACTTTGGCTCATCGGCCGCCAAGGGCGGCGCATGGCGGTGTAGGTAAAACACTTAATAGGCTCCGACAGCGATTTTTCTGGCCGAACATGGCGACACAGGTTAAGTCTTTCGTAGGTAGTTGTGAGGTATGTAAGATGTCAAAAGCTTCTAACCAAATTTTAAGACAACCTATGGGGAAGGCTTTCGTGGTGGAACGTCCTTTCCAACACATCTACATGGATTTCCTTGGACCATATCCTCGGTCTAAAAACGGAAACATCTACATACTAATCGCTCTCGATCAGCTTACGAAATTTGTGATCATAAAAGCTTTGAGAAACGCTACGTCGGAAACGGCAGTTAGATTTTTAAACGAAGAAATCCTCTGCTTGTTTGGTGTGCCCGAATCTATCCTTACAGATAATGGCAAGCAATTTATCGGTTCAACGTTTACAAAATTGTTATCCTCATATCATATTCAGCATGTTAGAACTGCCTTTTATGCCCCGCAAGCCAATGCAAGTGAGCGCGTCAACCGTTCAATCCTTTCTGCAATCAGGTCATACTTAGGGAAAGATCAGAGAAATTGGGATGTACATCTTCCTGCCATCGCTTGCGCTCTTAGGACAGCTACCCATTCTGCCATCGGTATGTCACCTTACGAAGCCTTGTTTGGTCAAAGAATGGTGGAGCATGGTTCAGAGTATAAACTCTTACGAAAACTTGACTGTGTTAACAACTCCGAAATGAACGTCATTCCAAAGTCATCGAAGATGAACATCTTACATTCAGCCATCAAGGATTCCCTAGCAAAGGCTCATGAAACGTACGAGCATACGTACAATACTCGAAGCAAAAATGTACAGTACAACGTTGGCGACGTAGTCTTTAAAAAAAATTTTTGTTTTGAGCGATGCAAGTAAAAAGATCAACTCTAAATTATGTCCTAAATTCATAAAATCCGTAATAAAAAAAGTTATAGGCAATAATCTTTACGAGTTGGAAGATGAAAACGGGAATCTTTTAGGGGTATTTCACTCAAAGGACATTAAGAGGTAGATACTATTCATAATAAACTCGGCTAACTTCAATCCGAACATGAGACTTATTCTCGGGCGTGGGTCGATACTATACTTTCATAATCGTTTCTTTTCTTCTCCATTTCTAACGTTAACCGTCAGAAATGTATAAGTTTTGTAGGAAACGCTTTTCATTTCCTTGCACTTTATTTCCTTTTTTTTTAAACCAACCGTCGCGTCGGTAAAGTTGAGATCATCCGGTAGACACATAGCCAATATTCGAACCTTCTGTTCTTTCAATTCCATTCAAGTTAAGTTAATTATTGTAAAACCTTAACACAATACAGCGGCGTTGCTAAAGATGGAAGTGAATGTGGGTGTGGTGAGTTAAGAGGATGTTGAAGAGCGGTCAATGCAAGCATTTACTTTAAAAGAGAGTTGGCTTAAGAGAAATAAAATTGAGATGGTTATATTCTGATTAATTGAGAACCAATACATTAGCAAAGCATCAATGTATTCTGCAATGGAAGTGCTTCCGGATGAATTTTCTGCGCCGGTTTTGACCAGAAAATTTAACTTATTTCACATATATTTATTAAAAAAATAAAAATGATTTTTAAAATAAAAAGTTTTATGTTTTAGTCAAAAATACGGTCGGGAAAAGGTCTTCCGGAATTGCTTCCGGCGCCATGTTTTAAACGCTCTCTCGCCTAAAATGACTGACACGCTGAGGGTTGCCGTCTGACTATAAAAAGGAGTGACTGCCAAACGTCAGCCTCTTTTATGTCAATCTTTTGCCCGGGTCGCTCTCGTCAGTCATTATATTTAAATTTGTTTGAAAAAAAAAAAAATATATAAAATATATGAATATATTATTGTAATTTTTCACGTTTGACTTAATTTTTTTTGGTACCGGAACACTAAAATAATAAAAAAAAAAAAAATTCGTGTTAGAAGTTTGTTAATTTAATTAACTTAAAACTAATAAAAAAAAAAATCCGAAAATGCACGTGCCGAGATCGTGTGAAAAATAAAATAAAAGTTCATACAAAAACCGTAAAAAAAGAATATGATTGTAGAAAAGAAAACCTATAATACCTACATATTCGTACATGCAAAACAAACAAAAAATAAATTACCCTATTGAAAAAATACTAAACAAAAAAAAAAAACAGCCCAAGCACCCAAATCTCCACAAAACGAAAGAAAGTGCAAAACTGTGCTCTAAAGCACCCCCAAAAACAAAGTCAACAACACCAACTTCGCCTACGACTCAGGAGCACCCACAGACGAACCCAAAACCAATACCCAGCACGCATCATCATCTTTAGAAGAAATCTTCCAGAAACGTGTTAAGTACAAACTGTACCCAAAACAGTAGTGCAGACTGTACCTACGGTTTAAGCGAGAATTTCTCACCACCTCATCATCGGCTTCCTCACCACACCTACATCACTTCCTGAGTTATTAAATTCTGTATTTTTTTTTATCGTCTCATTATGTAGATTTTTTTTTATATAATTTCCCTAATTTTTGAATAATATCCCTAACGATATGTATTTTACCTCTATCCTTCCGGGTTCACCATAAGTTCGCCAAAAAGTAATCGTCGTGCATAAATTTGAATTTAACCAAGAAAAAAAATAAGTGCAAAAGATCAATTTATCTGTTCTTTGAAAAAAAAAGAGGACATACTCTCGGGAAAAAGTGTAGTGATTTTGTTTTTGTGTTCATTTTTTAAAGTTTGTGTTTTGCAGCCATACCGGAATAAGGTACATACAAAGGTACAATCAACCTATGGAGCGGTGCACCTCCCCACAGGAATAGTAAAATTGGGTAAGTCATTTCGTAAAAAAATTATCTTAAAACTTTCAATTTGAACATATAAATATAATTATTCTACACAAATTTTCATTAAAAAAATACATACAGACAAAAAAAAAGAGAGCAAAAGTAAGCCTGTGGGTATGCAACGTGTATACCTTGGGCAGTTACATAAGTACATACTATCTTACGTGGTGAACTACGAAGTGACTAGACGGTTATTAAAAAAACAAATAATTAAATATGTAATTAACGTCATACAATTTTTTTGAATAATAATTTTTTTATTTTTTTTTGCAAAATTTCAATAAAAAAGGTAATTTCATTATGTTAAATTAATTAAAACTATTCATTTTATCCTAAGTGTATGCTATATTTTGCTGATCAATTAATATTTTGCATATGCACATACATACATTACATACCTATATAGAAATACCCAAAAACAAACAAACGAAAATACGAGACATTTTTAAAATTTTTTTTACAGTCTGCGTCGAAATAAAATATACGCTTTCATTAACTAATTTCTTTTTTAATTTGGTTTACGAAAATTATTGGTTTCATAAGATTTCCCAATTAAAAGTTTCTTAAAAAAATAAAATAAAATAATTAATATAACTTGAAGGAATTTTGAAAAAAAAAAAAATTAATTTACTTATGGTTAGATACCTATACATACTTACATGCATCATTATTATTGACGGTTGGTTTGTAGTTAGATTGTTTTTTTTTTCATAATACTTTTGTTGTATTTTCTAGAATATATTTATATTTTGCTTTATTTGTTTGATGTAATTTACATCTTTTGGGGTTATGAATAAAATTTATCCTTTTGGATACTATTTGGAAAGAAACGGTAAAATAATTCTTTTATTGAATCCTCTGTTGGATTTCATTATTTTTTCGGAATTTTGTTTCAAGCTACATCGGTGGATTTGTAGTATGCAGTTCATGTAAGTCAAGATTTTGGTGGATGTGGCGGTGACGCAAGGTAAACGAATGAGACCGAGTACAGTCAAGTAAAAAAAAATGTAAATTGAATTTTGAGTTTTTCTGGATGAGTTAATATGTAGGTAGTCTTTGGATTAGGGGCTGATATAAAATCGAGGACATATCAGCCATGGTCGTATCTTTTATGATACGTGGGTGGGCATTCCCTCTGAGAGGCAATACCATCGGGCTCTCTCCTCCTTGGACCCTTTTGACGAGTAACCAGTTTTATATCAGGACGAATTTGGGCTCCTTTTTTTGAACCCGAACTTTTTTTGAATATCTACCCCGGCATGAAAATACGTAACAAACGTTCAGCGTTACGAAGGCAAGAACCCCCCCATTCCGACGAGCTAGGACGTGCTTATGCTAGCATGCCACGCCTTTGTGACCTGAACACCCTTCCTTTCTGCTGCCAGGATCAGCCCGCTGCACCTGTAAGTAGAGGGTTGTAATGGTGGTAAGGGAAGGAAGGTTTAAAGGCACTCTAACCGACTTGTTCCGACCATGTGCTATGTGAGTGTGTTTTGAGGATAATAGCACCCCTACCATATGAGGGAATATGGAACTTACGGTCGAGAGTCCTTTTGCCGATAACACCTCGGTTCCGTTACAACATATTTAACTATTCTTCCACCATAAAACTTTATCTGGTTACTAGATCATCGCTAAGAAAATTGTGTTTTGGATTTTTTTAAAAATTAAATCGCCTTTCAACAATCGTCTCTCCATATATTTGCACTACCGCTAACTTCTAGAAACCCAGTTTACATACATTACTCATTATAATTCATTAATTATTTTTTTTCGGAAAATTTTGCCAGCATAGGCTCTGACGTTACGGGCTCAGGCCTAAATGTAGCATGGGCCAACTTTTTCACATATTATTACAATATCGAGCCCTAACCGCCAAATTATCGTAAGCGACACAATTTTACAGAAAACAAGCGGCGTGGCTTTGGAAGAGCAGTGTCATACTCCTTCATTTCACGGTCATCTAAAAATCCATATTTCTGTAGAATAAGTGGACTGTTTTTAACTTCCCATAGGAAGTTATTGTAATGGGTCCGATTTGTCAAATTGAAAATTTTGACATTTCTCGACGTTTCAAGGTCCCTAGAGTCGAAATAAAAGATTTTTAGAAAGATGTCTGTGCCTGCGTGTGTACGTACGTTCGTACGTCCGTACGTCCGTATGTCCGTACGTCCGTACGTTCGCGACGTTTTTTTCGTCGTCCATAGCTCAAGAACCAGAAGAGATATCGACTTCAAATAAATTGTGTTATACAGATAATAAGGCAAAAAGATGCAGAAAGGGCTCTCAAGAAAATTGCGTGGGTGGTTTTCTTACCATAGCAGTTTAAAAAAAGGTGAACATTTTGGTTAACCCTAAATATCTCATGAACCAATAACGCTAGAGACTTGAATTAAATTTTATATTATAAACTGTAACGTGATACCAAACAAGTATATTTTTGGAAAAAAATCCAATTAACGGTTTTTTTTATAAATCAAAAAAAAAACTGAAAATAAAAATTTGTCACCTCGAAAATTTTACGGCTAAAATATGATTTTATCTCCAAAACAATTTTGTGCAACGAAAAAATGTAATTGACAGTTTTTTTTATAAAAAATAAAAACCTAAAAAAAACATTACTCAAAGTTGGTAAAAACTGATTTTCGACTCAAATATCTTTTCAAAAACTTGAGATTAAGGCTTCAAATTTATTTTATCTTATAAGAAATATTGTTTTCGACATTAGAAAAATTTTAAGAAAAATCGAATTGACAGTTTTTTTTACAAAAAATAAAAACCTAAAAAAAAAAATTAATATAAGTTGGTAAAAATTCATTTTCGACTCAAATATCTTTTCAAAAATTTGAGATTATGGCTTCCAACTAATTTTAGCTTATAAGAAATATTGTTTTCAACATTAGGCAAAATTTTGAAAAAATCGAATTGACAGTTTTTGTACAAAAAATTAAAAACCTAAAAAAAATTTATAAAAGTTGGCAAAAATTGATTTTCGACGTAAATATCTTTTCAAACCTTTGACACATTGGCTTCAAACTAATTTTATCTTATAAGAAATAATTGTTTTCAACATTCGATAAAATTTTGAGAAAAATCGAATTGACAGTTTTTTTTTACAAAAAATAAAAACCTAAAAAAAAAAATACTAAAACTTAGTAAAAATTTACTTTCGACTCAAATAGCTTTTCAAAAATTAAAAATATTGGCTTCAAACTTATTTTATTTCACAGAAAATATTGTTTTCGATATGCAGTCATTTTTTTATAAAAATCCAACAGTCCGTTTTTTCATAAAAAAATAAAATCTACAAAAAATAGTACACAAATTTGGTAAAAATTGATACTTATTGACAAACTTTTAAGCAAGACAAATCGACAGACGGGATGAGAAGTTATCAGTGTGGGTCGCATCCCAGCCTCTTTTTTTTTGCAAAGATGCCGATTTAAGCGTTTTAAAATATATATATAAATGTTACACTTGGTAGGAAAAACTAAAAAAGGAAATTTTGTTCCAGTCATTAAAATCAGTATAATTCATTCGTACTCGTATACACTCATAAGGTGATGGATTGAGTTTTGCATTATAAATCAAAGTTGGCCATTCGGAAGGGGCCCATACTGTTTTATTTCGTATAAATGACTCAATGGTGCTGTGAACTGAATCAACTGGCATCATTGTCTGGCCGGGTAGTAAAAATATAAATTTAATATTCGATATGAAATGTGAAATGTGAATTTTTCAAAAAATGCATTAACATGGATAGCATACTTCTGTTGTAATTTTATCCCGCGCAGCTATCACAATAAAGATGAATTACATTTTGAACTTCTCGCTGAACCACTAAAGTCAAGTATTTGAATATTATAGATGAAATTTCGTTGCACCGTTTTCCATCGATTTCCCACACAAAAAAAACAATAACCTTTTCTGGTTCCATTTTCGTTAACACTCTCGTTGTAATACGAGTATTTTCGCGAATAGTACAGAACAGATTTACACTTTTAAAATGAGGGGTATTGAAAACTTTTGTAAACTTGGATTTAACTTAGGTACTATCTGAGAGGAATACTTGCTTTGAGATTATCTTGTCTCTCATATGGTTTTAATATTCATCTGTTTGCTCCAAAATTGTGTGTTCTTCTTTCTCAGCATTCTTATGTGTTTTATAAAATGTACATTTTGATAATATAATACTCATTTTTGAACTTTGATGGAAATTTTTTTGCGATCATATCGACGAATCCATATTTTATACTTTATATACATATATTTTATATATGTTGTGGTAGGTATAATTTGTTGCTTTTATTTCGGCAGTAATGGGACGGTATTTTTAGGTGTCTAGTTATGGGGAACACGTTTTTCAACACTTTTTAAGAGCAAGTTTTGCCTGTGCATATCTTAGAGTCATTTAAAAAATATATAGTGTTTTATAATATACAACATAAGCATAAGAAACATTCATTTTTTCACTAATGGCTCTTTTCCTTTTCAGGTTTTTTATTTTACAGAAGACATCAAACCGACTTTTTGTCTATCAGAATTTCCCATTCCCCAAAAAAGTTCATGAATGTTGTTACGATCATTTTCATTAAATTTATTTTTACAATTATTAATTTTTAAATACCGAGGCCTATGTACTAACAAAAAACCAACATAACTTTTGGCTTTCATTGAGATGAATATATCGTATAGCAATATCATTCTATGTGATTTGTGATATTTGACTGTAAAACAAATTAATGAATCTTCAATAATTAATTATAAAAGCGATTTATTGAAAAACCAATGATGTAGATCGAAGCGCAACAGGATAAACTATCCAAATGCATAATTAACTCAATTTTGTAAAAAAATGTCGCTTACGATAAAATGGCGGTTTTTGTCTATCAGAATTTCCCATTCCCCAAAAAAGTTCATGAATGTTGTTACGATCATTTTCATTAAATTTATTTTTACAATTATTATTTTTTAATTACCGAGGCTTATGTGAACACTAACAAAAAACCAAAATAACTTTTGGCTTTCATTGAGATGAATTATCGTACAACAATATCATTCTATGTGATTTGTGATATTTGACTGTAAAACAAATTAATTATTTTTTCAATCATTAATTATAAAAGCGATTTATTGAAAAGCCAATGATGTAGATCGAAGCGCAACAGGATATACTATCCAAATGCATAATTAACTCAATTTTGTAAAAAAAAAATGTCGCTTACGATAAAATGGCGGTTAGGGCTCGATATACCTTTCTACCTTTTTAAAATCTATTGTACCTATATTATAGTATTATCAAGGCTAATGGCGCCGTAGTAACTAGGTGCCGGTTGCGTAGATGATAGTAGACTGAGAGCCAGCAACAGAAAAAGTAACGTCATTTCTTTAAGAAAATATGAATATAAATAAACATTAAAATAATTGTCTGCCACTTCTCCGTTGGTGGGGAGGGCGTTGGTAAGGGGTTAAAGGGGTAAGAAAAACTAGGACAAAAACGTGATATCATTAAAGCTGATTTTTGGTGTGTTGACGCTAAATAATATTTTATGTAACATATCAAAAAGGCAGACAATTTGGGTGGTACGAAGATGGTGGCAGACTTAGGGGAAGGTCGAGAAAATAAGTGGCTAATTACGCCATTTCATTAAGCTTGAAAAAGGTGTTAAAATTTTTAAAATGTTATTATAATCCTATAATCAAAAAGGCAGACAAATATTGCGAGCCGAAAACCCTGACAGACATAAAAACCAAAAAAAAATTTATTAGTAAAAAAAAATTAAAACAAATGAACAAATTGAACTTTTCAAAGAAATCAGGTTTTTACTTTCAAATATTTTATTCTCCATTCTATTCCACATCGTAATTGTTGAATGGAACATGAGGAGTGCTTCCATCGTCATCACTATCTTCATTCTCTTCATTATCTGTCAAAATAATTTGGTAAAAATTTGCAATTATTTTATAAAGTAAAAATGAGTTCATATTGTACATTACGAGTGACATTCATATCCTCATCCAAATTTTCTGGTTGAATTATTACGTCATTAACCAAAGGTGGTGACTGCTCGCCTTTAAACCAAAGCAATTCATACTTTCCATCAATTTTGTTCCATCCATACTCAGTTGGATGTAATCGAGTAGGGGTTTTTAAATGAGCATTTCTCCATAGGCCGCTAATGTATTGTGATCTTAAGAGTTGCTGATGTAGTTCCGACTGGCATGGAGGTAGATTTGAAGCATCAAAATTTTTAAACTTTTTACTAAACGCCTCATTTACGTCCTTTGACTTAAACGTTTGCGTAAACATTTCAAACCTTGCCTCATTGACGGTTTTTACATCCCTCACATTATACAACCGGCAGATGAAATTTTCCAAAACTAAAAATAGTTCATTTCTTTCAGAATCAAACAAATTATAATTGGCAAGTTTTGAGAATGCTTCTTGATACTCAGTATTTTTACAAAGCAATGTGAAAGGTCTATTTTTCCCCTTTTTGAAAAATGCTGGATTGTAGTCACAACCGGTCATTGCGTGAAACCCAGGTAGGGCTTTTGAAATAGTCTCACCCAAATTACCGTATAATAAGGTGACATCAATGTACCTTCGATTGTTGCCAGCACCAACATCCAACCAAATATTTAACGAATGGCTCAAGTGGTCCATATTTCCTAGAATTACAATAAGAATGTCGGTGTCTGAGCACTTGATAACAATGTTCGCCTTGAAGTTAATGTTAATGGAGTCCTTAGCTGATTGGAACTTACTACGGTAAGTGACCATACAGATGTTGTGGTACATTAAAATACTACTTTGCTCAACTTTCTCAAGGATTTTTAAATCATTCAATTCTCTTGCCATCACTTCAATATTATCGTGGACATATTTTTTTCAGAGGTATGTAGTGGATATTCTATTCCCTTTAATCTTTGCCTAGCTTTATCACAAAATATACATACCTTTTTATATAAGTCCTCTATAGGTATTTCAACATTGTCACCAATTTTGACTTGAGATGAAGTGGATGGTTGTAGTAAACGTGTGCTGGAGTTACTAGCAACTTCTTCCTCAACATATCTTCGTTTTAAAGCTGTGAAATTTGTATAGCATTTGTAATGGTATCCTTCTGTATTGCTTACACTGGTTGGTAAATTAATATTACTATATTTTAAACTATACTTTAAACGGTGTTTCTTAATAATTTTACATTTATTTAAACTAGTCTCAGTGAACAAAACCACCTTATCACTTTCACAATCGCAAATAACACAAAATGGCATGGTTTAATTCATATATCGGATGATTTTTTAAGAGCTTGAGAACTTTTTTAAAAAAAAAAACGCATAAAATTTGCAAAATCTCATCGATTCTTTATTTGAAACGTTAGATTGGTCCATGACATTTACTTTTTGAAGATAATTTCATTTAAATGTTGACCGCGGCTGCGTCTTAGGTGGTCCATTCGGAAAGTCCAATTTTGGGTAACTTTTTCGAGCATTTCGGCCGGAATAGCCCGAATTTCTTCGGAAATGTTGTCTTCCAAAGCTGGAATAGTTGCTGGCTTATTTGTGTAGACTTTAGACTTGACGTAGCCCCACAAAAAATAGTCTAAAGGCGTCAAATCGCATGATCTTGGTGGCCAACTTACCGGTCCATTCCTTGAGATGAATTGTTCTCCGAAGTTTTCCCTCAAAATGGCCATAGAATCGCCAGCTGTGTGGCATGTAGCGCCATCTTGTTGAAACCACATGTCAACCAAGTTCAGTTCTTCCATTTTTGGCAACAAAAAGTTTGTTAGCATTGAACGATAGCGATCGCCATTCACCGTAACGTTGCGTCCAACAGCATCTTTGAAAAAATACGGTCCAATGATTCCACCAGCGTACAAACCACACCAAACAGTGCATTTTTCGGGATGCATGGGCAGTTCTTGAACGGCTTCTGGTTGCTCTTCACTCCAAATGCGGCAATTTTGCTTATTTACGTAGCCATTCAACCAGAAATGAGCCTCATCGCTGAACAAAATTTGTCGATAAAAAAGCGCGAAACACATTTCGAACCGAACACTGATTTTGGTAATAAAATTTAATGATTTGCAAGCGTTGCTCGTTAGTAAGTCTATTCATGATGAAATGTCAAAGCATACTGAGCATCTTTCTCTTTGACACCATGTCTGAAATCCCGCGTGATCTGTCAAATACTAATGCATGAAAATCCTAACCTCAAAAAAATCACCCATTATTATTTAATAAAATAGGACTGCATTAACTTCTTCGACTGCTTGAAGACCACTTTGACTAAAGCTTGAAAATTTTAATGTTAAACCTGTTAACAGAAGTCGAAGAGTAGTGGAAATCACAATATAAAGATTAGTGATAACATCAAACAGAGATAAGGGTTAACTGTTATCATGATACCGTTAGTATATGTGGAAGTAAAAACCTTATTTCTTTGAAAAGTTCAATTTGTTCATTTGTTTTAATTTTTTTTTACTAATAAAATTTTTTTTGGTTTTTATGTCTGCCAGGGTTTTCGGCTCGCAATATTTGTCTGCCTTTTTGATTATAGGATTATAATAACATTTTAAAAATTTTAACACCTTTTTCAAGCTTAATGAAATGGCGTAATTAGCCACTTATTTTCTCGACCTTCCCCTAAGTCTGCCACCATCTTCGTACCACCCAAATTGTCTGCCTTTTTGATATGTTACATAAAATATTATTTAGCGTCAACACACCAAAAATCAGCTTTAATGATATCACGTTTTTGTCCTAGTTTTTCTTACCCCTTTAACCCCTTACCAACGCCCTCCCCACCAACGGAGAAGTGGCAGACAATTATTTTAATGTTTATTTATATTCAGACTATACAATGAGACCAAATATTTTCTTAAAGAAATGACGTTACTTTTTCTGTTGCTGGCTCTTAGACTATAGTACCTACCACAGGTTTTATATACAAAGCATATACATACTTATAAATAGAACTTAGAAAAGGGCCAAAGAAATCAAATACCAAACAATCACACTACATCAACTATGATATTTATATTTGTAGTAATTTTTATATTTTAACCCTCTATTCTGCAATAAACAAAAATACAAGTGTATTTATCCACTTACTATCAACATTTTCAATATCTGGATTTTGAGAGAGAAAGCTCCTTTTTTCGACATAGCAACGGAAAGCTGTTCCCAAGTCCATGAAAGCAATAAAAGCAATCCATCCTCTAAATGCATATAAAACTCTTCCGTGCATAGTTATAAAGTTGCAATATTGATTTTTTTCTTTAAATACAAAAATATGGTTCAGAAACTGAATGGCTCCACCAAATATTTTTCGCATGAATTATTAAAACTAAGCATTTAGTGGAAAATACGAGTATATATTATTCACTATTGCGTTCTCAGTTTAAATACTCGCAATTAAATAAACACCATTATTTCGTTTTGAACTTGTAAATTCTTTAAGAAGAATATTATCTATTCTTCTACTCTTATGATTCAAAGAACCGATAGACAAGAACTATTTTGAGTTTGTAAACAATTAAACTGACAAAATATTTTTCAAGCATGCGCTGTCAGTGGGATACAAAAAACAAATACATAAATGCTGCACACAAGGTTACATTTAGATCTACATATGTATATTTGTAAATTTTGCAAAATATGTTTTAAATGATGTTCATATAGTTTATATTCCTGGGATTCTAAATCAGATCCTCAATATTTTTGAAATAACTGTTTTTGTTGAAATTCTTTATAATTATCTAGAACTTGTACCTTTGTAGACTTTCAGCCTACTCAGGTGGGTTAGAAGTTCAAAACGCATTATCCGTGTTTTTCTTTTTTCTCAAAAATTAGTACATAGTTCAGTAGAAATATACAGTCCACTACAATTGAATAGACTCATGTATATTTTTTTTAAATTACTGTTTTTTTGTATCTATTTGATTTGTTCCTATGAAATTTTGTACTACAGTTTAAATGAAAAGCAGATCATTTTTGTAAAGAAAAGTACCATAAATATGTTCTATAACTTACAAAATTATCTCAATACTTTTTGAAACACCCCTTATTTTGAATTACGTAAAAAATGCGGTCTTTTATGAAGTAATTGATTTTATAAAATGAAGGGCGTTCAAGTGCCCAGGTCACTTGAACGCCTTTAATGAGCTTTTCCTTGTGGTGTACTGCTTCCCACATATACCTTTCGTGTCAACCAACCCAAACTATTTTTAATAATATTTAAATCTGGCTTTGACTTTTAGCCACTATCTGCAGAAGTCCGAAAATATCATGGAACAGAGGAAGAGCCGTTTCCAGTACAGTTTTGTAATACGGTGCTGTCATTCTGCAGTTTACAAATACCAAATCGGTCGCTCCATTATATGATAAAACCCCATACAATAACGCCTCCTTCACGGCTGTAGTGATGATGCAAAAACATTTTTCGTTTCTTAAATCATGATACTAATAGTTGTATCCATTGGTTCTACTTCTTTTCGTCAGAAAACATAACTTTTCTGGAATAGTTTGAGTGATTGCTGATATCAGTGTTCCAAGCCGTGTGTAATCTTTTTTCTTTAGTTTCAAGAACCCCAGGGGCCCTACTCTGTAATGCGTTTCGAAAGCAAATATTTTCTAGTACTTACGGAATGACAAATCCGCATTCGGGTTTATCGTACCTGGAAATGCGTTTCCGAATGTCATTAGCGTTCGAAAACGGAAATTTTGTTTCTACACCAAGAGGTAACGGATTGCAATTCGAAGGTCGTTTTTAAAGGACACAAAAGGAAAATTGTGTTAAGTTGTGTGAAATAGATAAAATGTAAGTAACGAAATAATAATTTTTTTCAAAATTTAAGCAAATAAATTTCATAACAGGGAATCATCAGCTAAAAATGTGCATACCAAACAAAAGCAGTTTGAAATTATGGTATAATTCATGTGTGCTCATCTAGATTTAGTCAAGGGAAGTTTAAACGCCTCGGACGCCAGAAACACTTCGAACAATTTGTGGGAAAGACTATCGTCATCTTTAAATGCGGAAGGACCACCTATGCGAGACGTTGTCGGCTGGAAATAAAGAAAACTTATTGCAAAAGCAAGTTGAGAATCAAATGTTTTATCATAAAAACACTTTGAATAACAAAAGAAATCTTACCGGATATTCAGAGATAAACGAACATTTAAAATCGATTGCAAAATACGAGAAGAAAAAATATGACTTATTTTATTTTATTTTATTTTATTTTATTTAAATATCGTAATTGCTTAGCAACATTAAGATTTAAAATCTTATAAAGTATATTATTAAAAATGTTCAAACTGAAAAGTGAGATCTAAGCAATCTTTTTATGCTTGTTGCGTTCAGATTTTGTTTTATACTACGATTTAAAGTGTTCCAAAGCTTAACCGAATTTACAAAAAATTGACTTTCCAATGTTAAATATGTGTAAGGAGGGATAATTAGCTGATGAGATCTGTTTGAGGTCGCCCTTCTTACTCTGTCAAAAAAATATTGTGGTTGGTGTGCGATAAATATGTCGGAAAGCAAAACCAAACTACGAAGTTCTATATATATTTTTTTCCTGCTCTTGAAACTGCAGTTACAGTAGATTTCACAACCATAAACCAGGATAGGAATTACCAAGGTTTTAGCGAGAAGCAAACGCGTTTTTAATGGAGTGAAAGATTGTGTAACCCAGAACGTACGAAGTACTCCAAAAAACTTTACCAACGAGTCCATTTATATGATCATCCCAAGTCAAAAGACGATTAAAAGTCACACCAGGGCCGGCCCCAGCCAAACTTGCGCCCTGTGCAAGATTTGTAGAAAGCGCCTCTTTTTTATATTTTTTTTACACATAAACTGATACACAAGCATAAGCCTTTCCCACATTACCCAAGAGGTAGACTTTCAATGCCTTTTTTTTTATTGAGGTATCCCCAGGAGGCCTAAACCATTAAACTAAAACGCAGCGAAGAAATGAGCAGAGGGGAAACTTTTAAACTTGGAAACTTACTTTTTGCAAATTCAGAAATGAGAGCATTTAAGTCTAAAGAATTTAATAATTTCTTTTCAATGGACATATTATAGATAAACCTTCCAATCTCTCTTGAGTCATGGTTGTCCTAAGATAATTTTTAATAAACCTTTAAGGTTGGAACTAAAAATAAAATTTAACACATCTAAACTTGAGCTTTGTGAGTAGTTGTAACTAGAGGGTTCTGGATCACCGGTATCACCGGTATCACCAGGGTTCTGATCTATGCTATATACCGGTGCTGCACCGGTGCACCGGCATCACCAGGGTTCCGATCTATGCTAAATACCGATATTATTTTGGGTTCTGGACCATGCTTAGCAAACGTTAGAACGTAAAAACGTAAAATTCACGTTCACGTTAGAACGTAAGAACGTAAAATTCACGTAATATTGGTTGTGGGATTGGATTTTCAGTGATAAATTGGTTGCGGGATATACTTTTGTAGTTGGATTTCTAGTTCAAAAATTAAATTTCTAATTGGGAATAATTATCAGTGGTTGGATTTCTAGCACCATCTGTATTTTTTTTTCATTTCAACATTGGTTGTGGGATTCATAATTGGATTTTTTGGATAGCACAACCTTTGTATATGAAAACTATAGTACTCTCATGGGCAGACATTTTTTTGCGCGACCGGACGCGCGCCGCCGCCGTCGTTGGCGGTAGTATCGGGGACCGAGAGAAAAATATTATTTCCATTCCCATGAGCAGCCAGCAGAATAAGGGAGACAGTTAATTTCATTCTATTTGAATCTATCCTTGTATATGTTTTCATATACTAAGCTTCCATATGAAGGTCGATGAATTTGTTTTTGTAATTTCTTTATATCAATGCATTTTTATATGAAAAACGGCAATGTCTTAATATTGTGTCTAATAAGGGGATGAATGAAATTTTTGTATGCTTACATCAGCTGTTTGAGATCTTGTACCAATTTTTGTTTTTATTTACATTCATGACTGCTTCTCCCTTTGTACGATTTTTGTATATGAAAATTGGTTGTATTATGTATACGAAGCTACAATGCTATTTTTGTGAAGAAGAAACATATTGGGATAGTTATACGTTTGGTTATAGTTATGTATATTTTGGCTAGTGTTTTTTTTTTTTTGTAGATAAATATCAATTGGTAGGTGATTTTTTTTCAGGATGTGGGTTTGATTTTAAATTCAAATTTTAGATATAAAAGATATTGGTAGGTAGGCAGGTAATTTATGAAATTTCATAGGGAATTCCTACTAGTATCCGGACAGTGCGATAATATCCGTACACTTAGCACTTTGTTTGAGATTAGTAGATAGGTAGGTACAGTATTTATAAATACCTATGTAGTTTAAAATAAAAACAAAAATGGATTCTTTATGTTGGTTCAGATAATTTGATTAATTTGATAATTGAAATTTGTGTCTTTTTATGTTCCAATCCTTCTTTTGTTTTATCATTTTTAATAAATAAATGTAAACAATAAAGCTGGGACCTTAGGTATAAACAAAAAAAAAAATTAGTTTATATTTAGGTGGGTAGGTAGGTAAATATATGTTGTTTGCTGTTGTGGGTACCTTTAATACAATTTTGTCAGCTCTTCTATTTTAAGATGTGTGACTCTTAGGAAAATCCAATTGAAAGTTTTTTTTAACTTATTAACTATTAGTAAGTATACCTATTTTCGTAAATGTAGTGTCGAAGTAGGTATTTTTGTATTGATTTGAAATTTTCTTTTATACGATTTCGCAGTTTTTTTTGTGCCACTTACCAACCAATAATTTTTTAACATTAAACGCAAAATTATATCAATGATAATTACTCATATTATTTCACAACCTTTGTGTTATAACCTTTTTAAGATGAAGGATTCTTCAGATATTTAAAGTCAATTTAAGACTTAATTTCACAATTTAGAAAATCATGGTCTGAAATTAATTTTTTTACTTGCGTCATATAGGCAAGTTTTGCATTCGTAAAAAATGTCGAACTCAAGAATCAAAAATGACATTTCGATGGTAAAGAAGTAGAAAAAAGTGAGTCCACTGATTCCGTCCTGGCCCGTACCTTCACCCCAAGGCATTAGGTTGATTGACCTAAAATTAGGATATTAAGGGTAAGAGCCGATTTGCGTTAAGCGTTCTTAAATTCCCATAGGAAGTTATTGTAATCGGTCCGTTTTCTCGACGTTTCAATGTCCCTAGAGTCGAAATAAAAGATTTTTAGAGAGATGTCTGTGCGTGCGTGTGTACGTATACGTTCGGGAAGTTTTTTTCGTCGTCCATAGCTCAAGAACCAATAGAGATATCGACTTCAAATAAATTTTGTTATACAGATAATAATGCAGAAAGATGCAGAAAGGACTCTTAAAAAATTGAGTGGGTGGTTTTTTTACCAAAGCAATTTAAAAAAAGGTGAAAATGTTGGTTAACCCTAAATATATCACGAACCAATAACGCTAGAGACTTGAATTAAATTTTATATTATATGTACATATATTGTAACGCGATACAAAACTAATATATTTTTTGGAAAAAAAAATCAAATTAAGGGTTTTTTATAAATCAAAAAAAAAAACAAAACATTAATTTAATTCATCCAATTTGTATTTGTTTATTATAAGATCGCACACCAGGATCTTTTTTAATATGAAATGTATGGCTTTTATTTATATTACATAAATTCTACTTTTTGCTCCATTTTTAACAAATTAATGTGGACAACAAAGCTCTTAACTTATAGAGGGCATAAAAACATATACATATGTAAATATGGTTTATATTTAGGCAGGCATCTATAGATAGATAGATTTTTGTATTGCTCCAGAAGGGTACCCCCCACGTTATTTTGGTTTTAAGTTTTCTCAAGAACAAATCAACTGATTTCAATAGTTTTTTTTCTGCACAAGCTCTTATATTGGCTTTATTTTTGGATTTTTTAAAAAATAGTACATTTTTTTCAAAATTCGATGTATCCAAAATGGGTCATTAGTTTCTTACGAAACTGTATATTAATTAGTTCGAAATAAATGCATACCAAAAATATATATTTTAACTAAAATTGAAAAATTGTATGTGTACAAAATTAATTTAAAAAGTAAACTGCTCTAAAGATTTTCAAATAAGAATTTTGAAACATTAAGGTTTTTTTTTTTGATAAATCAAATTTTGGAAACATAAGCTTTTTTAACAGGAACATTTTTAAATTTAAAAATACAGGAAATATTTTAAATAGTCTTGGTTTGTCAATTAAACTGATTCGTTCTAAAATTCCCTATACCTCCTACACGAAGAGACGTACGTACGTATATTTTAAAACAGTAGTAAAACGTTAAGTTTATTTCAAATTTATAGAAAAATTATTCCTAAGTTAAAAACTTTGCTCTGACATACAAAAATTGGATTTGCTAGAATTTACATAGATATATCTTTAGACTGAGACAAAGGCATCAAATTTATGTAAGAACAATTACAAATGCTAATACTTCTCTAAAAATAAAGATCCAAATAAAGTCTTTTACCTTTTAAAAGTAAACATTTGTTTATACCCTTAATCATTCAAAATTGTTGATAGGAAGGTCCTTCTTTTAATAAATACCTAAATAGGTATATCATAAGAACTTACGTTAAAACGCAAAAACGAAAAATTCGCGTTGAAACGTAAAATTCACGTTCACGTTAAAACGTAAAAACGTAAAATTCACGTTCACGTTAAAACGCAAAAAACGTAAAATTCACGTTCACGTTAAAACGTAAACCGTAAAATTCACGTTCACGTTAAAACGCAAAAACGTAAAATTCGCGTTAAAACGTAAAATTCACGTTCACCTTAAAACGTAAAAACGTAAAATTCACGTTCACGTTAAAACGCAAAAACGTAAAATTCGCGTTAAAACGTAAAATTCACGTTCACGTTAAAACGCAAAAAACGTAAAATTCACGTTAAAATGTAAAATTCACGTTCACGTTAAAACGCAAATAACGTAAAATTCACGTTAAAACGTAAAATTCACGTTCACGTTAAAACGCAAAAACGCAAAAATTCACGTTCACGTTAAAACGCAAAAACGTAAAATTCACGTTCGGAACGCAAAAATCACCATAGGAAACTGAACAAAATCATGAACAGAACATGATGTTTAAGAGTTAAGTTTTTTCAGAAAAGATGGTCCATATGAGTGAAGAGAGAAAAGAATCGTTAAGTAAAAAGACATATTAATTTTTGTAATATTTTTTTATTTTGTAATTAAATTTTAAGGTCACTGCCACAAGATCAGTTTTACATTTCATTTTCAAGTTCTATTCGATAATGACCCCAAGCTAGTGTATTTATATTATTGGTACATATAAATCTTTTGTCATCAGAACAACTTAAACTTAATTTGTTTATACATTCGGTGTATATAGTATGGTGTTTAAATCTAAAGTTCAACATTTTACTATAGAAGTTTTGTTTGTGTAGCAAACAGTCTCTGTAATTTTGTAAAGACATTTTTTTACAGCTGCTGATTTAACACCCTTAGCCTTTTTTATTAGTGCTGCATCTTCTATGTCTATACTATACATTTTAGCTCTTAATCCTATAAATTCCTTCATTATTCTATCATTATTTTCATCCTTCATAAATCCTAACTTTTTCACATTGAGCTGGGGCAATACCGTAGCGGTTTTGGGGTGGATAGTCTGAAGTATCAAATTTATCTATTATATCATTTCTTATATCATTGTAAAAATCATCTGTTCTTATTTTATAAATAAATGAGTCGGTATCCATGTAGATGTAGGTTGTCAGTAAATTTAGGTTTCGTGTATGCATAATGAAAGTCGTACATTTTATACTTTGAAATCTCCAAAACACAAAACCCTAAGTATATAGGCTTATTATATATGTATGTACACTGTAAATTCGTTTTAACTGAATAGCAGCCATGGTTTTCGAAAATTCTAATATGCTATGAAAATTAGGTTTAGCTATAAGAGCGCGACTACCGAGATGGGTGCCTTTGCTTTCTATTGAATCGACAATTCGAACATCTTTTCGTTTGTCTACATTTTCCATAGTTTTTCCGAATACAGCATTATTGCAAAGTTTACGCTGATCCTTTTCAAACTTTGTGGTGTTTTTTTTTCTTAGTTCATTGTTCAAATCAATATATTTTTTCAGCCATTGAGATTGTTTGAATTGCATCACTCTATGAATTTTTTTAAGTACCAAACCATTATCAAGGCATTGAATTAATGTTTTGTGATGAATTATATAATTAACTTTATTATTCAAACCAGCAATCTGTTGCTTTAGAATTTTTGAATGGAATAAATTTTGAGGATGTTTAAAGTCAACGGAAATAAAAATATTTAAAAAATATTTAAATAGGGTTAGCCCTATATTTCTATAAGGATGAATGCCGACAATTAAAAATTACGATTATAATACATGCATTGATATATCAAGACCCTGATACATCGTTACCATCATGTCACTCATCTGACTAATAGGACTTGACTAATAGGATTTTTCCTGTATTGAGGTAATAATTAGTGTAACAAAAGCCTAATACCTCACTACCATCATATCATTCATTTGTCTAATAGGGCTATACCTCCTTTATCTATTGCTTTGCTAGCATCATGTCAATCATATTACTAAACCATGTCCCTTATCATTAAAATCCTGAAAAATGGTCCAAGGGTTATTTTTATTGCGGAATACAAATGTATTAGGATTTTTCCTGTATTGAGGTAATAATTAGTGTAACAAAAGCCTAATACCTCACTACCATCATATCATTCATTTGTCTAATAGGGCTATACCTCCTTTATCTATTGCTTTGCTAGCATCATGTCAATCATATTACTAAACCATGTCCCTTATCATTAAAATCCTGAAAAATGGTCCAAGGGTTATTTTTATTGCGGAATACAAACGTATTAGGATTTTTCCTGTATTGAGGTAATAATTAGTGTAACAAAAGCCTAATACCTCACTACCATCATATCATTCATTTGTCTAATAGGGCTATACCTCCTTTATCTATTGCTTTGCTAGCATCATGTCAATCATATTACTAAACCATGTCCCTTATCATTAAAATCCTGAAAAATGGTCCAAGGGTTATTTTTATTGCGGAATACAAATGTATGTCAATAAGGTCAACACATTATTTTATCTATAGGGATGGATGCCAATAATTAAAATATGCATTCATGATGATCGCAATACATAAATTTATCCAACTTCTTTCTTATATACACCGATGATATTCCAAGTGTCAACAATACAAATTTATGATAAGGTTGACTACATGAATGAATGCGGGGAAAAACTCTATTGTTCTACTATTAGCAATCAATATGATATAAGCATGCATTATTACCCCAATACTTCTTTTCATTAGTTACTTTTCACCCCAAAGAAACCTTTTGCAATGTGTAATACGACATTTAGGATCATATCCTGTATATGACTACTTTCCTACCCCCGATGAAGCAGAATACTCCGTTTTTACTCTGGATGATTTCGCTGCTTTTGAAGCAAATTCATTAACCCTAGCCAGTGGATTCAAGCCAACAAACAAGCTATCGGAGTTGGAAATGGGTCTAAAATATAACATTTATACCTTGCGAAAGGTTACGACACGGTGGGGTGATAGAATCGTAGCGGATCTTGGCGAATATATGGTAAGATACAATTTTTCTCGTTCTGCTTCCCTTATACAAAATACTTGAAAATTATGATCAAACGTCGTCATGTTATCATAAAGCGATATGATGACTTGTGGCAAGCAGATCTGGTTGAAATGATACCTTACAGCGATCAAAACAATGGATTTAATTATTTGATGACAGTTATCGATGCTTTTTCAAAATTTGCTTGGGTTGTCCCAATGAAAAACAAAAAATGCATTACTATTTTAAAAGGAATGGATGAAATATTTACTAATTCTTCTAGGATGCCAAAGAACTTGCAGACTGATGATGGAAAGGAATTTTTCAATACAAACTTCAAGAGTTTGATAGAAAAACATAAAATTAGTCACTATTCTACATTCAGCTCATTGAAGGCTTCAATTATTGAAAGATTTAATAGAACCTATACGGAAAAAATGTGGAAAGAATTTAGTTTCAATGGAAGTTATAAGTGGATAAATATTTATAAGAAATTGCTTTATGATTATAATCATTCTTTCCACCGAACCATTAAATGTAAACCTGCAGATGTAAACAAGAAAAATTCAAAATCAATGTTATCACTTTTCAAAAATAAGAAAGAAGTGTTTAGTAAAAGAAAACTCAAAGTTGGTGATAACGTTAGAATTAGCAAGTATAAACATGTATTCGAAAAGTCCAAGCAACAAAACCTATAACATATCTTCTCGAAGACTTTCAAGGAAAACCTATTCAAGGAGGCTTTATGAACTAGAACTGCTGAAAACTGATTGTGGCGATGTATATCTAGTTGAAAAAGTTCTACAAACGAGAGGAAATAAAGTTTTTGTAAAATGGTTGGGATTCCCACCAGAACATAACTCTTGGATCGATAAAAACAAAATTCTGTAAAATTAATAAAAGAAATAAATTTGATTTTTAAAAATTTTAATTTTGACTATTTTTCTTATACGTATATATACATATATATGCTTATAAATTATATTAACATAAAATTATTTATATTTTTGTAAATTTCAGCTCAAACTTTGATCCAAGTTGATATGTTTTCTCTAAAGCATAAGAGCCTCCTCCAATTATTAATATGCTTTCTGTGGACAGCTTTGAGTATCTTATCGGTAAAAAGACCTATAAGAAAAAAAAAATAATTTTCAAGTATTTTGTATAAAGGAAGCAGAACGAGAAAAATTGTATCTTACCATATATTCGCCAAGATCCGCTACGATTCTATCACCCCACCGTGTCGTAACCTTTCGCAAGGTATAAATGTTATATTTTAGAGCCATTTCCAACTCCGATAGCTTGTTTGTTGGCTTGAATCCACTGGCTAGGGTTAATGAATTTGCTTCAAAAGCAGCGAAATCATCCAGAGTAAAAACGGAGTATTCTGCTTCATCGGGGGTAGGAAAGTAGTCATATACAGGATATGATCCTAAATGTCGTATTACACATTGCAAAAGGTTTCTTTGGGGTGAAAAGTAACTAATGAAAAGAAGTATTGGGGTAATAATGCATGCTTATATCATATTGATTGCTAATAGTAGAACAATAGAGTTTTTCCCCGCATTCATTCATGTAGTTAACCTTATCATAAATTTGTATTGTTGACACTTGGAATATCATCGGTGTATATAAGAAAGCAGTTGGATAAATTTATGTATTGCGATCATCATGAATGCATATTTTAATTATTGGCATCCATCCCTATAGATAAAATAATGTGTTGACCTTATTGACATACATTTGTATTCCGCAATAAAAATAACCCTTGGACCATTTTTCAGTATTTTAATGATAAGGGACATGGTTTAGTAATATGATTGACATGATGCTAGCAAAGCAATAGATAAAGGAGGTATAGCCCTATTAGACAAATGAATGATATGATGGTAGTGAGGTATTAGGCTTTTGTTACACTAATTATTACCTCAATACAGGAAAAATCCTAATACATTTGTATTCCGCAATAAAAATAACCCTTGGACCATTTTTCAGGATTTTAATGATAAGGGACATGGTTTAGTAATATGATTGACATGATGCTAGCAAAGCAATAGATAAAGGAGGTATAGCCCTATTAGACAAATGAATGATATGATGGTAGTGAGGTATTAGGCTTTTGTTACACTAATTATTACCTCAATGCAGGAAAAATCCTAAAGCAATAGATATAGATGGTCAAGTCCTATTAGTCAGATGAGTGACATGATGGTAACGATGTATCAGGGTCTTGATATATCAATGCATGTATTATAATCGTAATTTTTAATTGTCGGCATTCATCCTTATAGAAATATAGGGCTAACCCTATTTAAATATTTTTTAAATATTTTTATTTCCGTTGACTTTAAACATCCTCAAAATGTATTCCATTCAAAAATTCTAAAGCAACAGATTGCTGGTTTGAATAATAAAGTTAATTATATAATTCATCACAAAACATTAATTCAATGCCTTGATAATCGTTTGGTACTTAAAAAAATTCATAGAGTGATGCAATTCAAACAATCTCAATGGCTGAAAAAATATATTGATTTGAACAATGAACTAAGAAAAAAAAAACACCACAAAGTTTGAAAAGGATCAGCGTAAACTTTGCAATAATGCTGTATTCGGAAAAACTATGGAAAATGTAGACAAACGAAAAGATGTTCGAATTGTCGATTCAATAGAAAGCAAAGGCACCCATCTCGGTAGTCGCGCTCTTATAGCTAAACCTAATTTTCATAGCATATTAGAATTTTCGAAAACCATGGCTGCTATTCAGTTAAAACGAATTTACAGTGTACATACATATATAATAAGCCTATATACTTAGGTTTTTGTGTTTTGGAGATTTCAAAGTATAAAATGTACGACTTTCATTATGCATACACGAAACCTAAATTTACTGACAACCTACATCTACATGGATACCGACTCATTTATTTATAAAATAAGAACAGATGATTTTTACAATGATATAAGAAATGATATTGTTCCGCACCATTATGAGACCGATCGAAATAAAACTCGGTAACTTTTTGTGTGGGAAAAAGTATATAAAAAAAACCCACATTTATTCTCCAGAATAATGGCGCACAACAACCTCTCTTCCCTAGTGGTCGAGAGCAACTAACTTATGCTAACTTATTATTTGTATAGAATACAAATATATTGGTAACAAAGACTACACGTATGGCCAGTGTTGCCATACGTAACAGTCCCGGCAAAAAACATGGTTTTTTAATATCATTACATTTCATATTTGGTTAATATTTTATTTCTTCTCCGTCGGTATGATGCACAGCTTCTGAATAGGTCTCCTGAGCCTATTGGTGGCCGTTTGTACAACAACATTGCGTACTAATCCGTCCTGGCTAGGCAGCAATTCACATACTCGAGCCATAGCCCAACTCGTAGGGGGGAAGTTCTCACTCCTGAGTACTACCAGTTGTCCCACTTTGATGTTCTCCTTTTCCCTTCTCCATTTTTTCCGCTCCTGCAAGGTGGTGAGGTATTCTGATTGCCATCGTACCCAAAAATGCTGTATCATCCTTTGCCGTTCCTTCCACAGAGCTGTTCCTACTGAATCCGAACGATCGTCCAATCTGAAAGGAAGAGGTAAAATTAACGGCTCACCTACCAAAAAATGTCCCGGCGTTAACGCCTGAATGTCCATAGGGTCCTAACTCAACGGGTGAAGAGGCATGGAATTGAGAATGGCTTCTATTTGAGTGAGGAGTGTTCTAAATTCTTCCGGTGGCAACATCCTTTGCCCCATGATTCTCCTTAGGTGAAACTTCATAGATTTCACCGCTGCTTCATAGATCCCTCCTTGATGCGGGGCGGCTGGTGTCATAAACCTCCAGTCCGTACCCTTCCGGTGTAAATGATCTAACATGTCCTTATCTGAAAAGATTCTTAATGCTTTATTTAATTCTTTTGATGCGCCAACGAAAGCCGTTCCGTTGTCGCTGAACATTTTTTCACATCTTCCCCTCCTGGCAATGGACCTTTCATATGTAGCTATGAAAGCCATAGAAGATAGATCCGTGACAGGCTCAATATGTATTGCTCTAGTCCTTAGGCATACAAATATTGCGACCCACCATTTTTCTCCTTGTCCCCTATTTTTCCTACCTAATTTTCCAGGCTTCCTTAATTGGAATGGCCCTGCATAGTCTACTCCCGTAGATAAAAATGGTTTCCCCACCTGGACTCTTTCTGACGGTAGTTCCGCCATCAATTGTCCCTCCATTCGTGCATTTAATCGCACGCAAACCACGCATTTGTGGATGTAATTCCTTAACCCATTCATGAGTTTTAGTATCCAATACTGTTGTCTGATGAATTGCATCATGACTTGGATCCCTCCATGTTCGGTACTCCTGTGTGCATATTCCATTAGCAACCCTGCTAAATTTGATCCATTTGCTACGATTGCCGGATGTTTCATCTCGTAATCGATTTCTGACCTACCTAACCTCCCCCCTACCCGCAAGATATTATTTTTATCCAGTATCGGTTTTAAGCTTGTTATTTTGCTCTTCTCCGGAAGTGCTTTTCCCGCTTTTAGTGCCGTAATCTCCTGATTATAATATTCCTGTTGACTAATTCGTATTAGATATTCCATGGCTCCCGCCTTCTCCTCTCTTGTTGGTGGCATTACTTCCTGTGGTCCCTTCCTCCTTTTTCTCCTTGGTCTCAGGTTCCTCCTGCTTTCAATCCAATTGTCTATATATCGGTTTACATAACTAACGATGTTCACCGCCTTCTCCAGTTTGCTTACATATTCCAACAGAGGTACTTTACCCCTTCCTCTCCCGAGGCCAATGCTTATTGGTTCCTTGAATTGCGAAATTGAATGTATTTTCATTTCGTGTTCCATCTCCTTGTCAATCCCTTCCATTATCCCACTCTTTGGCCAATCCTGTGCTTCCTTTATTATCCAACTAGGACCGTGAAGCCAGACCTTATTGCCTACCAATTCCTTTGGTAACATTCCCCTTGTCAACAAATCGGCCGGGTTCTCCTTACCATCTATGTGGCGCCAATTTCTTATTTCCGTATTTGCCTGAATAGACGCTACTCTATTGGCAACATATGTCCTTAAGTCCCTTGTTTCTTTCCTTATCCAGTAAAATGCTGGACTTGAATCAATCCATAGCACATATTCCGTTCCTTTCCATTCCATTGACTCCATAATTTCCTTTATCATCCTTGATAGTAACTCCGCTGCCGATAACTCCAAACGCGGTATGGTCACCATTTTCAAAGGTGCCACCCTTGTCTTTGAAGTTAAGAGTTTGCTTGTTATAACTCCATTTCCATAATTCGCTCTCAAATATACTACCGCCCCTAGCGCTGCCTCACTACTGTCCGAAAACCCATGGACCTGTATACTTGTACTTCCCCCCGAACCTAACCATCTTTCTATTTTGAAATTTTCTAAATATCTGATAGAATCCCAAAATTCCGACCATCGACGTTCTATTTCAGTCGCTGGTCTATCATCCCAATCAATTCTTGACCTCCATATGTCCTGAATTAATATTTTCCCTATGACCGTTACCGGTGATATGTAACCGTTCGGATCATATAATTGAGCTACATGGCTCACTATTTTCCTTTTTGTTATAATCCCGCTAAATTTGGGATTTTTAACCATGAAGGTAAATTTATCCTTTTCTATCAACCATGTCAGTCCTAAAATGGTTGTCCCTTCCCCCTCAGAAAACAACAATGTTTTTTCTGACTCCGAATCCATAGCTTGTATCACCGTATTGCTGTTTGATTTCCATTTCCTCAATTCAAATTTGGCTCCTTTTAATATTGTGTCGATTTCCTTTGCTAATTTGATTGCTTCCTTGACTGTATGAGCTCCTGTTGTACAGTCATCCATGTAGAAGTCCTCTTCTATTGCTTTTGCTGCCTTTGGATAATTTCCCTTTGCCAACCTGGCAGTTTCTATCACTGACCTAACAGCAACAAATGGTGATGCTGTTAGTCCAAAGGTGACTACTGTGAGCCAATACTCCTTTAGTTTTTGGTTTGAGTCCTCTCTCCAAAACAGTCTTTGCAAATTCCATTGCTCCTTAGCGAGTTAAACTTGATTAAACATTTTCCGTATATCCGCATATATTGCGATCCTGTGTCTCCTGAAACGCATTATTGTTTCCTGCAGGTCCTTCTGTATCTTCGGCCCAAGCATTTGAATGTCATTGAGCGATATTCCATTATCCGTTTTACAACTAGCGTCGTAAACGATTCTATTATCCTTTGGTATGCAATGGTGTGGTATATAATACACCATTTCTCCTTGCTTTGGCCTTTCCTTAGCTTCTGCTAAATGACCCAACTGTATCTCCTCTCTCATTTTTTCTATATAGATTCTTCGCATCCCCGGATGCTTTTCCAATCGTTTCTCTAAATAGAAAAAACGTCTCAACGCTATCTCTCTGGAACTTCCTAGTTCTTTTATTTCCTCTTTTATTGGTATCTTTACGATAAATCTTCCTGATTCGTCCCTCCTATGCGTCTCTTTGAAATACTTCTCCGCCAATGCTTCTTCTTCCGAATATCTACTTCTTGTTCCGATTTGGTCTTGTTGCCATAGACGTTCCAATAATTTATCTAGCTGATCCTCTTCCTTATATTGAATACATGAGATTGGTTGTCCAGTTGTCTCATCTCTTTCCTCTCCTTGCTCTCCAAATACAACAATTCCTAATGTTGTCTCCATTAAGGTAGTACCATCAATGTTCCTTTGAATCACTGACGTGACTATTTTTGCAAAAAATCCGACACCGAATAGCATATAAGTAAGATTCGGTTTGCAAAATGTGGGATCAGCTAATGGAAGGCCATTGGTTGGGATTCCCATCCTCAACACGTCCAATGTTGCTGATGGCATTGTTGGTTTCCATTTGCTTTCTTTTGGAAGAACCCAAAATATTTCCTCCGTATACTCCGGTATCTCCGAGTCATACCATGGTAGTACCATTGCCTTTGTCCATTGCTTTATAGTAAACGGTTCTCCGTCTATACCGACCGCTCTTTGCTTTGTGGAATAAACTGTCAATTTATATTCCTCTACTATTTTATGACCTACCACATTTGGTTGTGACCCCGTATCTAGGAACCCTCTTATAGGTCCTATATTAAAATTTTCCCCTATCAGCCTAACTAATAAAGTTGGCATAAATGAAATTTTCTGACCTAACGACAATTGAAAGTCCATAGTGTATGTTTCAGATTTGAATTCTTTTTCTTTATTTTTATTCTTTTCAAATTTAAATTTTTTGTTTTGTATTTTTTGGCGCTCCTTGCCCTGGTCCTCCAGCTTCCGCTTCCTTGAACCTTCCTGGTCTAGTCATAGGTTCCTTGTTTTAAGTTGAGGGTTAATGCTCTTCTTGGCCGGCGCCCTCAGTGTAAATATGTCCTGCTCCGGCTGTTTGAATGGGCATAAAACACTATTGTGCCTCGGGTCCCCCTGGCACGGTAGTCTTCGGCATTGTATGACCGTACAATGCTCTTTGTTATGCCCCTTTTTTAAACAGTTCGGGCATAGCTTCCTCCTCTGAATAAAATTTTTCCGCGCTGACAGATTTAGTGCCAGGAATTCCGGACAATGATATAGGCCATGGGCCTCGACCCCACATGCTTCACATGGCGCTCTCACCACTGGCGTCGTCGAATTTGGTGCTCCTGTCCTCCTTGGATTCCCTGGTCTTCCTGACGGTCCTGCCACGGGTGCTCCTGCAGCCCTTACCATCCTGGTGTCTTCCAGCGATCCTGCTTGTTTGTCGAGAAAGTTCAACATCTCGGTCACTTCCGGCGCCTCCGAAGACCGTTGCAGTTCCCACTGTCTCTTGGTGTCTGGATCTAATCGTTCGTGTAGACCGAACACAAATACCAGTCCCCAGTGTTCTACTGGCACCTCCAGGGCCTTCAGCTGTCGGATGACCTCATATGTCTCGTTTGACATTTTTTGCAGTTCCTTGGCCGTTGGTCTTCCTGACAGGAACGGCAACCTATTGAATTTGCCTAATTGTTCCTTCGCAATATGGTAAGGCTTGTGATAGAGTTGGTTGAGGCGTTCCCAAGCCTCCTGGTAGCTTCCTTCCGCCAAGTTGCTCTGTCCTAGAGCTTTCTCCGCGTCTCCTGTCAGAGAATTCCTTAGATAGGAATACTTGTAGGCTGTAGACACCTCCGGGTTGTCATGGATGGCAGCCTTAAACCGGTCCCTGAAGCTCATCCAATCCGACAGGGCTCCTCCGAATTTCCCCCATGTAGGCCTCAGATCATGCTGCTGCATTGGCAATGTCAGGCTCACATTGACTTGGGGCGCATTTCCATTTCCGCCTCCTGTGGCAGCTCCTGCCGCCTCCTGGCCATCCTTGTCCGTGTTCCGCAAATGCTGGCGTAATAGCTCGGCCGTCTCATAGTATTCCATCTCGGCTGCTTCCATTAACTCTTCCAAATCCGACAAAGACTCCTCCTCTGCGGTTTCCACTAGTGTTTGGAATTGTTCGTTGGCCTTCTCCCAAAGCCGTATCAGCCTTTCACTCCTCAACAATATCCCATCCCGGGATGCCGTGGTCGCCTCCTGCGATTTGGCATAGCTTGCCAGCCTCACTATCCCCCTCCTGGTCGACTGGAATAGCTTGTGCCCGACCTCCTGGTCTTCCTGGCCTTGCTTTTCAGTTGTCTTCCTAGACTCCACGTTTTTCTTTCTATTGGCAGATAAATTTGTTCCTGCAATGAAATGTGTATTACTTTTTTGACCAATGCATAATTAACGCCTGCCTAATTGTATCCTAAATTCCCCCTAATTGCATTCTCAATGCTCGCAAAATTGTATTCTCAATGCCCGAAAAATTCCCAACTACATTCTGTGTGGTGCAATTCGAATTCTCTTCCGGAGAAAAAATAAAAAATTTTATATTCCAAATCCCTTCCTGAGAAAAACAAATTTTTCATTTCCAGTCCCCCAGGAAAATTTGTAAAATTGCACATCCTGTGCTATTCAATCCAAATCTCTTCCTGAGAAAGATAAATTTCTTATTCCAAGTCCCCCCGGAAATTTGTAAAATTTATAAAAGTGCACATCCTATGCTAGGCAAATCCAAAATAAGTTTTCCCAATGAACATTTTATCAGACCCCTCAAAAAAATTCAAATTTCCTATGTGTATGTCCTATCCCAAATACCTTCAAATTCTGTCATATTCCTTTTATGTTGCAGCCAAGTCCTCCTGGTAAATTCCATAAAATTCTGCGCTAGATATTTAATAAAAGTTTTGCACATCCTGTGCTAGCAAGATTCCAAAATTCTGCACTTCTTGTGTCAGAAAAATCTGCACGACCTGTGCTGATAAAAATCCAAAATGTGCATATCCTATGGTAGAAAAATTAAAAATCTGCACGTCCGGTGCTGGTAAAATTCCAAAATCTGCATATCCTATGCTAGAAAAATTAAAAATCTGCACGTCCGGTGCTGGTAGAATTCCAAAATCTGCATATCCTATGCTAAAAAAATTAAAATCTGCACGTCCTGTGCTGATAAAAATTCCAAATTCCCATCTCCTATGCTAGAGAAAAATTCCAAATAATTAAATTATATAAGGTCCTTTTTCTTTCTAAAAAATCCCAAAATATTTTTGTACCCATTAGCGTGGACACCATTGTAAATTAAATTTCCTTCCGAATACAACAATTATCCCAACAATAGCATCTACCTTAGACACAATCCCTCTATCCAAGACACAACCAAATTTTGTTCACCATAATATTTCCTTTATCCTATATCCACACCCAAATATTTCCTATCATTTAATATCCCCACCAAATTATTCCTATAATTTTATATCTACCCAAAATATTTCCTATAATTTTATACACCAAATTATTTCCTATAATTTTATATCCCCGCCAAATTTTACTGTGTACCTCCAATTCTTTTCCTCATTTCCCTGACCACACTTTCACCACACAACACAAACACTATTTATTCCTCCGTTTTATTTTCGTTAATCCACTCACCTTTTTTATCAGCCATCTTTCTGTTTTGTTTTTTCTCCAGATCCTCCTTTTTTTCCTTTTTAATTTCCAATATTATTTTGCTTTTAAATTCCAATTATTTTTACTTTTAATTTCCAATTATTTTTACTTTTGGTTGTTCTTCACTGTATATTTTTCCTTGCTTCTTAGCTCACTTCTTGTATATGTATGCAACTGACTAGGTACCTAGAGGAAAAATTTGCACCGAGCGACGCCGTCGCTGCTGCCGTTCTCGTTTGACGTGATATTTTCTCTCCCTCTCTCTAGTGCGATGGATGGCTGATTCGATGGTGGTGGTTTGTTTTAGTATTTTATACTAAGTCGAAGCATTGACGCTCGACCGGTTTTGTGTTGTTGGTGGTGGTGGTCTGGTGGTTGAAATTTGTTTTCCCCCACCTATTTCTGTGATGTGTCGTTGGGTTTCTTGTTTAATGCAAGCTACCGACTCAGCCCAAACAAGTCTGACCACGCACACAAAGAAACGTGGGTATTTCCCCGTGATGTATGTTATACATACTTCGTCACCCATTCCAGATGCACACACGCAATAATTCAAAATAAAATAATATTTAGCCGCAAATAACGCAAGAACGCAAAAAAGATATTATTTCGACCAATCTGTGTGGTTGTAAGGCACACAGACTGACAAAATAGACGCAAATAAACGCAATGAAA
This sequence comes from Eupeodes latifasciatus, assembly GCA_920104205.1. NCBI lineage: Eukaryota > Metazoa > Arthropoda > Insecta > Diptera > Syrphidae > Eupeodes > Eupeodes latifasciatus. The sequence goes on from OV049924.1 coordinate 238,893,020, forward strand.
GTAGTACTTTGACCAATCTGTGTGGTTGTAAGGCACACAGACGGACAAAATAGCCGCAAATAACGCAAGAACGCAAAAAAGATATTTTGACAAATCTGTGTGGTTGTAAGGCACACAGACTGACAAAATAGACGCAAATAAACGCAATGAAAGTAGTACTTTGACCAATCTGTGTGGTTGTAAGGCACACAGACGGACAAAATAGCCGCAAATAACGCAAAAAAAATTATATTTTGACAAATCTGTGTGGTTGTAAGGCACACAACTGACAAAATAGACGCAAATAAACGCAATGAAAGTAGTACCTTGACCAATCTGTGTGGTTGTAAAGCACACAGACGGACAAAATAGACGCAAATAACTCCAAAACATAACGGAATTTCCCAATTCATGCGTTATGTATGATATATAGATTTATATTTTCTTCATGATCAAACTATACATTTTCCAGTTGTACAGCCGACCATGTTACCTTAAATTTACACGCTCCTGCTTCCTCCTTGCTCCTCCTGGGCTGGTCTTCCTTGACTTTATTCTCCTAGATGGATTCCTTTTGCCCGATAGATCCTTCTGGTCCTGGTCTGCCTCCTTTTTCCACTACCGCGTTCCTCGCACTGTATTTTTATTTTTCACTCCCGTGTTCCATCCATAGGTCGCTTTTTCTCTTTTTTTTTTTTTTTTATATAATCGCGGCTCGATTGACCATACTGTTCCGCACCATTATTAGACCGATCGAAATAAAACTCGGTAACTTTTTGTGTGGGAAAAAGTATATAAAAAAAACCCACATTTATTCTCCAGAATAATGGCGCACAACAACCTCTCTTCCCTAGTGGTCGAGAGCAACTAACTTATGCTAACTTATTATTTGTATAGAATACAAATATATTGGTAACAAAGACTACACGTATGGCCAGTGTTGCCATACGTAACAGATATAATAGATAAATTTGATACTTCAGACTATCCACCCCAAAACCGCTACGGTATTGCCCCAGCTCAATGTGAAAAAGTTAGGATTTATGAAGGATGAAAATAATGATAGAATAATGAAGGAATTTATAGGATTAAGAGCTAAAATGTATAGTATAGACATAGAAGATGCAGCACTAATAAAAAAGGCTAAGGGTGTTAAATCAGCAGCTGTAAAAAAATGTCTTTACAAAATTACAGAGACTGTTTGCTACACAAACAAAACTTCTATAGTAAAATGTTGAACTTTAGATTTAAACACCATACTATATACACCGAATGTATAAACAAATTAAGTTTAAGTTGTTCTGATGACAAAAGATTTATATGTACCAATAATATAAATACACTAGCTTGGGGTCATTATCGAATAGAACTTGAAAATGAAATGTAAAACTGATCTTGTGGCAGTGACCTTAAAATTTAATTAAAAAATAAAAAAATATTACAAAAATTAATATGTCTTTTTACTTAACGATTCTTTTCTCTCTTCACTCATATGGACCATCTTTTCTGAAAAAACTTAACTCTTAAACATCATGTTCTGTTCATGATTTTGTTCAGTTTCCTATGGTGATTTTTGCGTTCCGAACGTGAATTTTACGTTTTTGCGTTTTAACGTGAACGTGAATTTTTACGTTTTTGCGTTTTAACGTGAACGTGAATTTTACGTTTTAACGTGAATTTTACGTTATTTGCGTTTTAACGTGAACGTGAATTTTACGTTTTAACGTGAATTTTACGTTTTTTGCGTTTTAACGTGAACGTGAATTTTACGTTTTAACGCGAATTTTACGTTTTTGCGTTTTAACGTGAACGTGAATTTTACGTTTTTACGTTTTAAGGTGAACGTGAATTTCACGTTTTAACGCGAATTTTACGTTTTTGCGTTTTAACGTGAACGTGAATTTTACGGTTTACGTTTTAACGTGAACGTGAATTTTACGTTTTTTGCGTTTTAACGTGAACGTGAATTTTACGTTTTTACGTTTTAACGTGAACGTGAATTTTACGTTTCAACGCGAATTTTTCGTTTTTGCGTTTTAACGTAAGTTCTTATGATATACCTATTTAGGTATTTATTAAAAGAAGGACCTTCCTATCAACAATTTTGAATGATTAAGGGTATAAACAAATGTTTACTTTTAAAAGGTAAAAGACTTTATTTGGATCTTTATTTTTAGAGAAGTATTAGCATTTGTAATTGTACTTACATAAATTTGATGCCTTTGTCTCAGTCTAAAGATATATCTATGTAAATTCTAGCAAATCCAATTTTTGTATGTCAGAGCAAAGTTTTTAACTTAGGAATAATTTTTCTATAAATTTGAAATAAACATAACGTTTTACTACTGTTTTAAAATATACGTACGTACGTCTCTTCGTGTAGGAGGTATAGGGAATTTTAGAACGAATCAGTTCAATTGACAAACCAAGACTATTTAAAATATTTCCTGTATTTTTAAATTTAAAAATGTTCCTGTTAAAAAAGCTTATGTTTCCAAAATTTGATTTATCAAAAAAAAAACCTTAATGTTTCAAAATTCTTATTTGAAAATCTTTAGAGCAGTTTACTTTTTATATTAATTTTGTACACATACAATTTTTCAATTTTAGTTAAAATATATATTTTTGGTATGCATTTATTTCGAACTAATTAATATACAGTTTCGTAAGAAACTAATGACCCATTTTGGATACATCGAATTTTGAAAAAAATGTACTATTTTTTAAAAAATCCAAAAATAAAGCCAATATAAGAGCTTGTGCAGAAAAAAAACTATTGAAATCAGTTGATTTGTTCTTGAGAAAACTTAAAACCAAAATAACGTGGGGGGTACCCTTCTGGAGCAATACAAAAATCTATCTATCTATAGATGCCTGCCTAAATATAAACCATATTTACATATGTATATGTTTTTTATGCCCTCTATAAGTTAAGAGCTTTGTTGTCCACATTAATTTGTTAAAAATGGAGCAAAAAGTAGAATTTATGTAATATAAATAAAAGCCATACATTTCATATTAAAAAAGATCCTGGTGTGCGATCTTATAATAAACAAATACAAATTGGATGAATTAAATTAATTTTTTGTTTTTTTTTGATTTATAAAAAACCCTTAATTTGATTTTTTTTTTCCAAAAAATATATTAGTTTTGTATCGCGTTACAATATATGTACATATAATATAAAATTTAATTCAAGTCTCTAGCGTTATTGGTTCGTGATATATTTAGGGTTAACCAACATTTTCACCTTTTTTTAAATTGCTTTGGTAAAAAAACCACCCACTCAATTTTTTTAGAGTCCTTTCTGCATCTTTCTGCATTATTATCTGTATAACAAAATTTATTTGAAGTCGATATCTCTATTGGTTCTTGAGCTATGGACGACGAAAAAAACTTCCCGAACGTATACGTACACACGCACGCACAGACATCTCTCTAAAAATCTTTTATTTCGACTCTAGGGACCTTGAAACGTCGAGAAAACGGACCGATTACAATAACTTCCTATGGGAATTTAAGAACGCTTAACGCAAATCGGCTCTTACCCTTAATATCCTAATTTTAGGTCAATCAACCTAATGCCTTGGGGTGAAGGTACGGGCCAGGACGGAATCAGTGGACTCACTTTTTTCTACTTCTTTACCATCGAAATGTCATTTTTGATTCTTGAGTTCGACATTTTTTACGAATGCAAAACTTGCCTATATGACGCAAGTAAAAAAATTAATTTCAGACCATGATTTTCTAAATTGTGAAATTAAGTCTTAAATTGACTTTAAATATCTGAAGAATCCTTCATCTTAAAAAGGTTATAACACAAAGGTTGTGAAATAATATGAGTAATTATCATTGATATAATTTTGCGTTTAATGTTAAAAAATTATTGGTTGGTAAGTGGCACAAAAAAAACTGCGAAATCGTATAAAAGAAAATTTCAAATCAATACAAAAATACCTACTTCGACACTACATTTACGAAAATAGGTATACTTACTAATAGTTAATAAGTTAAAAAAAACTTTCAATTGGATTTTCCTAAGAGTCACACATCTTAAAATAGAAGAGCTGACAAAATTGTATTAAAGGTACCCACAACAGCAAACAACATATATGTACCTACCTACCCACCTAAATATAAACTAATTTTTTTTTTGTTTATACCTAAGGTCCCAGCTTTATTGTTTACATTTATTTATTAAAAATGATAAAACAAAAGGAGGATTGGAACATAAAAAGACACAAATTTCAATTATCAAATTAATCAAATTATCTGAACCAACATAAGGAATGCATTTTTGTTTTTATTTTAAACTACATAGGTATTTATAAATACTGTACCTACCTATCTACTAATCTCAAACAAAGTGCTAAGTGTACGGATATTATCGCACTGTCCGGATACTAGTAGGAATTCCCTATGAAATTTCATAAATTACCTGCCTACCTACCAATATCTTTTATATCTAAAATTTGAATTTAAAATCAAACCCACATCCTGAAAAAAAATCACCTACCAATTGATATTTATCTACAAAAAAAAAAAAAAACACCAGCCAAAATATACATAACTATAACCAAACGTATAACTATCCCAATATGTTTCTTCTTCACAAAAATAGCATTGTAGCTTCGTATACATAATACAACCATTTTTCATATACAAAAATCGTACAAAGGGAGAAGCAGAGTCATGAATGTAAATAAAAACAAAAATTGGTACAAGATCTCAAACAGCTGATGTAAGCATACAAAAATTTCATTCATCCCCTTATTAGACACAATATTAAGACATTGCCGTTTTTCATATAAAAATGCATTGATATAAAGAAATTACAAAAACAAATTCATCGACCTTCATATGGAAGCTTAGTATATGAAAACATATACAAGGATAGATTCAAATAGAATGAAATTAACTGTCTCCCTTATTCTGCTGGCTGCTCATGGGAATGGAAATAATATTTTTCTCTCGGTCCCCGATACTACCGCCAACGACGGCGGCGGCGTCCGGTCGCGCAAAAAAATGTCTGCCCATGAGAGTACTATAGTTTTCATATACAAAGGTTGTGCTATCCAAAAAATCCAATTATGAATCCCACAACCAATGTTGAAATGAAAAAAAAATACAGATGGTGCTAGAAATCCAACCACTGATAATTATTCCCAATTAGAAATTTAATTTTTGAACTAGAAATCCAACTACAAAAGTATATCCCGCAACCAATTTATCACTGAAAATCCAATCCCACAACCAATATTACGTGAATTTTACGTTCTTACGTTCTAACGTGAACGTGAATTTTACGTTTTTACGTTCTAACGTTTGCTAAGCATGGTCCAGAACCCAAAATAATATCGGTATTTAGCATAGATCGGAACCCTGGTGATGCCGGTGCACCGGTGCAGCACCGGTATATAGCATAGATCAGAACCCTGGTGATACCGGTGATACCGGTGATACCGGTGATCCAGAACCCTCTAGTTACAACTACTTTTGTGGTGTAACAAGCTGGGATATTACGGTTAACTCTTTAAACAATTCTTCTCCTTCTAAATCTTTAAAACTACTTTATGTTAAAACATTCTGCAAATTAAGGCATGAAGCACGTACATTTTTATTTTTTAAACATTTGCTTATGTTACTTAAAATTGAAAAATTGATACTATACGTATCAAACCTTTCAAGTATTTAAAAAAAAATTCAACTTTAAATCTTTGTTTCGGGTCTAATATAGTTTCAGGACATTCATCAGCATAAAGTATTTTTCTCCGTTGAGATCGCAATGATGAAGCTACAGGGAACATATTTGGTATTTCTAGGGAACTAGCAATACGTTCGGTTAATTGACCATACCTACTCAAAAAAATTTTCATCGGAAAGCATTAAAATCAAACTGTTTTTTGTATTTTCTAAAACTGTTATGCCAATTGACAGATTAACGGACGGACTTTTCAAATATTTACTAGTTTAATTTATGTTTTCTAAAATATCAAACCAAATAAGCAGGCAGCAAATAAATGTAAAATCAAAAATTTTATTTCCTAACGGTTCTGCAATGTTGGTTGCCTCTAGATTTCTTAATTCTATAAGGGCTTCATATACCTATTTCTTCTTAATTAGTTTTTAAAGGCCTCAATGCATCTTACCCGCTCTCTCATCTAGTCTCAGAATTGGGTTTCAAAGTATGACTTGGAATTTTTTTTCTTATAAATATCCCACCTCGTTGTGGAACCGGAAAAAAAGTTATACAAACATTGAATTGTATCGAAAAATTTAACTGCATAAAACCGAGCAGCATCATTAACCACTAAATTTAAGGAATACGGGCAACATGGAACGAAAAATGCTCTTGGTTCCAGGGTTCGAATTCGATTCTGAACACCCGCTTCTTTTCCTTTCATATTCGAACCATTATCATAACTTTGGCTTTGACAGTTGTTACTTATTAAAATTTCATGTAATTCAAGCTTGTCTAAAATCAACTGAGTCAGTCACATTACGGTCTTGTCACAAAATACTTCTATTAAAAACTGATAGCTTTTTATTTAATATTAATTAACCAACAAAGCGAAAAAACAATTGAAACAATCTGCATTCTGAACCAGACTAGATATACATTAAAAGTAGCCGTTACAACAGTCATTAGCTTTAAAAAAAAAAAACAAACTGCCTGCGCAAGAACAATTTGACTCCACATAGAATCATCACTCTTTAATTTTTAAGCTCTATGCTCCTTTTCCATTCTATTAAAAATTTCATCTCCTGTAATCAGGCACTTTACTCTTACACAGTGTGCAATAAGAAAACCTGCACGCTCTGACCCATATGATTCCGTATAAATAAGTTTTTTTTTTAAATATCTCCCATGTTAGTTTCGATACTCAGTGTGCCATAAAGAAAACTTGCACATCCATTGAAAATTTGTAGCAAAGACACCTACCTAACCTACCTAATTTCCAAATATTTCACCCTGTTCGTACAAGAGAAAAAAAGAAAAAATCTCAACACAAAAAAGTTCCATGCAAGAGAAAAAAAGAAAAAATCTCAACACAAAAAATTTCCATGCCACCTCATATGTGCAAGATTTATTTCATGCACACCGAGTCCCAAAATTAACATAGAGAATATGACAAAGCAAAATACTTATTCATATTGAATCGTATGGGCTAGTACGTGCAGGTTTTGTATCACGCACCGTACCTGAATGTGAGTTCTCATCTACAAAAAAAACAACAACAAAAATATATGGAGTGTCTTTGATTTGTAGTAGAAGGTAGCAGAGCAACCTACCTGTTGTTTTCTTTGTAGATGAGAACTCACATTCAGGTACGGTGCGTGATACAAAACCTGCACGTTCTAGCCCATACGATTCAATATGAATAAGTATTTTGCTTTGTCATACTCTCTATGTTCGTTTTGGGACTCGGTGTGTGCATGAAATAAATCTTGCACATATGAGGTTGAGGTGGCATGGAAATTTTTTGTGTTGAGATTTTTTCTCTTGCATGGAACTTTTTTGTGTTGAGATTTTTTCTTTTTTTCTCTTGTACGAACAGGGTGAAATATTTGGAAATGAGGTAGGTAGGATTTTTAGTTCTGCAATATCTTGAGTTAAATTTACATTTAATGCAACAATGAAAGTGATGTTAGTTAGTGCGCAAGAGATAACTTAGGACCGTTGTGATGGATGTTTTTTGAGATTATTTTAAGAATGTTTGTGGTTAAAGAATGGCAAATAATAGTACATATTTGTTTGCAAGATCAGATTACATTTTCTTGCTCCTGGTAATGCGCCCCCAGAATTCTGCGCCCTGTGCATTTGCACATCTTGCACATATGCTTTGTCCGGCCCTGAGCCACACCAAGATTCTTTGCTGTAACCACATATTCGATTGGAGCATTGCTCAGAACAATCGGTGGAAAATAAGAAAGGTCAAGAGATTTTCTATTGATTACAAGACATTTGGATTTTTTAGGGTTCAACATAAGTCCGTTTGACAAAGACCAATTTGCCACTCTCTCCAGGTCTTCATTGACGCAGAAAGCTCCATGTTCGATAAGGCCAAGTAGACAGCTGAAGTAAAGCTGAACGTTATCAGCATACAAGTGAGAGCTGCAATTAACTAATGGAGATGGAAGATCATTTACATAAGCAGAAAACAAGAGAGGACCCAGTATAGAACCTTGTGGTACACCGGTGGAATTCGGCAAAAAATTTGACAGGGTGTCACCAACTTGCACTGCTTGCTTCCTATCAGTTAGATAAGAAAAAATTAATTTAGTTGCACTAGGTGAAAAATTAAAATTTTGCATGAGCTTTCTACATAGATTGGCATGATTAACGGAATCGAAAGCCTTCGAAAAATCCAACAAAACTAGAAACGTAACCTCGTCTCTATCTAATTCTTTTCTAATATCATCAGTAACGTTTAAAAGTGCGGTAACACAGCTGTGTTTCTTCCGAAAACCAGATTGATAAGGGCTGAGCAGTGAGTTTGTAGAAAAAAAGACGTTAATTTGCTTTTGAAGGATCCTTTCAAAAACTTTTGACAAAAATGGCAATACCGAAATAGGTCTAAAATCATCTCTTTTAGCGTTTTTGGGAAGTGGAATGATTTTAGCAACTTTCCATGACTCAGGGTATACCGAGGACGTCAAAATAGTATTGAAAGCAAAAGTGATATATGGCAATACAACCGGCAATATTATACACAAAAAGGTAGGATGTATATATCATCGAGCCCAACAGCTTTTGACTTAATAGAAAGAACACTTTCGACTACATCAGCACTATCTACTGCAGAAAATTCAAAACCAGGCTCATTACTGTTGCGTTGGTCAGTAAAAGAAATTGAAGGCCAAATTTGTGGGACCTGTGGCGGTGGAGAAAAATTGAATTTTTCATTAAGTTTATTGCCATCAATGTCCTCAACAGCACCGAATTTTGTCTTTCCGATTCCGATTCTGCGTAGATTTTTCCAGAGCTGACGACCATTTGAACTTGTGCTAAGCTGTTGAGAAAAATGTTGGTATTTAGCATCGCGTATCATAGCTACTACTCTGTTACGAAGTGAGCAAAACATACGACGCAGCTCGGTTAGTCGATATCTTTTCCAATTCGTATAGTCTATAATGGCACGAGAAAACCATGGATTATTGTTTTTCTTAACAGTTTTTGTTTTTAAAGGGGCATGGGTACTATACATACAGTTCAGAGATATTATGTGTTAAAAATTCAATCTGATCATTTGAGGAAGGCATATAATATATAGAATCAAAATTTGTTTCTCGTGTTTGAGTTTCAAGTTCTTGCTTATTTATAAAGGGTGTCCCAAAATTAACGCAAGATTTGAATTTGCCGCCATTTGTGCAGTGAAGTGTTGGCAACGCTAAAAAAAAAGCAATTTGACAGCTAACAGTATAGGGTTATTAAAAATGGAGCGTTACACGATAGAACAACGTGTCTTCATTATTAACGAATATTTCAAAAATAGTGAAAGCTTGGCGGCTGCAGTTCGAAAATTTCATACAAAATATGGTCGGAATAGTGTTTTAACTTCGTCAACTGTGAAGAGATTAATTGAAAAATTCATGGAGACTGGATCCGTTGGAGACGCCAAACACACTGGTCGTCCAAAAACAAGCCGTTCAAATGTGAATGTCGAAGCAGTGCGTGAGAGTGTTGCTGACAATCCAGGAACCTCAATTCAACGTCGTGGACAAGAATTGCAAATTTCAAGAACCTCTCTACAGCACAACAATTGAAGCCTAATGACCATGGACAGAGAAGAGAGTTCGTTGAATGGATTATTGAACATCAACAAATGGACCCTGATTTTTCGAGCAAAATCATCCTAAGCGATGAAGCACATTTTCATCTTGATGGCTTTGTCAATCGCCAAAATTGCCGCATTTGGGGTTCGGAGAACCCACATGTGATTTTCGAAAAACAAATGCATCCACAACGCGTGACTGTATGGTGTGGATTTTGGGCTGGAGGCATAATTGGGCCATATTTTTTTGAAAATGATGCTGGTCAAGCAGTGACTGTTACTGGTGCTCGACATCGCGACATGATTACACAGTTCTTTCTGCCAAAATTGGATGATATTGATGTGTCCAATATGTGGTTTCAACAAGACGGTGCCACATGTCATACAGCCCGTGAAACAATTCAATTACTGCATGAGACATTTCCAGGTCGTGTACTCTCTCGTTTCGGTGATCAAAATTGGCCTCCTAGATCGTGTGATTTAACACTATTAGACTTCTTTTTATGGGGTTATTTGAAATCACAAGTCTATGTCAACAAGCCCACAACCACCCGTGCATTAAAGGAGGAGATTCAACGCTGCATCAACGAAATTCAGCCACATTTATGCAGAATGGTCATGGAAAATTTCAACAAAAGAGTGCGCATGTGCATGCAAAGCCGTGGAGGCCATTTGTCCGATGATGCTGGTCAAGCAGTGACTGTTACTGGTGCTCGACATCGCGACATGATTACACAGTTCTTTCTGCCAAAATTGGATGATATTGATGTGTCCAATATGTGGTTTCAACAAGACGGTGCCACATGTCATACAGCCCGTGAAACAATTCAATTACTGCATGAGACATTTCCAGGTCGTGTACTCTCTCCTTTCGGTGATCAAAATTGGCCTCCTAGATCGTGTGATTTAACACCATTAGACTTCTTTTTATGGGGTTATTTGAAATCACAAGTCTATGTCAACAAGCCCACAACCACCCGTGCATTAAAGGAGAAGATTCAACGCTGCATCAAAATAATTAATCTAAATAATTATTAATTAATCTAAATAATAATTCATCTAAATAATTAAGGCTAAAGTTAAGTATTAGAAAAATCAAATCATGCTTAGAAAAAACAGGAGCCGAAAGTTGATCATACAATGCAACATTATTCTTGTCACTCAAAAACATAAGGTCCAATAACGAGGAATCCCTTCCAAAAAAATATGTTGGGGAACTGGTGTTAACTGCTACTAAATTAAAAAATAACATAAGATTTGTGAAAACGTTAGGATTCAAGAGATTTCAGTTGAAATAACCACAAAGCACAATATTAGGAGAGCTCAAAGAAATTTCTTTCAATACCGCATACAGCGGTGAGAAATCAATATATGTATCTATTTGGCTTGTAGATGGCACCCACTAGTAAATTTCGGTGACTACCTATGATTTCAACGAAAAAAAACTCTATAGCGATTTCCCAAAAGGCTGAAAGTTTAAGTTTGCATCTAATTTTGTTCTTAACATAAATCGCAACACCACCCCCAATACGATTTATACGGTTAAATCGAAAAACACGATAACCCGCTAAGCAACAGATCTCATCATTTAGCTCATCCCTTAACCAAGTTTCTGTTACACAAACAACATCCACGTCAGAACCAATAAAAAGATCTCGAAATTCGTCAATTTTCGGCAGCAAGCTTTGTGCATTGATGTGACAAATACGGAGCCCACATTTCTGCCGGCACAGAATTCTTACCATCGAGTGTAATTCTCTATTATTGGACATAACTAACCACAACAAGACAAAAAAAATGCTTATAAGAAAATAAAAGAGAAAGGAAAAATTTTAAAAATTAAAATTATATAAGTAAAAATAAGGAAAAATTATAGCAAGATATAAAGAAAATTATATACATACATAAGTAAACAATTAATAAAAAGCAAAACTTAAAAAAGAAAGAAAATATTTAAGAGAGAAAATTATAATTGAAGTAAATTTATTGAAGTGAGAAACAATTATAATTATAAATATGATAGAAATAATAATAATTATTCGTTTTATGTTGATCGGGTAACGTCTTCAAGTCCCTCGATGCAATCAATGGGTACAGCGGTGTCATTTGCTCCATGTTTTACATAAACAACTCCCCGTGCAGAAAAAAACAGATGATAGTTGTTTACATGTTCTTAATTCAAGTCAAAGAGGAAATATATTATCTAGAGTCCCGACTTAATGGGTTTGCTCTCTTTCGGCCTACAAGCTAAATTGAGAGAATTTTGCCCGTTAGCATAAGCATGTGTTAGTTCTCCCGTGCGTTTTTTATGGGAGAATCCAGATTCTATGTAGTTGTTATGGGCTTTTGGGCTCAGTTTGCACAATTAGGGGGAAAACAATGTGAGGTGAACTCAGCCGTTCAAAAAAGAGATCCGTTGAATTCAAAAATTGAAAAATTAATGCAATATTTCAGAAAAATTAATTTTCCAACTTCTTTTCAGTGAAAACTATGCTAAAAATAATATTTGACTGCTTTTAGCAAACAAATTCTATGATTTTTATGAAAAGTTTCGCTAAAAACAGAAAAAATCATGCAGAAAGTATAGGCGCACCATAGAACTGCAATGCAAACGTGGCCCAATTTGAGTTGAGTCCGATTTTGACAGATTGACAACGAGGTGAGAATTTTGACAACTCAACAAAATGTAAACAAAACAAAATTCATTCCCAGTAATGCAAATGAAGGTAAAGCAATTCAAATCGAAAATATCAATTTATTTAAATAAAAATATATAATGAATTTGTACTTAATATAATCCTCAGATAAAGAAGAAACCAAGGAGAATGTTGCAACAAAAGAAGTGGAATTCCCAGAGAAGGAAGTCACCAACGCCAAAATATCTATTCTGGAACAAAAAATCATCAGCCACGAAGAGGTACAAATTCAAGGTAAGTGCGTTCGTCACATTCATTTAAAACTCAAATTATATGAATATTGTTTTGTTTTTTTTTTGTAGTTGAAATTACACTTGATGACAAGGTGTTGTTCCTAGCAATCAAATCGCTCTATTCTGATTGGTTCTGATGTCCTTAATTTTTAACCCAACTGTAGGAATGAGAAGGGCCGATTACAGCGAAGGGATAGATATTGCAGAAGACTGAAAAGCTTCGCGATGAAACCGGTCTGACATGCTTTATTCGTTGAGAAGGATATACATGTTAGAGCGTAAGCATCTTGGAGATCGAACTCCTTTTGCGCTGCAAAGGAATGATTGTTGAAGTGTGAGTACAATCCGATTCCTTTTTGCGTTGCAAGGGAGTGTCTATTGCCTAAGTATTGGTATCGTCGACAACAAACAGATCTGCGAGAGCTTTCTAGGCTTAGTCGAATTAATCGAGAGCTAGAGGCCAGACGTGAGCGTGCGCCGCAGACTTGTTGCCCTTCTTTCATCAGAAGTGAGATAGATCCCTCCCTCGCGTATTATTTGCTTAATTAAACAATTGTTATAGTTAAAAAAAAAAAAAAAAAAAAACAATAAATAAAAACAAAAATAGCCAAACGATTAAATGAGACTGTGTGGTTGTGTCCCGCCCTGTTGACTATTAATCTTGGTTGTGTTGCTCGTATTCGTGTGTTTTTACCCCTATAGTGTGTCTTATCCCCACAACTGAAGACAAAACGGTTAAACAAGCGAAACTGTGTAACAGTCAGTTTATCGTATTTTTGGTTGTGTTGCTTTTATTAGTGTGTTTTTACCCCTATATAGTGTGTCTTATCTCTACAACTGAAGACAAAACGGTTTAAGAAGCGAAACTGTGTAATAGTCAGTTTATCGTATTCTTGGCTGTGTTGCCTGTGCTCGTGTGTTTTTTCCCCTTGATTGTGTGTCTATTCCCTGTAGCTAAAAAGGAAACAAAACAAAAACGAAAAAGAAAAGAAAATAGAAAAACATCTGTGCGTCGCCGTGCGCTCTGTTTTTATATAGAGTAATTATTTGTTTTGACGTCTTTGAGGTTGGTAAGTGCTTGTTATACTAAATTTAAAATGCCAAAGGGGAAACGAACGGGAAAAAGGCGAAGCGAAGACTTAACAGAAGTCGATACGACTTTACAAGATGTGAATGAAGAAAGAACGGTAAATCAAAATACACACATCATTACAACAGATGCTATCCAACAAGTTTTGAGCTCGGTTGTGCAGCAGCGTGAACGAGTTGGCACCGTTGGGTTTCCGTGCTTTGATCCAGACCATTTCCGCGTCGGCGTAAGAAAATGGTGCTCTGATGTTGATGCTAGGGTGGCTCGCGATCAGCTGCAGAGCTATGACATCATACCCCGAGTCGAAAATGCTTTACTGGGGAGGGCAAAAACTTGGTATAGGGAATTTGGGTACCAGCACTATAACTGGGAAGATCTTAGGGCTTCCATAATTCAAATATTCTCAAGTGGTGCTGATGTTGTGCAACAACTTAGAACTGTTGCAAATACGGAAAGCAAAGAATTTACAACATATACGGATTTTTTAATGGAGAAAGTTTCTCAAATAAACCGGCTACCCTTCGAGGTCCCTGAACACATGATTGTTCGGATAGTAGTTGGAAATATTTCCGAAGTTAGTCTTCGAAACTCCCTGACATTTGTAATGCCAAAAACTGTACAAAATTGGATTGACCATTTGTCTTCTATTCGAGAAACTCCCAACCAAAAACCTGATACGCCAGCCTCTCGTCAATTTTCACGAAAAATTAATGAGCCTACTCCTGTAGGTTCCTTAGCTAAACGCCTTCGGTTAGATTCTGATCGACGCTGTTTTGAGTGTGCCCAGGTTGGACACTCAAAGGCTAAATGTCCAAGAAAAGCTTTGTCAACAACCACTTCAATTGAAACATCTACAACAAATGTTAGAAAGTGCTCTTTCTGCCGCAAATCAGGCCATGACGAGAGTACCTGTTGGGCAAAACAGAGAGCAGAGCGGAAAAAGGTAAATCTGTGCGAAAATATAACGTCGTCTGAAGACGACCGTGGTAATGATGAACGGTAAAGTTTTTCACTGCTTGCTGGACTCTGGTTCAGACTGCTCGCTTATTCGGTCAGATGTTGCTGACAGGGTATCATCAAAGAGAGAGGCACATTTTCTAGTCGTTCAAGGAATCGGAAACGATTCGATAAACCTCACCGAGTAACTAAAAACGAGAGTTGAATTCGAAGAAATAACTGTTGACGTAACTTTCCACATTATGGACCACAGATTTATGAAAAATGATTTGATTATCGGAAGGGACATTTTCAAAGACTCGTCGTTAGAAATTGCAGTGAGACGACGCGAACCAATTCACTGTCTTGTCACGCAAACTCAAGTTAACGTTAGTAACCCAAAACTTGCATCGGAAACTGTGGGAAAGCTAAATGAAATAATTAAAAAGTTTTCAAAAAACATAATTAGGGGGTTTCCAACTGCAAAAGTTACTACTGGGTCTTTAAAAATAAGAGTATCTAAAGAATCTGGATTTTTTTATAGGCCTTATCGTATGGCACATAGTGAGCGCCAAATAACATCAGAAATGATTACGAAACTTAAGCACCACGTAATTGTTAGAGGTAGTAACTCCCCTTATGCTAGCCCAGTAGTTCTAGTCCGAAAAAAGAACGGTCAGAATCGCCTTTGCGTAGATTTCAGGGCCCTTAATAAAATTACTTTAAAAGACCGTTACCCGTTACCGAGAATAGACGATCAGTTAGATAGACGCGCTTGTACGATCACCTACTCCAATGAACGTTAAAATGGTACTGCAATTTATGGGTTTGGCGAGCTATTTTTGCAAATTTGTTCCAGAGTTTACTGCAAAGACAAGCTGCATCACCTCACTAACTAAGAACAATTCAAAGTTTGTCTGGTCTGATGAATGCGAAGCGGCAAGGCTTTATATAATAAACCAACTCACGACACGTCCAGTGCTGGTGATATTTAACCCGGACCTTCCAACGGAACTACACACAGATGCCAGTGCCATAGGATATGGTGCAGTTTTGTTTCAGCGCATCAATGGGTGTTTACACGTAGTTGCATTCTACAGTCAGGCAACAAAAGGATACGAGAGTAAATACCACAGCTACGAGCTTTAAACTGGCAGTGGTGAATGCTTTTAAGAATTTTCGAACGTACCTTTTGGGTATAAAATTTCTTGTGGTCACCGACTGTAATGCGTTAAAAGCAACAAAACGAAAGAGAGACCTACTGCCTCGCGTCGCACGATGGTGGATGTATCTCCAAGATTTCGATTTTGAAATCGAATACAGGAAAGGGAAAACTATGCTACATGCCGATTACTTGAGCCGAAACGTACCCACCACCACCACATCTACTTGTTACCGTTTGAACAGTCTTTCAGACACATGGTTAAATATTGAGCAGCGTAATGATCCAAACACCACTGACATAATCCAAAAGATCAAAGATGGCGACACGAACACTAAATCCCAGTACGCAGTAAAGAGTGGGCTGCTATATAAGAAAATTGGCAAATCCGAAAAACTTTTTGTACCACAACAATGTCGGTTATCACTAATAAGAAGCTTTCATGATGATAATTGTCACGTAGGATGGGAAAAGACACTAAATAAAATGCGAGAAAGTTTCTGGATGCCTTCAATGTCAAAAAAATGTTAGAACATTCGTGGAATCTTGCTTGATCTGTATTGTAGCCAAAAGACCTTCTGGAAGGAAGCAATGTGAACTGCGCCCAATAGAAAAGAAGCCGGTTCCCTTTCACACTATCCATGCGGACTATATGGGACCCTTTAGTGGCAAAAATAAGGAAGACTGCCATCAATTACTTATCATTGTTGATGCGTTTACGAAATTTATTTTGCTATTTCCCTGTAAATCCTTGAAAGCGTCGGAAACAGTTCAACATTTCCATAATTTTGTAATGCTGTTTGGTGCCCCATGCAGGGTTATTACTGGTCGCGGGTCAAATTTTACGAGCGAAGAGTTTAGAAAGCTTTGTGTTTCCTTTGGTATTAAACACCACTTGATAGCTCCAGGTGCTAGTAGGGCAGGTGCTAATGGGCAAGTTGAGAGGTACGTAGATACTGTTGCTAATTTAATGCGAACCAATCTGAACACTAATCTCGAATGGACCACATAGGTCAATCGCATTCAACTAGCCTTAAATACAAACGTCAACAAAACAACCAGCTTTTCACCTTTGAAAATATTAACCGGAGTTAATGGGCGAACTCCAAAAGTTGGAGCTCTGTTATTAGAACTTGGTATAGAACCTCAATATGATGACGTTCAAGCAATACGAAAGTTAGCTGACGAGCGGTTGCAGAAAAATGCCCAACAAATGAAAATCAGATTCGATAAAAGTAAATGCAGGCCGACCCGTTCGTCTATTGGAACATTGGTAGTTTATCGAAGTAACCAAATCCGTAAATCTAAACTCGATGTTCACTATCGCGGTCCATATGAAGTAGTTGGTGTCCTGCCAAATGACCGCTATAAGTTAAAGAAAGCGAATTCCAACACTATTCTTGTTGCTGCAAGAGAAATTATCCGTCCTTTGCACATGGGCAACTATGATAATTGAAATGGTACGTTGTCTAGGTTTAATCAATTAATGTAGTTCGCTTTGTTGTGCCAGTAGTATGACGCAGGTTTAGGATTTCGGGTATGAACTTATTTGGAGTTGGGAATAATTTTGGTCATAGACAAGCTTAAGATTGCCTCTGAGCTATGAACCTGTTTAGTATAAAAAAAAAGAAAAATGTCGGTCATAGACAAGCTTAAGATCGCCTCTGAGCTATGTACCTGTTTTATTTTTTTGTTTTTTTTTTTTTTTTTTTTTTTAAAGAGCGAAGTTTTGTTTATCATAGTTAAGCTTAAGATTGCATCTGAGCTATGAACCTGTTTAGTATAAAAAAGGGTAATGTCGGTCATAGACAAGCTTAAGATTGCCTCTGAGCTATGTACCTGTTTGGTTTTTTTTTTAAAGAGCGAAGTTTTGTTAATCATAGTTAAGCTTAAGACTGCCTCTGAGCTATGAACCTGTTTATTATAAAAAAAAGAAAAATGTAGGTCATAGACAAGCTTAAGATTGCCTCTGAGCTATGTACCTGTTTGGTTTTTTTTTTAAAGAACAGGTTTTGTTTATCATAGTTAAGCTTAAGATTGCCTCTGAGCTATGAACCTGTTTAGTATAAAAAAAAGAAAAATGTCGGTCATAGACAAGCTTAAGATCGCCTCTGAGCTATGTACCTGTTTTATTTTTTTGTTTTTTTTTTTTTTTTTTTAAAGAGCGAAGTTTTGTTTATCATAGTTAAGCTTAAGATTACCTCTGAGCTATGAACCTGTTTAGTATAAAAAAAAGGATAATGTCGGTCATAGACAAGCTTAAGATTGCCTCTGAGCTATGTGCCTGTTTTGTTTTTTTTTAAGAAAGAAGTTTTGTTAATCATAGTTAAGCTTAAGATTGCCTCTGAACTGTGTATCTACTTTTAATACAGTAAAATTAGTTTTATCATTTTCAAGCTTAAGATTCCCTCTGAATTATGTACCTGCTATAGTGCTATTAGTATAAAATCAGATTCTTTTTCTCTTTTTTTTTCGCTGGCACAGTAACGCGATCTTAGTTTGTTTTCTTTTCTCTTTTTTTTCATGTAATGTGTTCGCTATATTAAATTTCAAACTATTACAGAAATGTCGGATCCAATCATATCCAGCTCCAATGCACACTTTTCTTAAAAGACGGGGGATGCCCTTAAGTTATTTTGTTTGTCATTATTGTTTTAGCTATTAAGTTTGTCAAAGTGAATTTGTAGTTTTTTTTTTGTTTTGAAAAAAAAAAAAATTAAAGCTTTTGTATTTAAAATACACTTGTTTTTTTAAATCAAAGTAGTACAAAACTACTTGTTTCATCGAGAGCGATGAAAAGGTGCAGGATGGCCGTGTTAGAGCGTAAGCATCTTGGAGATCGAACTCATTTTGCGCTGCAAAGGAATGATTGTTGAAGTGTGAGTACAATCCGATTCCTTTTTGCGTTGCAAGGGAGTGTCTATTGCCTAAGTATTGGTATATCGTCGACAACAAACAGATCTGCGAGAGCTTTCTAGGCTCGGTCGAATGAATCGAGAGCTAGAGGCCAGACGTGAGCGTGCGCCGCAGACTTGTTGCCCTTCTTTCATACATGTCAAAAATGTGGCTATGAAGTTAAGGGATCGCTGGATCAATTGAAGCATTTGATAGCAATAGCACACGCACGTCATGTGTCACCATCTGTGCAATGCAAAGTACTTCTTTCAGCCAGCGACCGACAGGCGAAGGATTGCAGTGTACACAAGAAGAAGGAGGAAGATGCTAACAAGTCCGATTTTAAAAAAGGACAACTAGTGTATCAAGAACAGCTACAACACCAGAAGTAAGTAAATTTAAGATCCAATACGAATTTGAATTGATTAAATTACTCATTTAAAGGTTGTTCCACAATATCCAATATCCAAAACATCAGCATTATCATATTAATATCATTTAATTTGTAATCATAACAAAAACCGTTTGTCTTCCACTTTTTGTCTCCAACCTAATCATAAGTCTTTTACGTTCATCAGTTGCAGAACGGCTGCGTGAACATTCCTCACCTTCTCCAATTCCATTAAAAAGAAGAGCCTACAGCCCAACCGAAAGGGAAGAGCTTCCCCACCATCGAAAAAATCTGGAACCGATAAACACGAAGAGAAAGCATTGTGTTACAAGTTGTTCCGGTTGAGGTGAGATATTGTATTTTTTTAAATTATCAAGTATAACATTCTTATCTTCAGGATCTTCAAAATCTAGTTGTCTTGGATCGGATACATCGTCATCCCCATCTCGTCACAGTCAAGAGGAACTACTCCAATGAAACGTATGCGTACAGCTGATAAAATAGCTAATAAAATAAACGTTAAGCAGTGAAAAAGAGTGAGCATATTTTAAGAGTTCTCTAAACTAAACACATATCTAAATAATGTTTTTTCAGAGGAAACTGTTACAAGCCGATAAACAATTTTGATTCAAATCAAAAAAGAAGCTACGGTTAGAGCATCAGCATTAACATCACCTACCAGCGTTGCCGTTTGTCCCCTAAAGGGGCCATTTGGCCCCTTTTTTGCGTTCGATCCCCGTGGCCCCGACTTTTTTAGAAATTGCCCAATTGGCCCCTTTTTACGATTTTACTAGTAATAAAATAATTTTCAAGGATAAATTAAGGTATTTTTTTATCTTATCCACTCTTTAAGTAAATTAATGAAAAATCGGTAACGAAGTTTCATACTGAACTTGAACTGAACTCTGTCGGTTTATACTCCGAAAAAAGTTAGAGATATAAATGAAAATTTAAACGATATTAATCATGCTTACATAAAGTTTTTAAAATGTATTTTAGAAATAATGAATAATTTGAACAAAATGTTTCAAAGTGAATCATCCCAAATTATTTTTTTGATTTCTTCCGTGAGAGAAATTCTTTTAAATATTTTTACGAATTTTTTAAAAAAAGAATATATTAAAAACAATGACATAAAAGATTTTGACTATGAAAATTCTGATCATATTAAAATATCAATAGACATATGTATATGTATATCGGCCATGAAGCTGAAATAATAATTCTATAATTAAAACTAACGCTCTTATTTATTATCAATCGGTTGTTGATGAAATACTAAAAAGAATAGATATTAATGATGAAAAACTTTCGATATTGCACTTTCTAGATCCCAAAGTTGTAAAAAAAAATCTTGAATTTAACTATGTACAGCTAGTTTCCAATTTTCCAAACCTGGTATCCAATTAAGGAAAAGTCATTGAGGAATACAAACTCCTTGAGATAAAATCCGAGGATAAGGCTTTTCAAATCAATGATATTGAAGAATTCTGGTATGAAATAGGGAAATGTAAAAACAATTTAGATGAATAAATGTTTCCAAATGTATACAACTTTGTTACAAACATTTTTACTCTGCTATGGGGCAGTGCCTCTGCCGAAAGTTTTATCAAAGCTGACCCTTATTAAAAATAAGTTGACGAATAGACTGTATGTGAAAACGTGCAATTCGATGATGTCAGCTCTTAATTTAATTGAAAACAAAAAAAAAGTTGGAAAATTGGGTTCCAAAAAAAATCTTGTTTATTTATACAGAAAGACAATATTAAAAAAATGAAAGACTCAATTTCCATTAATTTATGTATGCATTTGTTGTTCATAACAACTGACTTGTTGTTACTGTTTTGTTTTTTTAAATGAATTTAAGTTTTAATTTTAATGTTATTGAAATAAAATTGTTTTTTTAAGTTTTTGAATACATTTTTGTTTTACTCCTGAATACAGTTTTGTTTTATTTGTACTTTTTTCTATGGTGTCCAATTTTCGTATGTTGGCCCCTTTTTTTGTGTCGGGCCCCTTTTTTGTACCCTTTTTGATTTTTTTCAGCGGCAACACTGTCACCTACCATTTCAAACTCATCAGACAAACCAGAAGGCAAAGACATAAAGAAGAAGAGAACCGAAGCGTAACTTAAGCAGCTAAGAGCAGTCGAAGACGCCACTGCTAAAAAAAGATCCAAATCGACCGGAAAAGATTTAAGTAGGTAGCACAATACAGTTATTACAACTCATACTTAAACATCACAAACAATATATGTATCAATTTTCCAAAAATATTTCGTTTCATGATGAACAATAGTGACACAGCGTTACCGTGAAACCCCAGGCCGTTCAACTGTGGATTTTTGCTATGTTCGTCTAAATCATATTGCTGCTGTTAATGCTTTGTTTCAGCTTAACTTCGGGCTTAGAAGTAAGTAAGTTTACTATTACGTTTTTCTAGTTGTTAATTTCTCATGTTTTCTTTTGTTCATAGTGTTAATGATGCTGATGTGGCTCCAATAAAGCATACATATCGATTTGGAATGGATCCGTTTAAAATGTAAATTGTCTCCTTTTTGGTGTCGAGGATGAGTATATGAACACAAACAATTTGTTTAGCTTATATCCATATTAAATTTCACATTAGTTAAAAGTCCTTAGCAATAATATTGTATTCTTTTTTTGTGATAAAGAATTATTTTAATCATTAAATACGTAGACCTCTTGGTTTGTTAATCAGGTTTATTTGTTTTTAAAATAAAATGAAATTCATAAAAATGTTTTTAAATTCTATTCGACACTCAACCTTATAATTACTGACATAATATATGCACATAATAATGCTTTTCGAGGCCAGCTTTTTTTCAAAAAAATTGTGATGATTTTCCAAAATACCTTTCTTCGTACTATTTCGTACTTTTTATTACGAATTTGTAGTAAGGTTAAAACATCAAGTGCTTGTAGTAGGTATATTGAAAAAATACAAAAATAATTTTGAAAAATGGTGTTTATCAGTTTGAGCATATGTAGCTAAAATCGAAGTTCGGATTTGTAATCACAAGACTCATGAGTCTGTTGACCACATGAAATCGCGAAAGAATACAAACGAACGTGATGAACCAAAACATAAGAAGAATAAGGAATAAAAACAACATGCTTCATACAGCTTATCCTTTTTTTTTATTATTATTTTCCAAAAATTTAATACAAATATAAAGTTATAATTCAATAATTTAATATTTGACATTTTTTCTTGGAAATATTTATTTTTTCTTGATTACTCAAAAACTAAATAAATATACATATAATAGCATTTTGAAAACAAAAATTATACTAAATAAGATAACATTTTGAAATAAATTACAACTTTATATAAAAACTAGCTGTGCCACGTTTAACGTAGATTATCAGTGGATGATATTCTCAGCATGCCGTCGAATCGATCTTCATTGCAGAATTTGTTGCAATACCGCTTCGTTTTGTTTGGGTGCTGAAAAAAAAACAATTATTAGTGCTTTCAAAGTTTGTGGCTTATGTAAATATTACTTGGAAGTAGTCTTGCCATCATGAGCCTTCTTTTCTACGAACGCACAATTTTGTAAGAGTTGGCATTATGAATTCATGGAATTCAGCTTCTATTTTGCCAGTCTTTAAGTTTACCAAAATTGCCTGCAATTCTAAAGTAGGACATTCAAAAAGATGAGATTAATTTTAATTTAATTTATTTTTGAAGAAGACTTGCCAATGATATCCGACTCCCCTCATTTATGTGCTATATTCTCAGAGCAGGTTGCTTCGCAATCGACATTCTGTCTAGTTAAATCATCTGCATGCGTCGTCTGTACATTGTACAGTGTACAAGCCTCAGCGGCAGCAGTAGTCGCTGTCTCAGCCAACTAAGTGTGCAAGTTGTTTAGTGGCAGCGCGACATTTGGCGCTACAAGCCTGGATTTAGACCTAGAAAAAGATGAGGATCAAGCGAGTTGATCACGATATAAATATTTAAATTCTTTTCTTTTACTTTCACAACTAATTTCCGCGCGCTGTTGCACTCTGTGGAATCGGAAGATGTTGCTGCTGCAAGAGTCGTTTCTTTAGAGCGGCTTGTATTATATTGCTTGGTGGATGATGCATTGGCCAAGATGTTGGAAACCCTAAAGAATTATATCATTTAAAATATATCTGTTTGGTAGACTCGTAAGTTAATTAATTAACAAACCTGAATTGCCTGCGTAATCTGTTATTGCTGTTACTGCTGGGAGAACGGCGTTATCGGTTCACTACGGAATGTCGAAGCTTCTATTTGCACCATTGACTTGGTGGTGTTGTTGCTCCTTTTATTTTTGTGACACCTCCACCGTCAACGCCTGCGGCAGCTATGACCGCTGAGATGGGAGCAGATGTCACAGATCATGGTACAGCAGCAATTGAGGATAGAAAGATGCACGTTTCAGTTCACAATCCACAAAAATTGTATTCTTATTCTTCCAACAAAATGTACACAAAATGTCCATCGTCTATCGTTAAAAACATTGATATTATTTTGATAGAGAAATATGATATAAGAAACTTACTTGTAAACAGCGGCCTTTTTTTGAGCTAAGCTTTCCCTTCCGGATTCCTTGAGGGAAGTTGCTTCCTGCATTTTAATATTTAATTGGCAGCATCTGAATGAAAACACAGACTATACAAACCTGCACATTGACACCTAAAATTTGACTTACTTTATCGTTTATTTATTGAAATGGACTTGAATTACTTCATTATAAAGGTTTTTTCTCTGAAAAATATCAAATTATATTAAATATCGAAACAATTTACAAAAAAAACTTACTCTTAAAATCCCAAACGAATTGTTTTGTTTTGCAAAATTGATTGTCATTTTTGACAGGTCACAAAAATTACATGTTTTTTTTAGCCCAATCCCACATTTTACTTTTTTTTCACCACTCACATGAATTCACCGGTAGCGAATTTGAGAGAGTTCACCTCGAATAAAATTTGAGGGTGTTTCAGGTGCTCTATGATTCAAGTGCACGTTTCGTTATCGCTCTATTCCGTTGTGTCAAACTCTCGCGTACATATATGGATGGAAGAAGATGACGCGGAGGGATTTTCGGTGGTGAAGTGAATATCAGCAAGACACAGCTGTTTGTTGTTTACTCTTCGATGTTTAGCAATAGAGGTTAAAACATAGTTTTTATCGAACGGTGAATTAAATTTTATTTTGATCGCAGAGTTTAAGTTGTTTTTCTTCGGGCGTGTGCGGTATATGTATATTATTTAAAGTTGGAGGTTTAATATTAATAGTATCGCAAATTAAATTAAAAACGGATTTAAGATTTTCGTTTGACAAGAACGGAATACCGAATATAAAAGCATCGCATGCAATAATTTGGTTTTCATAAGTGTTCAAAGTTTTATTAAGATGGAAAACATCATCAACGACGTGATCACAATTATTGTTTACACAACTTAGTTTATCGGTATTTTCTTTCAATGAAAGTTTAGTGTTTGTACATTCAGCGGTGACAATAGCAAGTGTTGGGGTGGTTCAGGAAGAAAAAATCAATTGAATAAAAATGAGTGTTGGGTTGAATAATAATATTCTTTATTGAGTAGGTCTTACCTCTGAGATGAGTTTTACAAAAAGGGACGAGTTGTATTTTAGTAGAAAGGAAAATGGGTTTGTGGGGGTAAAATGGGAAATTATATGGGATATTATATGGGGTATTAAATTGTTCAAAGGAAGTTGAACTGAGCGCCATCTAATATTTCGTGGGCGAATCTCACCTAAACATTGCCGGCCGCCTTGCAGGATTCCTGCAAAACAACTACATATGCGAGATAATACATATTTAAAATTATTTATTAAGGGTTGGAGAACCTTTGAAAAGAATGGTTCTACTCACTCTTGGCGGGAAATGTTAGTATGGGAAAGGGAAAATTTTTTTTTGAATAATATGATTTAAGTTAAGTGTATAAATAAATTTCAAACTAATTTATTTCAAATACGTACAATTTCTGAAGATAAGTGCATTGGTAAATAAATTTGTACACATAATAAATATAAAATAAAAAATTAAAAGTAAAGATAATTCAAAGTGTATTTTCATCTTCATCGCGTAGTAGGATACAAAGCTTAACGATAGGACGTTTAAATATACCTTTTTGAGTTTTAACATCTGCTACCCGAACTCTTCCGTCCGAACCTGTATAAAGTTTTACTATGCGCCCTAAAAGCCATTCATTACATGAAACATTTTCTTCTCGGATGACTACGAAATCGTTAAGGGCGTTTTGAATATTTCCATTTATATCTTTTTTGGAGCTCTTTAAGATACTCTTCTTTCCATCTCAAACAGAAGTTATGATGAAGAATTTTGACTTTTTTCCATCTATTGCTTAGGCTCAAGGAAGTGGATGTCATATTCGGTTCCGGTGGAGCCAAAAGGGGTGACCAGGAGTCAAGGGTAGTATATCTATGATATTATCAGTTAAGGGTATGAGGGGACGAGAATTCAAACAGGATTCGATTTTTGCCAGGAGAGTAGTAAACTCTTCAAAAGTGAATTTATTTTGACCCGCAACTTTACGGAAGTGGGCTTTAAAACTTTTAACGCCCGCTTCCCACAAGCCGCCCATGTGTGGGGCACCAGGAGGTATAAATTTCCAATTAACTGCTTGGGGTTGATATATATCAGACATATCTCGAGCAAATGAGTCTATGAAAAGTCTGAAATCGTTCGCTAAAACCTTGCTAGCGCTTACGAAATTAGTTCCGTTGTCGGAAAATATCGTGTTTGGAAGACCACGTTGAGCTACAAAACGAGAAAGGGCAGCTAAAAAGGCAGAGGTAGAGAGATCAATTGTGGGTTCTAGGTGTATTGCTTTAGTAGCAAAACAAACAAACAGACACACGTAACGCTTTGTAATGCTATATGAGAGTGTAGAGGAAGCGAGTCTTCCGTCTACTCGCATTATCTTTTCTGAGTCTAAATAAGGGTTTAAAGTCAAAAGACTACTTTTCTTCGAAATGGGTTGATTTCTACATAAGGCTGAGTATTCATTTGGGAAATAAAGGTTTTGGGTTAAACGAATTAAAAGGGTTTTGGTATAAGAGAGTTCTTGTTGGGTAAGAGAAAAATTAATATACTGAAAGGGTTTCGGTTTTCGGGGTCTAGAATTTCGGGTAAATCTAAAAACATAGCACATGACGCGTAACATTCTTGTCCATGAAGAAAATCTTCTTAGAACTGATTGAATATCGGGAAGCAGTATGGTCAGAAAAGTCTGAATAGGTCGAGCTTCTAGATCTTGTTCCATTGGCGAATTGGGAATCGAATTAGGCCATGAGTTTTGTGGTCCCGATAACCAGTAAGGTCCACGCCACCATAGTTGCTTGTCAAGGAGTCCTAACGGGGTCAAACCTCTAGTTGCAAGATCTGCTGGGTTATCTGCAGAACGAACATGATGCCAGTCGATAAGTCCAACATTTTGATTTATTTGAGAAACTCTGTTTCCTACAAAGGTTTTCCACATATGTGGGGGTTTCTTAATCCAAGCCAGAACAATAGAGCTGTCAGTCCATAAAAACGTTTTTTCAATCGGGTAATTGAGTTGAGGAATAATTTTCTTAATGAGTTTTGAGAGAAGTAGGGATCCACAAAGCTCCAATCTTGGGAGTGATATCTGCTTAACTGGGGCGACCTTAGTTTTAGCACAAAGAAGGTGACAGGGAAATTTGTTATCTCTATGGTTAACTCGGATGTATAATGCAGCGCAATATGCGCGCTCAGAAGAATCACTAAATCCGTGTAGCTGAAGTGAAAATGAAGGATTATATTCAATCCATCTAGGAATTCGAACATTTCTGATTTCGGGAAGGGTTGCTACGAAATTCTTCCAAGCTTGACACGTTAGAGGCTCTAGGGGTGAGTCCCGTTATGATAGTCGGGGCTGGCCAACCGGCTGGGTCGAACAATTTTGCAATTGCTGAAAAAACTTTTCTTTTAGTGATTGGGGAAAATTCGATTTCTTTGAAGTGTTAAATTAGGGAAAATTCAAATTCATCATTAGCAGCGTTCCACTGGATTCCTAACATTTTTGCGCAGGACTTTTCCTCTAGTTTTAGAAACTCTAGACTTAAGAGATCTTCAGAGGGAAATGAATCTAAGAGTTCGTGTTGGAACCAATCAAATCATCATAAAATCTATTACTATTACGAACTATCTTAATTTGTATGTACTTAAACTATTCAATTTACTATTAAACTTGCTTTTATTTTCATTCAAATTAAGCGCCTAAATTATACCAATCGCCATAATTTTTACATTTGAATTCGCCCTAAAATTGTATTTGTAAAATTAACATAACTTCTCTCTCTTAAACTACTAGAAAAATATGTGTATAAATAGAAGTTTATAAATGAAATTAAAGTTTCTTCTTGTATTAAACCCTAAGGGGAAATTACTGTCTTTTTCTTTGAACTTCGCTCGCTATAAAGACTTGTCATTTTCGCTCGTTTCGTATGGTTTTTTATCGGCCATTTCTAAGTCGATTTTATAGTAAAAAGTAAACGTAAAATACAAGTTGGTACACTTCGAATTAAAGTAAATTTCGCTCATTTCGCTACCGTTAATTAGTTAACGCATCAACCAGGATCGAATCTATCTTTTGTTATAGAAAAGAACATATAGAGATCCCGGGTTGACGGTCAACTTCATTTGATCGTTCATTTTTTGGCGCCCAACGTGTTAAAAAGTCGAAATCCACGTGAAAAACAGTATAAGACATTATACTAGTGTCATTTGAAAAATCGTCCATTTATATATATATATAGACAAAAGACAAAAGAGTGTTAAAAAACTATAAACTTCATTAAAAACTATACATATAAAAAGACATTGAACATTTTATCGTCGCGCTTCGGTTTCGGTTTCGTGAGTGCATGGTGCAGGTGAAAATTGCGAGGAAAAACGAGAAGCAAAGTCCAGGAAAAATCCCAGCAACATCCCCAGAAGGAAGAAACCCTAAGAGAAGCTACAAAAAATTGTGGAAGATAAGTATTACATCTTCCACCAAGGTACGTTTGTCCAATTTTATTCTAATGTGGGTTGCTGCTTGACAAAAATCTAAAAATCAAACACATAAAACGTCTATCCTAAACTAATTAAAACAAAAACGCACCTTCGATATAAAAAGGACAGTAAAATTGCTTATATTTAAACTAAATATCTACATATTTAAACTACATCAGTCTTATTTAATAGAATTCGCTAAACAGATGAATAGTTATACAGTGAATAAGGATTTATGTAGGCTCTATGTAACGTTGCGAAAATTCCTATTTATAAAAAATTCTGCTATAAATTTTAGTTATACAATGCTTATATCAAAAAAAGTACTAAAATGTCTATAAAATCAGCTTGTTGTTATAACAACTAAAATATAACAAAATAATTCCAATTATTTGTATGATATTCTCTTTCGAAAATCTATATTTTTTTTTTAAATTCTTCGTTTCTTCGCCTCACGACTCACGCACGAGCTAAACTGGAGAGGCATTATTGTTTTTATTTTAATTTCAAAAAGAGAAGAGAAATCAAAATGACATTTACGAAATAATAATAACAATAATTTCCTTATGTAGGCTCTATTCAACCTCAAAACGCGTTTAGCTTATTATGGGACTATGCAACCTTGTATAAGTTTTATAAATGACATTTTTGCGTTTAGAGGCATTATAGAGATTACATAACTTTATGTAGGCTCTATACAGCGTTTTTAAATAAGACTGCATATATATAAATATATTCTACATACATATACATATTTATCGAACAACATATCGCAAATTTATTTAAAATACAAATTCAAAATTAAATCTACAAAACATTTAACATCAAATAGCCTTTCAAACATAATTTCATAATTTTGCTGCACAATCGTTAGTGCTTTCATTGGATTAAACTTGATATAATCCACAAGAGAAACACACGATCCACAACATAATTTAAAAGTCGATAAGCTTTCTCTCACTTTCGAAATTCAAAATTCTTTTTAATCGCCGCCTACCCACCACCACACCATTGCATTTATCGTCGTTTCGCTCCATTCGATCTTAAATTCGCGCTTACCTGCTGCACCAGTCATAAGCTTTCATCCACAATTTCGGTCCATAGTATACACAACTTATTCGATTACAACTTGCTCTCAGTGCATCGATCCTCATTTCGCCCACATACCTCAAAGCAAAACAAAGAATTAAAATTAAAAACCAAGACTAATACTCAAGCGTCGAGTAAAACGGACGGGAAAAGTAATGAATACGTTTTATCCTCAGAAAACATAAAAACAAAAAAGACGAACACGTACGCTCAAGTCACGGCGCCCGAAAAACCTAAAACTATTAAACCTGACTCCGTTCAAAATGTATTTTCCCTTATACTTGAACGATTAGAAGAACAAGGGAGAATTAACACAATTATTCTTGAGAAATTGGACAAATTTGAGTCGGCGGCTCTTAAAACACCAAATTTACCGTAAACATGGATCAGTTGTCTCAACAACTCAAAATAATAACATGGAACGCGAACGGACTTACCGCAAAAATCGAAGAACTAGAAACGGTCCTACTTAACGAAAGAATAGATATTTGTTTGATCTCTGAAACTCATTTGAAAAAAGACTCAAATTTAAGTATTAAAGGTTATTCGGCTTACCACGCATGCCATCCATCCGAAAGAGCAAGGGGTGGTTCTTCCGTATTTATCAGAGAAAATATCAATCATTCGTTTGAGATAAATATCGAGCTCGATACAATGCAAGTTACTTCCGTAAGCATGAAAGTTAGACACGTATTTTTTAATATTGCGTCTATTTACTGTCCTCCTCGGTCCAAGATAGACAAAAACGATTTTAAAGATCTTTTCAACGCTTTAGGTCCAAAATTTATTATTGGCGGCGACTTCAATTCGAAACATTCATTTTGGGGATCACGTTGCATTTCGACGAAGGGTAGACAACTCTACAAAGCGGGTATTGAATGTAACGTTGAATTTTTCTCATCAGGAAAACCAACGTATTGGCCAACCGACACAGCGAAAACACCCGATCTTGTTGACTTTTTCATCGCAAGAGGAATGAACAGAAAATATATGACAGTAGATGATAACTTCGATTTTTCTACGGATCACTCGGCCGTTATCTTAACAATAAACAGTAACGTAATCGAAAAAGAAAAGCCCCTAATTTTAACAAATAATAACACAAATTGGGATAAATTCAAAGAAGATTGCGAAAATAGAATTATACTGAACGTCTCTTTGCAAACTCCGTTTGAGTTAGAAGATGAAACAGAAAAATTTATAAATATTGTTCAAGAAGCAGCTTGGAATAATACTCCGATCTGTAGTAAAAAGTCAAGGCAATACGAAGAAAAAATTCCAGAAGATATAAAAGAATTGATACGCGAAAAACGAAAAGCTCGAAAAGTATGGCAGCAATCACGTGCTCCTCAGCATAAAAGTGTCGTCAACTTTTTATCAAACAAGATTAAAAATTTGTTACGAGATTTTAAAAACAGCGAGAATTCTGCCTATCTTGAAAGCCTAACAGCAGACAAAAAAACGAATTATTCTCTTTGGAAGACGATAAAAGGTATTAAAAAGCCTCAAATAATGTCGGCACCTAATCGAAAAAATAATTCTGAATGGGCAAAAACTGATAAGGAAAAGGCGGATTTATTTGCTAAGTACCTTGAGGAAACGTTCAAACCTTTCGATGGTCAAGAGCTTCTGACTAATGACGGAGAGCTCCAACCAGCGCCGGACAATTTTTCTATCAGGAATATTACTTTGACTGAACTTGTCCAGGAAATAAAACGGCAGAAAAATAATAAAGCTCCTGGCTACGACCTGATTAACGGTCGTGTCCTCAAAGAGTTGCCTAAAAAAGCAATGGTTAAGCTCTTACAGCTCACTAACGCTGCTTTAAGACTTGCTTACGTACCCAAGCAATGGAAAGTCGCCGAAGTAATAATGATCCCCAAACCGGGTAAGCCACCGAATGAGAAAAAATCGTATAGACCAATTTCTCTCTTACCAATTATATCTAAAATATTTGAAAAATTGCTTCTTAAACGAATGCTACCAATTATTGAAGAAAAACGTTTAATTCCCGACCACCAATTCGGTTTCCGGAATAATCACTCGACAATTGATCAGGTTTACCGAATAACTAACGAAATTGAAAAAGCATTTGAAGAAAAAAAGATTTGCTCAACTGCATTTCTTGACGTTTCTCAAGCTTTTGACAAAGTTTGGCATGACGGGCTAAAATATAAATTAAAAGTCTTTCCAGAGCAAATATATAACATTCTTCAATCGTACCTAGAAAATAGATTCTTTCGAGTTAAGCAAGGAACGGAGTATTCGGAGTTTAAAGAAATAAACGCTGGGGTTCCCCAGGGTAGCGTCCTTGGACCGATTTTGTTTGTTCTTTATACCCGAGATATACCCCAAACAGAAGGCACAATTTTAGGCACTTTTGCCGATGATACAGCTGTACTCGCAATATCGGATTCAATAGAAACGGCAACCTCTAAGCTTCAAAAGGCATTAAATAGCATTTCAGATTGGACAAAGAAATGGCGAATTGCTCTTAATGAAACGAAATCGACGCACACAAATTTTACGTATAAAAAAGTATATAACTTACCTATTTATATAAATTCTGTGCAAATTCCATACGCTAATGAAGCGAAGTATCTAGGCATGACTCTAGACGCGAAACTTAAATGGAAAGTTCATGTAAAAAAGAAACGCGATGAACTCGAAAATAAACTCCGCGAATTGACATGGCTTATTGGAGGATATTCCAATCTAAGCGTTTATAACAAGCTTCTTATTTATAAGCAAGTACTGAAACCAGTTTGGACGTACGGTATACAACTTTGGGGTTGTACCAACGAAAGAAATATACAAATTTTGCAAACATACCAAAACAAAGTACTTAAATTAATAGTAAATGCTCCATGGTATGTAAGAAATAGCGACTTACATAGAGATTTAAATATAAAATATGTAGAAAACGAAATTAAAAAATTTGCTACAGAGCTAAGATCACGACTTAGAAATCATAGTAATAACTTAATCCAACAATCTGTTAGCGAGGCGTTCGTTTTTCGGCGTCTGCACCGAACAAGACCTTCTGATCTAGCGCAAACAAATTAATCTCTCCACTCGAATTTTGTGGAATCTTCAGGTCCCCTCGTTGGGGAGCTTCCTGACAAAACGCGAACAAAATGACGCTAAAACTACTTGTTAAGCTGGACTTAGTTGTAGTAATAATATAGAAGATAAGGGAGGTGAGTTTTAGTCAGTAAAAATCTGACACTACTATAAGCATCGGGCTTATAGTGTCTCTGAAGATTTCTCACCTTCCTGCGGAAAAAAAAAAAAAAATTTCGCCCACACATCATCACCCATTGAACTTGGTTGTCAACATCGTCAACGTCGTCGTCGTCGCGGGAGATCTTGCTGCATGATCAATGCACTGAAAGAGCTTTTGGTTCAATTGGATTTTTGTTGCTGATTGCAATAAAATTTGATTCGCTTTTTCGGAGGATTCTCATCTCAACCCTTGAACTTAACGTTTATTTTAAAATAAATTCGCTACTTGCTATAACTCAACGAAAATATTTTTAACTTCCACAATCAATCTTTTGAAGTCGATTCGCGACGGGATTTAAATTGTTCAGACAGATTTTGTTGGGAGAAACTAATCTAGTGTTTTTTTTAATAAGTTAGAACGAATTTAATTGATTTTCATTTAAAATTAAATCGTTTTAATTTCTACTGTCGCTCTTCGAGAAATAGTTATATTTTTTAAAATGACTGAACCAACTCTCGATGAATTGAAACAACAACAAGCTTCAACCAGGGGAAGCATTACCCGTATTAAAAATATCGTGGAATCCAGTTCAAACGTTTTAACTGCAACTGAGCTTGAGTGCCGCCTTGGGATTTTAGAGTCCTATTTCAAACAAATTTTGGTTTATCAAACAAAAATTGAAGTTTTAGTTCCTAATGACACTAGCAGAGGCGAAATAGAAGATTTATATATCACAGCAAAAACAAAAATTCTTTCACTTTTGGGAACAAATAGGCGGAGTAGTGTTGCAGATATGACTTTAGGTATTCCACATTCAACTAGCCATCTTCCGAAACAACGCTTACCAAGGTTCAGTGGGAAATATTCGGATTACAAGAATTTTATAAATTCTTTTAACAATCTTGTAGAAAACGATTCAAGTTTAACAAAAATTGAGAAATTTAATTATTTGTTGTCGTGTCTGACCGATCAAGCTCTTGGTACGGTTAAGGCCTATCAAGTTACAGAAGATAATTATTCGAAAGCGCTTCAAAGTTTAAAGGATCGTTATGATAATGACTGTCTGATCTTCTTAGAATACATTTCGCAACTTATTGAATTACCAAAGGTTTCAAAGGCTTCTTCGGTTTCGTTACGGAGTTTAGTGGACGATATTTCTGCACTATTCAGTTCCTTGCTTTCGATAGGTTCATACGAAAATATATGCAATGCAATTATAATCCACATTGCCATATCAAAGGTGGACCAAGACACACAGTCTAAATGGGATGAGCAACTTGACTACAGGAAGTTGCCTGAATGGAAGGAATGAGCAAGCGTGCTCAACAAACGGTGTCAGTTCCTGGAGGCTAGAGATAGCAAACAAAGTCGTTTGGATTCAACTTTAAAACCAGCCATCAAATCAAGGCCAACTTTCGTGAACCATCATCGACCTCAAACTTCGTTTACCAAGGTTCAGTGGGAAATATTCGGATTACAAGAATTTTATAAATTCTTTTAACAATCTTGTAGAAAACGATTCAAGTTTAACAAAAATTGAGAAATTTAATTATTTGTTGTCGTGTCTGACCGATCAAGCTCTTGGTACGGTTAAGGCCTATCAAGTTACAGAAGATAATTATTCGAAAGCGCTTCAAAGTTTAAAGGATCGTTATGATAATGACTGTCTGATCTTCTTAGAATACATTTCGCAACTTATTGAATTACCAAAGGTTTCAAAGGCTTCTTCGGTTTCGTTACGGAGTTTAGTGGACGATATTTCTGCACTATTCAGTTCCTTGCTTTCGATAGGTTCATACGAAAATATATGCAATGCAATTATAATCCACATTGCCATATCAAAGGTGGACCAAGACACACAGTCTAAATGGGATGAGCAACTTGACTACAGGAAGTTGCGTGAATGGAAGGAATGAGCAAGCGTGCTCAACAAACGGTGTCAGTTCCTGGAGGCTAGAGATAGCAAACAAAGTCGTTTGGATTCAACTTTAAAACCAGCCATCAAATCAAGGCCAACTTTCGTGAACCATCATCGACCTCAAACTTCGCTAGCTGTTAGCAAACGATCCTGCACTCATTGCGGAGACAAGACCCATTTGATTACAAGTTGTAAAACTTTTCTCGAGCTGTCGGTCATGGATCGCTTTTGGAAATCCAAAAAATTATGTCTATGTTTGAATTGCTTAGTTAAAGGGCACAATGTTTCTAGATGTCCATCGCATTTTAAGTGCCAAGTTTGTAAACAACCACATCATAGTCTTTTACATAGAAATCGAACAGATCCTGTTATTGTTGGTACTGATGCTCAACAACACACATCTCAGCCAACTTCGTCAGATGCAGTGCACTCGGCACTGGAAAGGGAGCGTATTCCTGAAGGTCAAGTCATCCTGGCAACGGCTTTAGTTCTCGTAAAAGATGCATCAGGAGGTTTTCAGTTGGGTAGGACTCTACTTGATTCAGGTTCTCAGGTAAATTTTATAAATGAGAATTTTGAAATCACTCTTGAATTTTTAGTCGCCCCATCAATCACTGGATATCAGCCTGAAGCAGCGCTTAATGTTAGCAATTGGAATCTTCCGCTGAACTCAGAGCTTGCCGATGAGAGTTTTAATCAACCTGGTCAAATAGATTTGTTGTTAGGGGCAGAAGCATTTTTTGAATTACTCGAATCAGGTGAAGTTAAACTGGGCGACGGACTGCCGTCATTGCAAAAAACAGCTCTAGGATGGATTGTATCGGGAAGATACAGGACAGAACTCAACAACAAGAGAAAATCATGCTTCATCAATTCAAAAGAAGATTCACTTCATAGATACGTTGAAAAATTCTTTGAATTAGAGGAGATTCAGGATCTTAAATGCAAATGGTCTGAGGAGCAAACTGAATATGAATATCATTTTAGAAATACTGTGGAGGTTCTTCCAAGTGGTCGTCTTATGGTTCAACTGCCTTTGAAGAAAGATCCTTCTTGTCTTGGAGCTTCTTATGACATCGCATTTCGAAGGTTTTTATCTCTTGAGCGCAGATTATCTAAAAATACAGCTTTGAAAACACAATATGTCGACTTCATTAAAGAATATGAGTCCTTAGGTCATATGTCGCTGGTATCCAATCCAAATCTTGAACAAACTCATTATTATTTGCCACATCAATGTGTAGTACGTCCTGATAGCGTATCTACAAAATTACGCGTAGTTTTCGACGCGTCTTGTCGCACTTCTTCGCAAATTTCCTTAAACGGAATCCTCATGGTCGGTCCTACAATACAGGATGAACTTCTCATCACACTACTTCGTTTTCGATTATACAGATATGCCTTGACTGCAGACATAGTCAAAATGTATCGACAAGTCTTGGTTCATCCATCACATAGGAGTTTGCAATACATTTTGTGGAGAGAAAATCCACAAACTCCTATAAAAACATACCAATTAAACACCATCACATATGGTACTTCATCGGCTCCGTTCCTGGCAATTCGTTGTTTGAAATTCTTGGCAGATACCAACCAAGATCGCTTCAGTTTAGGTGCTTCATGTCTTAGAAAAGACTTTTATGTGGACGATATGCTAACTGGGGCAGACGATTTAGAAACGTTAACTCGCAAAAGGAACGAAGTAGTCGCCATCTTGAATTCTGCTGGATTAGAGCTGTCAAAATGGAACAGCAATCATTTTTCCTTGATTCAAGAATCTACAAGAAAAGAATTTAAGCTTACCGAATCAAACCTTACAAGTACTTTAGGTATAGCTTGGAATCCTAGTACTGATCAGTTCAGTTTTTCGTACAAACCGAACCAAACATATACGAAGTATACTAAAAGATCGATTCTCTCACTTGCGTCTTCACTTTTTGATCCAATGGGTTTGCTTAGTCCCATCATCATTCGAGCAAAGATAGTTCTCCAGCAGCTTTGGATAGAAAAGCTGGATTGGGATGACTCCATTCCAGAAGCAATCGAAGCAGAATGGCGTCAATTCATCAATGATCTTCACTCACTACAAAATTTGAATGTTCCTCGATATGTTTTTCTTGAAAACAAAATAAGTTGTGAAGTCCATGGTTTTGCAGATGCGTCAATAAAGGCTTATGGGTGTTGTATATATTCGCGAAGTTTAGATTCCTACGGGTCAGTAAATGTGAAGCTGTTAGTCGCAAAATCTCGAGTTGCACCCGCAAAAAAGAAACAACTTCCCAGACTTGAACTTTGTGCAGCACACCTTTTATCGAAACTCTGGGTCAAAATTCAAAAAATAATGGATACAAACTACTCGAAGGCGTACTTTTGGACTGATTCGACAATCGTGTTGCATTGGATTTCTACCCATTCGTCGAAATTAAACACGTTTGTTGGAAATCGAATAGCGGAAATCCAGGATACGACAAAAGAGGTGGTTTGGAGACATGTTCCAACACACGACAATCCTGCAGATGTAGTTTCGCGAGGATGCACGGTAGATGAAATAAGGAATTCCATTTGGATTGAGGGTCCATCATTTCTAGCCAAAGCAGAAGAAGAATGGCCATCCACAGCAGAAATCGTTCTTTCTCCAGAAGAAGTTTCATTAGAGAAAAGAAAAACGGCGCTGAGTTGTCAACAGCTCAAACCAAACTATTATCTCGACCTGATAGAAAGAGTAAGCTCGTATACAAAACTTATACGAATCTTCGCATACGTCAATAGATATCTCAATCTTCAAGTATGGAGAATGCCATGTCCAAGTGAATATCTGACAGCTTACGAGCTAGAAAACTCGCTTAAAATTATCGTTTATTACAAAAGAAGTATTTTTCGCAAGAAATTGCAGCAATCAATGCAAATAAATCACTAAAAGGTTCTATTAAATCCTTAAGTCCGTTCATCGAGGATGAGGAGTTGAGTGGGATTCGTTTGTTAAGAGTCGGAGGCCGATTAAAGCATGCGAATATCCCAGAGGAAAGCAAACATCCACTTTTACTGCCAAAGGATTGCAGTTTCACCAAAACTCTCGTCAGACATCTTCATCGCTTAAATTACCATGCTGGTCCAAAGGCTCTTGTTGCTTTGGCGAGACAAACCTTTTGGATTGTTAATGTTCGTGAGGTAGCACGATGGGTCGTCCGAAAGTGCCCACACTGTGCCAGGTACAGGCCAAAACTATTCGAGCAGGTAATGGGAGATTTGCCTGCAGCTAGATTAACCCAATCTCGCCCATTTTTATGTTGCGGGGTGGACTTTTGTGGTCCAATATACACTTATTACAAAATTTGTGGCAAGGTGCCATACAAAACATATGTGGCTGTCTTTGTTTGTTTTTCGTCAAAAGCAGTCCATTTAGAAGCTGTGTCTGACCTTTCAGCTGATGCCTTTATAGCTGCCTTAAAAAGGATGATAGGTCGTAGAGGTCTCCCTAAAACCATCCATTGTGACAATGCCACAAATTTTGTTGGCGCGCAGTCAAAATTAAAAGAACTGCGCGATATGTTGTTCAAACGTTCTATTCAAGAAAATATTATAAATTTCTGTTCTAATGCTTCCATAAACTTTCATTTTATACCCCCCAGGGCACCTAATTTCGGTGGAATTTGCGAAGCGGCCGTAAAAACAGCAAAAGGCCATCTTTATCGCAGTCTCGGCGGTGCAAAACTTAACTTTGAAGAGCTGACAACGGCACTGGTATAGATCGAGGCCAATTACTCCAATGTCTCCTGATCCCAACGATCGGGAAGCCTTAACGCCAGCTCATTTCCTAGTTGGGTCTTCTCTCAGAGCGATTCCGGAACCAAGTCACGAAGTGTCTGACATAAGCTATCTGGAAAGATGGCGTCGAATCAATGCCGTCAAAACCCACTTCTGGAAACGGTGGTCATCGGAATACGTCCTAGAACTCCAAAATCGTGCCAAATGGACAACTTCAACTCCAAACCTCGAAATTGGTAGTCTCGTCATAATCCATGAAGATATATTGCCACCCCAAACGTGGCTCATGGGAAAAGTCGTAAAACTAATCAAGGGTCCTGATGGTCATGTACGTGTAGCCGATGTTAAAACGTCACGAGGAGAGTTTCGAAGTCCAATTCGAAAACTAGCAGCGATACCGTCTTGAAAGGAAGTCCTTTCAAAGGAGGCGGAATGTTGGAGCCAATCAAATCATCATAAAATCTATTACTATTACGAACTATCTTAATTTGTATGTACTTAAACTATTCAATTTACTATTAAACTTGCTTTTATTTTCATTCAAATTAAGCGCCTAAATTATACCAATCGCCATAATTTTTACATTTGAATTCGCCCTAAAATTGTATTTGTAAAATTAACGTAACTTCTCTCTCTTAAACTACTAGAAAAATATGTGTATAAATAGAAGTTTATAAATGAAATTAAAGTTTCTTCTTGTATTAAACCCTAAGGGGAAATCACTGTCTTTTTCTTTGAACTTCGCTCGCTATAAAGACTTGTCATTTTCGCTCGTTTCGTATGGTTTTTTATCGGCCATTTCTAAGTCGATTTTATAGTAAAAAGTAAACGTAAAATACAAGTTGGTACACTTCGAATTAAAGTAAATTTCGCTCATTTCGCTACCGTTAATTAGTTAACGCATCAACCAGGATCGAATCTATCTTTTGTTATAGAAAAGAACATATAGAGATCCCGGGTTGACGGTCAACTTCATTTGATCGTTCAGTTCGGAACAGTTCGGAAGTCCATTTTATGAGAGTGAAACCAGCTGAGTTTAAGGCTCCCACTAACTCTTGTTGGCAAAGCTTAGCTGTTCCAATATCATGGGCACCAGAGAGGGCATCGTCAACATAAAATTCATTTCGGATGATGTTTGATGCTAATGGAAATTGAGTTTGAACATCATCAGCTAGCTGTTTTAGGGTTCGGATTGCTAGATAAGGTGCACAATTAATACCAAATGTGATGGTTTGCAGTTCAAAATCGTTAACGGATTCATTTTTTGAGTTTAGAAACAAAATTCTTTGGAATGGGGTGTGTTCAGGATGAACAAAAATCTGGCGGTACATTTTTGTGATGTCAGCATTAAAAACGTATCTATAGAAACGCCAATTGAGAATTAATGAAATGAGATCTGACTGTAAGCTAGGACCAGTAAAAAGAATGTCGTTTAAACTTTTACCATTTGAAGTTGGACTGGATGCATTAAATACGATTCGGGTTTTGGTAGTAGTACTCTCAGGTTTTATCACATCGTGATGAGGTAAATAATAAGAATTTATGACGGTAGACTTTTGAATTTCGAGCGGAGCAACTTTTTCATGTGATTTAGAGTTAAATATTCTTCGAGAACATTGTTGTATTCAATGTGGAAGCTTGGGTTTTTAGCTAATGCATTTTCTGTACGAAGATACTGTTTCAAGGTTTGTTCTCTCGATACCCCGAGAGCTGGAACTTCATCTTTGAAAGGAAGCTTACAAATGTAGCGACCATCAGCATTGCGAGTTGTCGTTTCGACAAAAAACTTTTCACAAATTTCATCTTAAGGAGAAGGTATATTTTCTAAAATTTCTTCAATTTCTAAAAATTTGGAAATCTCTTGATTAAGAGAAATTTCACTGAAGTATGTTAAGAACGTCGAAAAACATTGCATGGGTCGTTGAGAGAGGTCCTGATAAGACCCATCCAAAGATGGTATTTTGAGCTACCAAAGAACCGAAGATGTTATGTTTTAAACCATTTCGAATTATCGAAGGATATATATCGGCACCAAGTACGAGATCAACCTTTGAGCTTGATTGGAAATCAGGGTCTGCTAAAGGAAAATCAATGGGTTGTGAAATCTCAAATTGTTCTATACAACAAGATGGCAAATCTCCCGTGGGCCGTTTTAGGACAATGGCGTCTACACTGAGGGTTAAATCTGGGATTTGATTAGATCTAAGCATAAGAGAACAAAGTTTCGAAGCGTTGGCAGTAATAACAGCGTTTATTCCAGAAATATGAGCTTGGATAGACTGCGCAGGCAGCTGGAGTCGAGTTTGTGCTTCCTCAGAGATAAAGGTCACTTCAGACCCCGGGTCAAGAAGTGCTCGAAGAGTAAATGTTATACCATGGTGTTCAACAATAACTAAAGCGGTAGCTAATATAACGCGGTTTCGGTTGCTGCTATAATATGAATGTAAATTATGATGAGTCTTGAGTTTGTGGTTGAGTGGACTGTATAAACGAGGAACTATGAGCTGAATTGGGATCTGAGTTTGAACTATAATTTGTAAAGTGTGATTGATTTACAGACAAAGGGTGAAGTAGAGAGTGGTGACGTTCTTTACATTGTATGCATGTGTAGGTACTCTTACAATCTTTTTCTAAATGAGAAGTTGCAAGGCAATTCGAGCAATAATTATGGGATTAGACGGTTTTAATTCTATCATCTGTTGTCATTTGTAAAAACTTATTACAAAACCGTAGGGGATGATTTTGATCGCAAAGTAATACATGTGTAATTGATTTGTTTACTATGATACGACTGTTAAATTCTTTCGCGAGGGGGTTGAGGTGAATGAGTTTTAGTAAAAGTTGCTTTTGGTTTGGGTTTTAGGCGAATATCAGAAACTGTTTCTAAAACTTGAAACCGGTTGGTTAAAAAAGTGTCCAACTCGGACCATGTAGGGATCTTCCGCGGGTTTTCGATGGACTGTTCCCACAATGAAGGTGTTACGTCAGGCAAACGACTAGAGCAAAGATAAACGAGAATAGAATCCCAATTGGATGTATCTATTTTATTAACTTTAAGATTGGATAGACAATCATTAATATCTCTTTGAATGTTTTTAATTCCTGCACTTGATTCTTGGGCGATGTATGGCATGTTAAATAACGTTTTAAGTTGAGTATTCACTAGAATACGCATGTTTTCGAAACGATCCTTAAGGGCTTCCCAAGCAAGATCAAAACTTTCAGCGGTGAGTGGGAATTTGCAAACGATGTTGCTTGCTTCACCTCGCGTCTTAGATCGAAGATGATATAGTTTTTGCACAGCATATAATTTAGGGTGGTTTGCGTACACTGCAGTAAACATATCCCTGAAAGAGGGCCATGTTTGGTATGTACCATAAAAAATCTCGGTGTCACACGGAGGGACTTTAAGACATGACACTTCACTACTTGAATTATTACTTGAATCCTGAGATTGCTTTACACTTTGAAAATCGAGTGTATTATCCCTTAATTTACTTTCAAAAATTGTCAATAATTTCTTTGTGAGCTCAATAATATCACTTAAACAATTAACGAATGTATCCGAAGCTTGTTTATATTTAGCTTTCACTGATTTTAATTGATTTTCATCGTCTGTGCACTCAGAAGAACGAATGCAAAATGAATAACTTTTCTTGACTTCATTCCAAAGATTATTCAATTCAAATTTATAAGCTTCTAAGGAACTGGCTGTAAAATCAGTAGAAGCTTTAGTTTTAAAATCGTAACAAAATTCGACGAACTAATCTGAAGCCAAAATAAATTCATCGAGAGCAATCATATTGGAAGATGAATATAAAAATGTATAAGTTTAAATAGAGTTTGACAAACAAAAATGCTTATAAGAATTGAAGGGTGGATATGTAATTGAAATAATGATTTCTTTTTTTTAATTTTATTAGGGGATTTATAGCTAAAGATATTAAATTTAACTTGAACAAATTCTATCGAATTGCTAGAGGTTTTATATGGTTAACTATTTTTAAAACTTTTTATAGAAATTTTTAACACTTTTATGATATACATACATATGTAAAAAAAAATACACTAGGTGGTAATTTGCGCGGGAAATCACGTGGGTATGATTTCTGGTAGCTTTCAACTACTTTACAACTTTTTTATCATTAATTTTCTATTTTTGAGGTTCGAGACCACATGATTTCGCACACAGTAAAGTATGGGCAGAAAATGTTAAACTTCTCTTTTGAAATGATTTTACAGCAATATTTAACTATTTTACAAACAATTTTGTCTGAAATATTATTGAAAACAACACTAGCAAAGAGATCGAAAAAACACTTTACACGCGGTTTTTTCGTTTTTCTACCTTTGCAGGGAATGTATTACCGATCGCGAGAAACAAGACAAACTAATGAATTTTTACCAAATATATTTTGCAATGCACTGATCTACACAAACTGTACGCAACTGATAAGAAGTTTTGCTCTGGATTAGCGGTTTTTTTGCAAATGATAATAATGATGATCAGTGGATGATAAAAAGCTCGTTGGGTACAGTTTCTCTTCGTTGGGAAGTATTTTTTGCCAAATTGATGAGAGAATAAATTGTGGTCTCGTTGTAGATGATGTATGTGTTGTGAATTCTTGTGAATTTTGTATATTCAAATCCGTATTTTCGTTGAGACCCAGAAGGCCTAGACAAGTTTGTGTTGCATAATTAAGCTTGTTTGCCATCTTGTCTGAAGGAAAGTGCATGACAACAGTGTTTTCATTTGTTCTTTGTGCCACTATTTCGAGCTGTCTCTCCAGGGTCTCGCAATAGCTTTCAAGGACAGAAAGCCGTTCAGTTAAAAGAGTGTTTTGTACACGAAGAAGCTGTATGTCTTTTGAGACAGCTGAGACGTCTTCTTTCGTCGCAATGTTTTTAAGATGTTCGGCCAAACATTGGTTTACAATAGATTTTAGTTCTTCAGCATTTATCATCTTTAAGTTGGTTACGGTTTTCTTGCTATTAGGTGTTTTTATCGGAGATATTTCCGTTGATTTTCTCTTTGGTTGCATATAGCGGGCCAGTTGAAAGAAAAAAAAGTGCCGGTCTTCTGGGTTGGATTTAAAAAGACTTAAATTACTCCTACCTTTGTTTGTTTGTATATTTTTTTTTAACTTTTGGATGCACAACAAGCTTATAAATACACCAGAGTAGTTTTGACTTTTATAGATACGATTTAATACGTATTTATTGAAAAAAAACTAGAGCACTTATTAACTATATGTGTTGCACTTCACTCTCTCTACTCTCACCATTGCTCAGGAAAGGTACCGCTCATAGAACCGCTATTTTGTTTTTTAATTTTCTCCGCAACTTATGAACTGATTTCAATAATCTTTTTTTGAATAAGATCTTATATTGCCTTAACAATATTTGATTATAAAAAGTGCATATTTTTTCGTTTGGATTTTTAAAAAAATATTGAATTTTTTTTTTCAAAATTCTATATCTCAAAAACGGGTCATTATTTTTTTACGAAATTCAAATGTAGAGCGTATATTTACAATCACTAAACAACTGCATACCAAAAATATTTTAGAACAAAATTGAAAAATTTTATATATACAAAATTAGTTTTAAAAAAAACCGCTCTAACTATTTTCAAAAAAAAAAAATTTGAAAAATCAAAGGTTTTTTTATTTATAAAATGGCATTTAAATTTTTGAAGACAAACTTATTTTTATACCAACGATGGCCGTGTAGCGCCACTGCATCGGATTAACGAATATGATATATTTAATCAACAATCTATTTTAAAGTGTCTATCAAGAAGTATTATCTTGGTACCTTTGTATATATGATTTTAAGATATTATTCTTTAAGAATAAGATTGTTTCACACTTTTACTTTTTTAAACAGACTCTTTTCATACAGGAGCAAGTTCGTGCGACCCAGTCGTGCATTTTATTATTTAGATTTTTGAGATGGGTTATCTTATGGGTTGAGTTAAGTCGAGTTCAGCTTGATTATTTCAAATAATTTCACGGGTAGAAATTATCCGGCTCGTTTGGACCAAATGTTGGGGTGGTTCAGGAAGAAAAAATCAATTGAATAAAAATTAGTGTTGGGTTGAATAATAATATTCTTTATTGAGTAGGTCTTACCTCTGAGATGAGTTTTACAAAAATGGACGAGTTGTATTTTAGTAGAAAGGAAAATGGGTTTGTGAGGGTAAAATTGGAAATTATATGGGATATTATATGGGGTATTAAATTGTTCAAAGGAAGTTGAACTGAGCGCCATCTAATATTACGTGGGATATTTCGAATCTCACCTAAACAGCAAGTGACGTTTTGAAATTATTGAATTCATTATTAAGTGAGCTGATGTCCTTTTGTATATCAACATTGAAAGCTTACAATTGTTCGACACGGTTGTTTATATCATTTAAACTGTTTTTAATGTCTTTGATTTCGCGACCTAGCTCCTCTGTTATTCTTTTTTCAGTGCCTTCAAGTTTTTGTGACAGTAATTTAATAATAAACTCACTTTGTTGACGTAGTTTATCGTCCATCCAGGAGTGATCATCACGCTTCCTGGTTTTAGCTGAGGGTAATACCGATGAAGATGATTTGTTAGCGGGTGAGTCTATCAAGGCAGAGTTTTGGGTGCGGGGAGAAGAGCGTGTTTTTGTTGACATAAGC
Source organism: Eupeodes latifasciatus (assembly GCA_920104205.1). Classification (NCBI taxonomy): domain Eukaryota; kingdom Metazoa; phylum Arthropoda; class Insecta; order Diptera; family Syrphidae; genus Eupeodes; species Eupeodes latifasciatus. The sequence continues at coordinate 238,937,911 of OV049924.1, forward strand.
CGCATTTTATTATCACCATGATCTGATCCGGATCAGATCATGATAATAAAACAGCATTGGATCATCATATATTTTGTTATTTAAAGTTTGGTAGCAGTGTCAAATTCGTTCTTTCAAAAGTGACATTACGAAGCAAAAAAAAAACAAACACATACCAAAAATGGAAGCTCCACAACTTTTGAAAATGTTTCTGCAAATCACCATTGCACTCTCAAACTCAAAGCATCCAAGAACGCTTTGGTCTCACATGTAGTCCAGATTCTTTTTGACCTTTTAATAAATGTGACACTTAAATAATTTAATTTAGAGATTACTTACAATTTATTTGAACATCTTTTCTCCCATTTGTGCTGCAGCTTTCTCGATTTTATTTATATTTTTTGAAATTTAAAGCAGGGTTGCCCAAAGAACATTTTGCTCAATGATTTTTTTTTGTTCCTTTTTTTTGGGGGAAAATAATACCCATAAATTATGTCAAATATACATTTTTTTGGATTTAATTATTTTAATTTCACCAATTAATATCTGGTTTTGTTAAAATATCTAATTATTTCATGGATTATATACCAAATAAATAAATATAAAGCTTCTCGCATTCTATTTAAAAAATATTTTATTTCAGTCAAATGGAAATGTTTATATGGCAATACAGGTTTTATTTAATTTGTTTGCAATGATATCAACATTTACATGTGAAATAACAATATAAAGCGCTCCTTGTTATGAAAAAAAGAATTAAATTTTGGATCTCAAATTGAGATCCAAACACAAAGCAGGATCTTGTGTTGTTGTTGTAATGCATGTAAATTCAAGATCCGGATCAGATCACGGCGATAATAAAACGCGGCTATAGTTAGATGTGTTTAGATGTGTAAGTATTAGCGATTTGTATAGTAGTAAATGTGAGTGGGTTATTTGAGTTAGGTAAATTAAGTTGTGTTGGTGGAGAGAGTCAGATTGGAAAGTCACTGAGAGGAAAGTCTTCTCAGCAGATCATTACTTATGTTCTTGAAGGACTTGAAGGAAAAAATGTATACTTTGCCAAATGAAAAATTTGGACACAAAAAAAACGAAATGACTATGAAAAAATTCAGCTTAAACTTTCTAAGCTTTGTATTTTTGCTTTGACACATCTCATGAGAAATACTTCGAGACTCGGCAAATCTTTTTCATAAATAGAAAAAGTACTAGACGATTGTTTTGCTCGATTCGAACATTTTACAGAGTAAAAATTCATAAACGAATCGAATATCAGATTCGAATCGAATTGGCTTTCGAAACGCATTACAGAGGAAGTGTCGGCTAACTTCTACCCCAGCATTATGCCTAATCTTATTTTAAGAAGGGGTTGAATTGGAAGCTTATTTAATAATTTTCCGAATTATTGAGTTAACGGGATCACAATACATTTAAAATCCCAATAAAAAGTGAAGATTCATATAATTATACCTACATATGTATCTTTCAACACAAAGTATCCAACCATGCATCAAGCATACTGATAACCATCGTCGTCAATTGGAAGTACAGGATTATCTATTTTGCGGTTTCAAAATTAAACGTAAATAAAACACATATAAAATATTTTTGTTCAGGGTATTTCCTTTTTATTATAACATTTTAACGTTCACATTATGTGTGAAACACTACATCATTTAAATGACCACCACAAGAACTGTTTCAAGCATCGATTCTTTTGAGGTAATTTTCGACCACTTTTTGACACACATTGGGCGGTATCTCAGCCGTAACTTGACGAATGTTGGATTTTAAGTGCAAGAGTTAAAGGTTTCTCTGCATAAGCACGCTCTTTCGCGAAGCTCCACAAAAAAAAAGTCCAGCAGTGTCAAATCACATGATCTTAGTGGCCAGTTGATATCGCCACGATGAGAAATTACACGGCCAGGAAATGTCTCCTGCAATAAAGCCATATTCGTTCGAGTTGTGTGGCATGTGGCACCGTCTTGTTAAAACCGAGAAATTGACACATTCGGTTCAATATCAATATAGATGAAAACCCTAGTCCATTGACTTTTCGTAATTTTCGGAAAATTGACTGGGCTTCATACAGGAGCTTATTACAAAGTTTACTAAAACTTGGACTATCAAGTCCTTCCTCTAACGCTAACGAATTTGACAACAAAGTCAATGACCTCACCTCAGCTATAAACAGATTGCTAGAAATTGCTTGTCCACTTATACTCATAAGAGGAAAGAGGAAACCACAATGGTGGGCCTCAGAGCTTGACTCGCTCAGAAGAGAATGTAGGAAACTCTTCAACCGAGCTGAACTTACTACTAGACACTCACTTTCCTTGTAGTTCTCTAACCGAAACTTGCAACAATCATATTCGTTCAAGTTCCAATACAACATATCCACAAGGTCTGATCACAAGGGACACGCTACAATGGGCTCTCAACAGCTTCAAACCATTTAAATCTGCAGGACAAGATGGAATAATACCAGCCGAACTACAAAAAACTTCAACATGCCTACTGTAAAGGTAAATCGGTGGAAACAGCGTTACACACCATCGAATATTCCCTACATCGTAAAGAGTTCATTATGGTTGCTTTCCTTGACATCGAAAGTGCCTTTAACAACGTGCCCTTAACAACGTGGATACATCTGCAATAACATCTGCACTAACATCTCTAAATATAGACAGTCTTATTTAATATAATTCGCTTAACAGATGAATAGTTATACAGTGCATAAGGATTTATGTAGGCTCTATGTAACGTTGCGAAAATTCCCATTTATAAAAAATTCTGCTATAAATTTTAGTCATACAATGCTTATATCAAAAAAAGTACCAAAATAGAGCAATCTATTCCATTTATCTGTCATTATCAAATCAGCTGTTTGTCATAACAAACAAAATATAAAAAAATAATTCCAATTATTTTTATGATATTCTCTTTCGAAAATCTATATATTTTTTTAAATTCTTCGTTTCTTAGGCTCATTGGGTTGAACATTTTTTTTATAAACTTTCCGCCTTCTTGGAGTCGGTAAAACACGATTTAAATTCTTTAAATCATTAATAAACGAGCTAAGCTGGAGAGGCATTATTGTTTTTATTTTAATTTCAAAAATGGAGAGAAATCAAAATGACATTTACGAAATAATAATAACAATAATTTCCTTATGTAGGCTCTATTCAACCTCAAAACGCGTTTAGCTTATTATGGGACTATGAGTAGGATATGGTGCGGTATAGACTGGGAACCAAATTATGCAAATGAGTAAATTGTGTTTTTATTAATGACTTTTATTACACTGACTTTTACGCGGGTGTGCCCTTTGATGTAAAAAGGTGTGAATTAATTTTATTACACTGATGAGCTGAGCTGGTGATCCTTTTTTTGGGGGTGATCTTTGATGTAAAAAGGTGTGAATGTGTAGGTACATAAATCCAAGTCTGATAATGAAGTGTTGGATTTTTAAACTAACCAAATTATGCAAATGAGTAAATTGGGGTTTTATTAATGACTTTTATCACACTGACTTTTACGCGGGTGTGCCCTTTGATGTAAAAAGGTGTGAATTAATTTTATTACACTGATGAGCTGAGCTGGTGATCCTTTTTTCGGGGGTGATCTTTGATGTAAAAAAGGTGTCATGAATATGAGGAAAACAGAAATAAAAGATTTTCCAAAAGAGGAATTTGAATTTAAATCTGAATATATCTTTATGGTGATGGACCTAGGTGGTAATTTTTTTTATTTCTAATAGGTTTGTCGTTTGTAAGTATTGTTATGGGTGCTGTTTTCATTGCTTTGGAAAGCAGAATAGAAAAACTTACAAATGTGTAGAAGGATATTTCTTTTGAAAAGTGGTTGTGGATTTTGGTGGTGTTTTTTTTATTGTGCCCTTGATGTAAAAAGGTGTGAATTAATTTTATTACACTGATGAGCCGAGCTGGTGATCCTTTTTTCGGTGGGTGATCTTTGATGTAAAAAAAAGGTGTCATGAATATGAGGAAAACAGAAATAAAAGATTTTCCAAAAGAGGAATTTGAATTTAAATCTGATAAGAGTAACTGTTGCATTTTTTTTTTTTTGAAAAGCGGTTGTGGATTTTGGTGGTGTTTTTTTTATTTAATTGTTTTATATTGTTTGTGCCTTGTGAGTAGGTATCATTATGTGTATTGACTGCACTGCTTTGGGTAGTTGGAATAGAAAAGATACAAATGTGTAGAAGGAAATTTCTTTTATAAAAGCAAACGTTCTGAGGTTTTTCAATTTAGTTAACAATTCCCTTTCAAAACGTAAGAATGTCGTTCATTACCAAAATAAAATCAGCCGTAAGCGTTAGCAACGCTAATTCTTCTTCAAAAACGAAGAAAATTTTAAGTTTGAGCAAACTGATACAAAAAAAACGCTTCCCAACCACCAGTGCAAAAAGACTTTGCACCAAATTTGGGGACCAGATAATGGTCGAATTGGAAGACTACAAGGTAAATAAATCTTAATCTTCCTGGTTGAAACCTTACCCACAATTTGCTTTCTTTTATTTAGGTTTTCCTCCCAAAACGGTGCAACGCACAGCTGGATGATGGAGACATCGAACAGCTTGGAAAATGTTGCCTTGAGTTGGTGGGGCCTTATGGAGAGCTGTCCTTTGATGTTGACTTCCATCTCAAACAACAAGATGAGCAACACCAAGAACAACAGCAGCAGCAACAGCAACAGCAGCAACAACAACAACAACAGCAGGAGCAACAACAATTGGAACAGCAGTTGCAATTGCATCAACAGCAGCAGTGAGAACAGCAGCTGCAACTGCAACAACAGCTACAGCAACAGCAGCTACAGCAACAACAACAGCAGCATAAACAGAAGGGGAGGAAACAGAAGATGAACGTTTTGAGTGAAGAGGTAAATACCAACGTTCCGACCCTCTTTTTTGAAAATGATCTTCTGTTAAATTCTCAAAAAAACTGTTTTAGATAAATAATATATAATATAAATAAAAATTAAAAAAAAAAAAAAAAAAAATACAGAGTTTTTCCTTTGGGTTTGGTTTCAGAGATTTACAATATTGGGTGATCATGTGACCCAAGTAAAGAGGTTCAACTTAAAAGGGCGGAAAATTGAATTCAAGGTCAACCCTGTTCCGCTAGATGAAGAGCCCACTTCATGGTTTAAAGCCTCAATAGAAGCTATACTTCGATTTGCCGTTGAGGGGCTCAACGAAACAGATAAGGTTGGGGTTACTTTTGGAGGGAAAAGTTTTGTTCATGAAAGAGGTAGTGGTTGGATCAATTTCGAAACCTGTGCAGATATGAGCTTTGAAAATGTGTGGGAGATGATAGCCAAAATCTTTCAAAGCAACTCTGGAGCATTGAGTTCGGATAATTTTTGCTTGTCTGTTTATTTTGCACAAGAATTTTTATGTTAAAAATTAAGAAAAAAAAAGAAATTGAATTAGAGCAAATCGTTGAGATGTTGCGTTCGAACAAAGGTTTATTACAAAAGTAAAAAGTACATGTATAATTGTAATGCATATAAGTTTAAATTAAGTTAACCTTAAATTGACATTGAATTCATTATGTATTTTATATTTTCGATAAGTTTATTTTGAAATTTAAAAGTTGGCAATACTGATATACATACATAAAGGTGAATTTACATTGATTTTATAAATTTGATTATTTTAATTAATTTTATTATTTTATCTAAATAAATGCATGTATTTATAATCGCACATTCTTCGCCCTCGGATTGAGTTCTGTTTCGCAACCATTTTTTTGTTTGCAGGCATCTGAACAGGTCTCGTTGAATTTCTGCATAGCCGCAAGCCGCTATCTAATTTGACATTGAAAATAAAGAGTTGAAACAAATTAGAATTGAAACAAAGAAAAATCAAATCTACGACAACAACAATTGCACATGAACATGTTATGTTTTGCATTTCTCCATATGAATGGAAAGACCCGTTGGTTATTACGAACCAACTATGCTGATGGCTTACTTCAATACAATGAGTAGTGTTTTATTCTCATTGATCGTTTGTTGTTTTGGTTCTCGTTCGTGCGCGTCGGTTTATTTGTGAATTGTGTTTGTAATAACGTTTTAATTGTATTAATTTTACTTTGATTGTTTTGTTAAATTTTGTTATTTGTTTTAATTATGAATATGTATTATAGTGTTGTGAAAATAAAAATTTAAATAAAATATTGAGCGACGAAGAAGCAGCAAGAAGAATCCAGGTGAGCGTTTGTTGGATGGAAAATATTAATTTAGAGTGAATGTGTATTATTTTTTTTTTGTTTTATTTATTTTCTTTTTATTAATTTTGATTTATATGTGCTATAATTATGATTTTAATTACATTATAATATTACATAATAATGTGTTAATATATTAAACATAAATTTCATATATGTACATGTGAGGTGATTTGGTTAACGGTCTAATCAAAGCCGGTTGTATGTACATACGCGAGTACATTTGTTTTATATATCGAGTGCATACGATTATAGTAAATTGTGTACATAGTGTTTTTTGTTTACAACAATTTAAAAATATTCGTGTGTGAAATTCTTCGGTTATATATTTGGTGACGTCATTAATTTTGACATTGCTTTTATTTGTTGTGAATATTATTTCGTTTCGGATTTTGACATCGCGAGTGAATTTGTGTTTTAATTTTTAAATGTTGGACACATTAGTTATTTGCAGTGGCCATTTTAAATTATTTATTTGTTTGTTTACATTTTGGTGATATTAATTTATAATCAATTAAAATAATTATTCTCTTTGTATTTTGTTTATAATAGTGTGCATTAAGATTTATTTTATTATTATAAATGTGTATATTCTGTTTTGATTAATAAAACGTTGTTTTAAATTAAGTTTGTTTACTTTTATTTTATTTTGTTTGTAGATTTATATATGTTGTAAATTAATTTAAGATCATTTTGAGTTCAATAAATTTTTTTAAATATGAAATTAAACTGGTGTTTCATTTTATAATTTATATTATTTTGTTTTGTTTTAAATTCCGATCAAATAAAATTAAATTTTGAAATTAATTTGGAGTTTTATTTTATAATTTAAGTTCATGTGTAAATTTTTTTTTGTGAATGTGGTTTTACAAAAATTGTTTAATCTTGATATTCAATTTTGTTTGGATTTTAATTTGTTTCGTTATTTCAACTTCTCGAAATTGGATTTGATTTTAGTTTTGAAAGTTTTAAATAATAAATCAAGCTAAATTGCTCGAACTTTCAATAATTTTCGATTTTAAATTTTAAAATTTTAAACGATGCTGGATTGTTGTGATGTTTCATTGGAAGGCAAGCGACATATTTTAGCGATGGGGCGTTTTATGTATCCTGTTTTGGTTTTGACCGATACAACGCGGATTAATCCATCGGATCCAGGATGAGTTTCTTGGACACGGCCTAAATTCCAATTGGTCGGTGGAAATCTTTCATCTTTAATCAAAACGATGTCTCCGACTTTTACATTTTCCTGTATTTGTGTCCACTTCGGGCGTTGTTGCAGTCTGGACAGGTACTCGGAACTCCATTTTCGCCAAAATGTTAATGTCATTGACTGAACTCGCTTCCATCTATCCATGTATGTTATGTTGGTGTCGATGTCACCTTGAGGTACAGCATGAAGACTTTCGCCGATCAAAAAGTGTGCTGGGGTCAGCACATCCAAATCATCCAAACTATCTGAAAGAGGACACAAGGGTCTCGAATTCAGACACGCTTCTATCTGGGAAAGAAGTGTGGTGAGCTCCTCAAAAGTCAGTCTCTCCATCCCGACAACTCGTTTTAGGTGGTACTTGACTGATTTCACTCCAGCTTCCCACAATTCACCGAAGTTAGGAGAAGCGGGAGGAATAAAATGCCATTCTGTACCTTGATTTGCTAGATTTTCAGCTATTTCTTTCCAATCATGCTGTGAAGCCTTTAACATTTTACCTAGTTCTGAACTAGCACCAATAAAATTTGTACCGCAATCACTATTGATCTGCTTAGAAGTTCCTCGCCTGGCAGTGAATCGCCTGAATGCTGCCAAAAACGCTTGCGTCGTTAAATCTGAAACGACTTCCAAATGGATTGCCTTTGTCGCCAAGCAAATAAAAATTGCAAAATATCCTTTAAGGATCTTGCTTCCACGAGCTTTCCAAGCTTTGATTTCGATGGGGCCTGCATAATCTACGCCAGTGTGACAAAATGGTCTAGCCATGCGAACTCTAGCAGCTGGTAGATTTCCCATCAATTGCTGCATCTCTGCTGCTTTCTGCCGGTAGCAAGTCGTACATTTGTGTAACTGGTACTTTACACTTCTTCGAATTTGACCAATCCAAAACTTCTGACGTATATAAGTAATCATCTGTTGTATTCCACCATGCAATGTATTTTTATGAGCATCTTTTACAACCAGTTTTGTGAAATGATGTTTGTTTTGTAATACCATTGGATGCTGCGCTTCATAAGGAAGCAGGGAATTCTGCAATCGACCACCAACTCTTAAAATGCCATTGGCATCAATAAATACATTGAGTGATTTTAATTGTTTTGAAAGTTTACCGTTCTGTTGCAGCTCTTTTAGTTCGTTGGAGAACATCTCGGTCTGAGCTATCTTGACTGCCAGCATAAGAGATGCTTCCAATTCAGAAGCAGTTAATGAACCGCTTTTCTTTGGTACAGTAGTCGATTGGTTGCCGTTTTGGGAAGTTTTTCTCGCCCAACTCATCGATCGGAGGTTGTTTTTGAAACGAAGCCACCATGCGATGATACGAATTACTTTGAGTAAGTTCGAATATTTGTGAGTAATGATACTAATCAGTTCTCTTGTTACTTGTACGGTGTGAGCTTTTACTGGACGACATTCTTCTTCTGTTTCGAAGTTTTCAACTTGATCGGGCATCTCAAAATCCCACTTCGATCTTAAGAATACTGGACCGTTCCACCAAGCATCTAAGGACTCCAAGGCTGATGGATAAACGCCACGAGATGCTAAATCAGCTGAGTTTAAATGTGTTGGAACATGGGACCAACAATGGCTGCCTATAAGTCGCTGTATCTTGGATACTCGATTTGAGACAAATGTTGTCCATTTAGCTGGAGTTGCTCTAATCCAGGAAAGAGCAATTGTTGAATCCGTCCAGGCAAAGATTCGAACTTCAGGAATTGGTAAAACATTGCATGTGTAGTGTAATATTTGGGCCAAGACTACTGCACCACAAAGTTCAAGACGAGGCAAGGTGATCGTCCGTTTGCTCGGAGCAATCTTCGTCTTTGCTAAGAGTAAGCTGGTGTGAATGCCTCCATTCTTATCCAGGACTCGAACATACACAACAGCTCCATATGCTTTCATTGAAGCGTCACAAAAGCCATGCAACTCGATTGCTTGGTTTGAAGGGCTCATTCGGTTCCATCGTGGAATCCTTACCTTTTCAATCATTGGAAGCTCTAGTTGAAAAGTTTTCCAATCCCTTTTAAGGTCGTCTGGAATTGGATCGTCCCAATCACATCCGAGATCCCAAAGCTTCTGCATAATAATCTTCGCAGTGATTATGCACGGAGAGATCCATCCAAGTGGATCAAAGAGCTTGGCAATGGTAGATAAAATCGTTCGCTTTGTTATTAAATTCTCATTTTTTTGCAAATTTTTGTAAGAAAAGAAGTCGCAACTAGGAACCCATTTGATGCCCAGAGTTTTGACGTGGTTGGAAGGATAAAAGGGAAGCTCGAAATCAATTTCTCGATCTTGAAGCGGGATATTTTCCATTAAATCTCTATGATTTGCTGTCCACTTTCTTAAATTGAAACCGCCTGACGCTAAAAGTGCTCTTGCTTCATCTCGTTTTTCTTTTGCTTCTTCTAGGGAATCTGCACCACTTATCAAATCGTCCACGTACATGTCTTCTTGCACGACCTTCGCCCCCACAGGGAATTTCGCACGTTCATCTTGGGCTAGACGTTTCAACGTTTTGATGGCTAAATATGGGGCACTTGCTGTGCCAAACGTTACCGTATTTAGCTTGTAGAGTTTCAAAGGCTCTGTTCGTTCATTTCTCCAGAAAATGATTTGGTAAAAAGAGTCCGGTTGAGTTACCCAAATTTGTCGATACATCTTCTCTATATCGGCGGTGAAGGTATATCGATGAGTTCGCCATCGCAAAACGAGATCAATTATGGAAGTTTGCAATTTTGGACCTACCATCAGATAGTCATTTATCGATTTCCCATTTGAATCTTTGGCTGCTGCGTCGAAAACAACTCTTGTTTTAGTGGTTGTGCTTGATTCTTTTATCACAGCATGATGTGGTAAAATGAAATGGTTCGGCGTGTTAAGGACTTCATTGTCGCTGCTGATTTGTTCCATGTTCTGGAGTGTCTCATACTCTGTGATACATTTCGTGTATTCAGTTTTAAGATTTAGATTTGCATCAAGCCTTTTTTCGAGGTGAAGAAACCGTCGATATGCCATGTGTCGGCTGAAACCCATTTCTGGCAGCTTTTCATCTTTGAATGGCATTCTGACTTGATACCGGCCATCAGGTAAACGAATTGTATACTTTTCAAAGTGTTTCTCACAGGCAACATTTTCTTCAGTTTCATGAGGTTGAAACGGCAATTCTTCTATTTCCCAGAACTTCTGTAGTTGAGCGCTCAAATCGATCGGAGAAAATTCGGTCATTTGCACGAAGCTGCGTATTTTTTGAGGAGGATGTGTGGAAGTTCTTCCGAGAACGATCCAGCCTAACTCCGTATTTTGTGCCATAGGTCCGACGCCATCTTGCGAACGTTTGATTTCTGGAAGCAGTATTTGGGCACAAACATCACAGCCTAACAACAGATCGACAGGTGCAGGCTCGTGGAGATGTGGATCTGCTAAAGGAAGCCCAATTAAGTGATTCCATTCTTGAGGTATCATTCGTTGGGTCGGAAGAAGGCCAGTTAGCGACTTGAAGATTAATGCCTGTATGGCAGTTTCAAACGATGAGTGGCAAGAAGAAATCTGGACTTGTACAGCGTTCTGCGTTGTGCCACTACTGACCAACCCCAGCCCTGATACCTCAACACATGTACGCCACTTCCGAAGCTTTAACAATTGCGCAGCCTCTTTTGTAATAAATGAACTTTCAGAACCTGTATCAATCATGGCACGTAAATGATATACACGGCCGTCTGAAGCACGGGCCTTGACAATAGCGGTTGCTAAAAGCACTTGCGAAAAATTTCGACCACCGTGCGACGTATGATGATTCATAGTTGTTGAAATCGGAACATTATTGGTTGGTAAAAATTCTGTTGCGTTTGGACTCATGTTCGTTTGAACAACATTTGATGTGGTTGCTGTTGGTTGAGTTCGAACTTTTGAAGACGGTTGTGCAGAATATCTCGTGTGATTATTGTCTATCTGTTGATGGTTGACATGCAACAGGGAATGATGTCTTTGTTGGCAAAAGAAACAGCAAAGTTGGCTTGGGCATTCATGCAAAGAATGCCTATATGAAAGACAATTTTCACATACCCGCAATTTCCGTACAACTTCTTTTCGACTCGTGATGTCCATATTTAGAAATTGTTGACATCTTTTCAACGAATGTTTTTCTAAATTACATAACTGGCATACTATACCATCCGTACCTGTTGGTTTCGTGGGCTTAAACTTTGGCTTGGCATGTAAAACTTTAGATTTTAATGGAAAACGTGATTTGCTATTAGCTGGAGGATCAATTTTTGTATAATTCGCAGAACTTTGATCCTTTTGGTCAAAAACTTCAAGCGTTCGGAAGCGCTTCTCCAAAAAAGAGGTAAATTCTGTAAAATTGGGTTATTCTTTCTTATCACACAACTTTTCTTCCCATAGCTTTTGAGTAGTTTGGGGCAATTTTTGGTTAAGGAACCAAATTAGAACAATGTCCCACTTGTCAACAGGAACTTCTAAATTTTCCAAGGCATGGAAGCATTCTTTTGAGGTATAGAGGAGATTTTTTAACCCGGAAGCAGTTTCACGGGGTAATTGAGACTGACCGAAAAGTTGCTGCATTTGGATATGCACCAGAATGCGTTTGTGGTCATATCTTTCTTTTAAAAGCTCCCACGCTTTGTCATAGTTGGCGGCCTCAACAGGTAAGTTTTGTAAAAATCGCTTTGCATCATCTATTAAGCAAGATTGAAGAAAATGTAGCTTATCTAAATCACCTAGGTTTGAATTGTTGTGAACTAGAGCTTGGAATTTATCATGAAAGGCTCTCCATGTGATATACGACCTATCAAACTTCGGAAGATCAATACGGGGTAACCTAACTTCCGAATGAGTGGAATGATGCATTTCGGAACTAGAAGTCGTGGACTTCGAAGAGGAAAAATTATCCATCGTTTCGACTAAAAGGGCCCTATATTCCAGGTAATTATCACTAATTTGATCATAAATATCTATTAAATTTTCTAATTTTAACCCTTCTTCCATGCAGCCTCCGCCAACAATTGCCTCATGGTAGGATTTAGCCGATTTTAAATCATCTTCTAGCTTTGATAACCGCCCCGATATATATGGTTTAGTTACACGCTCCTTAGGTGATTTTTTAAAATTTGCAATGTCTTTAACTATTTTGTTCAGAATTCCCTTTTGGAGTTCTCCATATTTAAATCCCTTACGTTCCATTATTTATTAAAATTAATAATGTATACTTTATTTTTTAGAATGACGAGTTAACAACGTAAAATTAAGGCAACACTTACTGCGTTGTTTGCTGCTGCTGCTGGTGTTGCTGGTGAAGCTGTTGCTGCTGGTGAAGCTGCTGGTGCTGCTGTTGTTGCTGGTGAAGCTGTTGCTGCTGGTGAAGCTGCTGCTGCTGGTGCTTCTGTTGGTCGTTGTCGTCGTAACCTTCGCTGCCGCTGTCGCCGTCGCTGTCGCCACCGTCACTGTATTCGTCGTTATTACTTTTGCTTAGATGCAATTTGTTTGCGATTTCTATATCGCAATTTAGATTATGTTGATTTAACGTTTTTAAATACTTATTATTTATAAATTGTCTTGTCACGGTTAATTTAACACTTTTTAGGTTATAAAAAATACTATGTCCATTTATATATATGTATGTATATTTAAATTCTTAAATTCGATGTTGCCTTTAAACTATAATCAAATATAATTATTTAAATATTTAAAAAAAAAGGCTCGAAGGACCAATGTTTATTTTGCACAAGAATTTTTATGTTAAAAATTAAGAAAAAAAAAGAAATTGAATTAGAGCAAATCGTTGAGATGTTGCGTTCGAACAAAGGTTTATTACAAAAGTAAAAAGTACATGTATAATTGTAATGCATATAAGTTTAAATTAAGTTAACCTTAAATTGACATTGAATTCATTATGTATTTTATATTTTCGATAAGTTTATTTTGAAATTTAAAAGTTGGCAATACTGATATACATACATAAAGGTGAATTTACATTGATTTTATAAATTTGATTATTTTAATTAATTTTATTATTTTATCTAAATAAATGCATGTATTTATAATCGCACATTGTCAGTTACCTCCGTAAAGATGCCAGCTGGTGAAGGAAATAATAGAAAATCCTCTGTTATGTTCAACTCGTCCCATGAAGAATGTTCCCGTCGCAAGGGAATAATAGTAATTAAAAACAAAGACAATTTATGTCTGCCTCGAGCTTTGGTTGTAGGGAAGGCATACGCAGACAAGGAAGATAATTTGGTCAATATAAGAAGAGACACGGGGAAAATTCAGACGGAGAGAGCCATAAAACTACTAAACGAAGCTCAAATCAATATACCATCAGGAGGCTGTGGAATAAATGAGTTGAAATCATTTCAAGCTCATTAAAAAAATTACAAAATAACAGTCTACGAATACAAAACGAAGGGTCGCAAAATAATTTACGAAGGGGTTTCAAACGACATTGGTGATAAAAAAATACATTTAATGTATTACAATAATCATTACAATGTAATAACTTCCTTAACCAACGTATTTTTCTGTAGTTATTACTGCGAGATTTGTCATTCTCCGTTTAACACGAAAGATGTTCATCATGGCTGTCTTGGTCTATGTTCGCAATGCCAGTATTCTCCAAAATGTGAAGAAACACGAAAAAAATTCTTTTCCAAGACTGTAATCGAAATTTTAAGGGAACAGGATGCTATGACAACCACAAAACGAGCGGCTCGTCAGAAAAACAGTCTATCTGTGAGCAAATAAAAAGATATCTTGCTTGTTTAAAATCCTATGGAGGAAGTCGACAACATATTTGTGGAGAGTTCTTTTGCAAGAACTGTAAAGTACATGTTCCTGAAGACCATAAGAGTTTCATTATACCTAATACGAGAAAACCTGATTTGAAAAATTTCTTGTATGTATTTTATGATCTAGAAAGTCGCCAAGAAAAAGTAATTGGAGAAAAAATTTGGAATGACGGAGATGAAGCAAAAACAACAAACAAAGCTTTTATAACAAAACATGAACCAAATCTATGCGTGTTTCAAAACAAATATAGTCATTGCGTGGAGTATCCTGATTTGCATTTCTGTAAATATTGTAAATTGTCATTGAACGTTCTACAAGGAGAAGACGTTGTACCTAAATTTGTTCAATATATACTTGAAATTCGGAAAAAATTTAAAAATGTGGTTGTGATTGCCCACAATGGTCAAGCCTACGATCATCAGTTCATTTTAAACCATGTCTTAGTGTGTATCGCAAGGACACTAGCATAAAAAAGTAAAAAATTTGAATCTCCGCGGTCAACTTGTCGCGAAAAGAAAAAAATTTTTTGGTTGCCGGAGGGACCTTATCATAGGCAGAACAAGAAAATCTCTTATACAAAAAAACCAACAACGATTGCACTTAACTACCAAATAGGTGCAGAATATTTACTTAATTGAAAAAATAAAAAAACTTAATTTTCCTTTTCAAAAAGGTTTAAAAATTAGTTCAAATTTTTATTTTGTTAAACTTTCGTACACGACTTTCGTACACGACTTTCGTACACGACTTTCAAATTGATTATTCGTTACACAGCATCGTCATCGTCTTCATGAAACCTCGGTTTCGACCAGGACAGCTGATCTTTCCGTTGGTCATCTATGTGTCCATTGACCCTCGTTAGGATTACGGATCATCTTCGTCATTATGCAAATACAATGCTTCCCCCTGTACTTCACCTTCATCCTCGTCCACCAGCATCATGCTTGACCATTAGATGTGCATAGGTACATACACAAAAAAAACATCGCATAGTGAGCGGAACCCAACGACGAGCAGCATCGTAGACTTTGCGTGGCGTTAACTCCCACAATTCGATTGTTTGTTTTTAAAAACAATTATGTCATCTTTATGATCTCCCAATTTTGGCGCTTTTTATGATTGCGGAGAATTTTTGATGTTTTGCCGTCGGCAAATACTTTGTAAAAATTGTTTTGCCGTCGGCAAATGCATTTTTTTGCGGATATTAGGGTTTTCTTTGTTTTGTAATGTTTGCATGTTACGTTGCAACATCCTGCCGGGCCTCCGGACAAGGAAACGACGTCATCGTTTTTTGAAGTTGATCGAGACATCCAGTGTAGATTTGAAGACGGTGACTCATTAATGTGTGATTGTTGTGTAAGTGTACACGAAAGAGAATAGAAATGAAGTTTGCGTGAATGGTGTGTGGCAATAATTGATTTAAGTATAAATATAATTTAGATATAGAATATGTTTTAAAATTCAATATAATTTAAGTATAAATATTAAGTTCAGTTGTGGTATAAAGATGCGAATGGTTTTAAAGTGTGTGTGTGTCGGTTTGTGTTTTCGAGTCGTTTAGCATAGGTAGAAAATGGAGTTTAGCTATGGGCCGTTTAAATGAAGTAGCAGTCTTAACTGTTACAACGCGAATTTTTCCATCTGTTCCAGGGTGCATTTCGGTGATTCTGCCTAACCGCCAGAGAGTGGGAGGTGTTTGTTCATCGGGTAAGAGCACTAGATGTCCAACTTTGAGTTCTGAATTGGGTGTAAGCCATTTCGGACGTTGTTGTAGCCGAACCAAGTATTCGGATTTCCATTTTTTCCAGATATTTTGTTGGATATTCTGCATGAGCTGCCATCTGTCCAAGTAATTGTCTTTTATTTCGGTTAGATTCTTTTCAGGTTCAGTGTTGAGCGAAGATCCAATTAAAAAATGTCCTGGTGTCAAAATAGATAGGTCACTTGGGTCCTCGGTGACCGGGCAAAGGGGACGTGAGTTGAGGCAAGCTTCTACCTGTGCTAATATCGCCGCGTATTCTTCAAAAGTCAGAGTGTAATGTCCAATTACCCGCTTTAAGTGGTATTTCATAGATTTTACCCCATCCTCCCAAAGTCGCTAAAATGCGGAGCAGCTGGAGGATTGAAATGCCATTTGGCGCCATTAGCTTGCATATGTTGTGCAATATCTTCGGTCCATTGTTTTGACATATGTGACCTTTCTGATTCAAGAACGGTTGCGGCTCCTTTAAAATTTGTTCCACAGTCGCTGTACAGATTTGTGCAGATTCCACGACGAGCAGTGAAATGTTTAAAAGCTGCGAGGAATGCTGGTGTCGTATAGTCGCTTACAAGCTCTGAGTGCACTTCTTTTGTGCAAAAGCATATAAAAATCGCAATGTATGCTTTCGTGATTTTACTACATCGACCTCTCCATGCTTTAAGTTGAACAGGGCCAGCATAATCGACTCCGGATGTCTGAAAGGGTCGTGCCTGGTTGACACGTAACGCTGGCAAATTTCCCATTTTCTGCTGCATCTCCGTTGCCGTAAACCTGTAGCATTTCAAACATTTATGAATACATTTTTTAACAGTCGATTTTAGGTGCAAAATCCAGTACTCAGAACGAAGTGTTGCCATCATTAACTGCTGACCTCCATGCAGTAACTTCATGTGAGTATCATGAACGATAAGCGACGTTAAAAAACCTTGTGAAGGTAAAATTATTGGATGTCGCTGTGAATAGGGTAAATCAGCGTTTTCCAATCGACCTCCAACTCGAAGAATTCCTTTCTCATCGGCGATTTGATATATCCTTTGCCTTGAATTTTAAGTTGGTAAGATAGCGACGCCAGTACGCAGCAGCTCTATAGAGACGATTCAAGGAGGAAAAGCGTTCAAATAGCGGTTGATTTGTTTCGAAACACGTGAAGTGAACGCAGAGCTGAAAAATATTTATAATGGGGTACCCAGATGCGATCAAATCATTTTTGGTTTTTGATATCTCCGACGCTTTGGTCTCAAGGTCGGTAGCTTTTATTTCGGATGAAAGATGAAGTTGTTCATCAAACTCCTGTAAAAATGAAGGCCCATACCACCATTGATGGTTTTCGACGAGTTCATTGGGACAAGCTCCTCTGGATGCAATGTCAGCTGGATTTTCCTTAGATGGAACGTAGTTCCAATGCTGAGGATCAGTAAGTTCCTGAATTTCTGCCACTCTGTTGGCTACAAAGGTGGTCCTTATGTAGGGTGCACTTTTGATCCATGCAAGTGTGATTTGAGAATCACACCAAGCAAATATTTTTGACAATTCAAACTCCATCGCCTTCACAGTATGGACCAATAGCTGTGCTAATAGCAAGGCTCCACAAAGTTCCAACCTAGCTATGGACTTATTTTTTAGAGGTGCCACCCTTGTTTTTGCCACGATAAGGTTGGTGCAAGTTTTTATTCCGGTGGTTATTCGAAGGTAGACTGCTGCAGCATATGCCTTTTCGGAGGCATCGCAGAATCCATGGACCTCAATCTTTGACTCCTTGGTGAAGTTGATCCAGCGGGGAATCTCGATGGCCTTTAAAATATTTAGTTCCATCTTCAGTTTGTGCCACGCAGAAACGATTGTTGCTGGGAGTTCAGAATCCCAGGTGTGTTTTTCCTTCCAGATGTCTTGCATTAATATCTTGCCAACGATGACGC
Organism: Eupeodes latifasciatus; assembly: GCA_920104205.1. Classification (NCBI taxonomy): domain Eukaryota; kingdom Metazoa; phylum Arthropoda; class Insecta; order Diptera; family Syrphidae; genus Eupeodes; species Eupeodes latifasciatus. Next base: position 238,955,842 of record OV049924.1, read on the forward strand.
AGGGTGCTATCCATCCCATTGGATCGTAAAGACGTGCAAGATCTGACAGGATACTCCGTTTTGTAGTAGTCTTAAGATCTTGAAGATCGATCTTGAACATAAAAATATCCTTTGCCGGATGCCACTGTATTCCAAGCGCTTTTATTGCATCTTCTTCTCTGAAAGAAAGTGGAACTTGTACTTCCCTGTCCTTCTCTGGAACGGATGTCAGTAGCATCTCACAGTTGCTCGCCCACTTTCGTAAAGGAAAACCTCCGTGTTTCAACATTGTTATAAGTTGAGACTGCATTTCCAAGGCTTCGGCTACTGAGTCTGCCCCGTGAATAATATCATCCACATAAAAGTTTTTCAAAGCTATTTTCGATGCAATAGGGTAATCATCTCGCTCATCTGCTGCAAGTTGTTGAAGCGTACGAATTGCTAAATACGGTGCGGAAGCTGTGCCGAATGTGACCGTGTTAAGGCGGTATATCTTAACCCCATCCCCTTCTAGGTCTAGCCATAGAATAAGTTGATACAAGGAATCAGTTGGCGTAACCCAAATTTGCCTATACATTTTATTAATGTCGGCGGTAAATGCAATTTTATGTTTCCTAAATCGAGCTATATGGTCGAAGATGTCATCTTGCAATCTCGGACCGATAAACAGATGATCATTTAGAGATGTTCCGTCAGATGTCTTACAGGACGCATCAAAAACAATCCGTAGCTACGTGGTTGAGCTGGATTCTTTCATCACTGCGTGGTGGGGAAGGAAATAATGAGGAGAAGATAATGCAGTAGGCCCCACTTCAGTCATATGGTTAAGATCCTTATATTCATTAAATACTCGTTTGTAGTCCTCACAGAACGATGCATTCGCTTTGAATCTTTTTTCCAATTGTAAAAATCGAACAAATGCTGACTTTTGAGACCACCCTAACAACGGCGGTGCTCCTTCTTTAAAAGGAAGTTGGACTATATATTTGCCGTCTAATTGACGCTGATGGGTTCGACAAAAATGTGTTTCACACTGCTCTTCTTCTGGAGAAAGCAGCTGCCGATTTGGAACTTGTTCAAGTTCCCAAAACTTAACTAATAAGTTGTCCAAAGTTTGAGGTTCAGTTTTCATGTGGAGTGATGTTATCTTTGAGTTGTTTTTTGACCAAATACCCCCAGAAAGAACCCAGCCTAGTTCCGTCTTTTGAGCTATAGGGGAACCCTGGTCTCCCTTGATAAGGCATTCAAGGATAATGAACGGATAAACATCACTGCCCAGTAAAACATCAATCTTATTCGTTTTGTTAAAAGATGGATCCGCAAGTGTGAGATTTTGAAGATGACTCCAATTAGAGTTTGTTATGTTTTGCGTAGGGAGCAAGGCTGTTAGTTTGGGTAGGACTAATGCATTAAGCTGTAAACTAAAGCTTGCATTTACTCCTGATAAAATCGTGAAAGTGACTTTATATTTGGAAGTGCTGGTGGTGGTTTCGCCAACACCAATAATGTTAGCACAGCTCCTTTCCTTTTTCAGATTTAAAAGTTGAGCGGCAGACTCAGTTATAAAAGAAGCCTCTGATCCAGGATCCACTAGCGCTCGCAGTTGCAACGGTTGGCCTGTAGGTGTCATAACCTTTATGAGGGCCGTAGCCAGAAGAACAGCTGATTGAGTGTTTTCGGCTACAAACGCATTGTAGGCTGAAGCATTTTTGATGGAGGATGGATGTTTTTCTGATGATCCCGATTGAGAATTTTGGGTGGAAGAGGAGGCTGGTGGAGTTGGTTGTAGAACAGCTGCCGTTGAAGCGTGTTCACTAGCAGGCATTGCATTAACTGGCTCTGGAGGGTGCAGTAATGAATGGTGCTTTTGTTGGCACGTTGAACACGTGAAAGTGCTCGTGCAACTTTGTGTTAAATGTGCACTTGAAAGACAATTTAAACATAAGTTCTTTTTCTTTGCGAATTCAAGCCTTTTTTGAATCTTGAACGCCTTAAATTTAAAGCAATTTCGAATTGAATGTAAACCTTGACAAAGTGAACACTTATTCAAAATTGTAGAGTTATGTGCACGAATTGACGACGATTTAGGTTTTGTTTTTTGTGGATGAAAACCTGATGAGGATTGTCCAAGGATATCCAAGGTTCTGGATCTCATGAGAATGAAATCCTCTAATATGCTGTATTTTGGATAATCGACATGAGTTGAAATATGAGCTTCCCAAAGCCCTCGTGTAGTAAACGGAAGTTTTTGTACCATATGGAAAATAAGAACGTCTTCCCATGATTCTACAGGTACTCCAAGATTTTTAAGAGATTGCTTTGACTCGTTTGTTGTATCTAACAATAATTTTAGATCTTCAGAGGATTCCTGTGCAATTTTAGGTTGATCAAAAAGGAGTTTAAACTGATTATCCTTTAATAATCGAATGTTTTGAAACCTTTTTATCAACAACGCCCATGCAGACTCAAAACTCGTATCTGTATTTTGCAGCATTCTCGCGGCTTCACCAGTTATATTGCTTTTTAAATAATGTAGCTTATGAGCATCAGAAATCGATGTGTTTTTATTAACCAAGCCTTCAAATAGACCTTTAAATTCTGGCCACATCTTAAGAGAACCATCGAAGGTTGGAATTTTAATGTGAGGAAGCTTTAACTCTACCAACGGTGCGCTTGAACCACCTATGGATTTATTAAAACTATTTAGACTCTCGATAACCGTATGCTGCTGTTTTAATTCAGACGAATAACAAAAAAAAACTTCTTTTAATTTGTGAAATGTAAGAGTCTCCATATATTTCACTTTCAACTTTTCTGTAGGAGCTTCAACAATTTTTTGATGCAAAGATCTAGCTTCTTCAAAAGATGCTTCTAATTCAGATAAACGCGCTTCGTTCATATGAACAGATTTTCTCTTTGTTGCTTCTAAGCAAACATAAGCCCCGTAATATGCATCTATATCTTGTGCAATTGTTTGAATAGCATCTACATAAATGGGAACTTTGCTCTTACTCATTTTGAATGAAAATAATTATTCAAAAATAACCGATAACACACAACACACGATTGGATTTAGATCAACAAGGATCAATGTTTTAAATTTAATAATTGAGTTATTATAAGAGTGCCACACACCTGTATTTAAGCGTTGCTCCCTCGTGGTTACAGCTTCTTTAGATCCTCACAGGAAGTAGGTACATACGTATGAGTCGACCGGTTCTTACACGATACACGCACAACGCGATTGTCTCTATGGTTTGATTTGAAACGACCGACGCACAGAAACCCCTTTTCTTTAGGATGTTTTTTTTATTTTTAAATAAGGTTTTTTGCACTGATCCCTTTTTAAGATCCTTTATATCCGGCTCGAAGGACCAATGTGTATCGCAAGGACACTAGCATAAAAAAGTAAAAAATTTGAATCTCCGCGTTCAACTTGTCGCGAAAAGAAAAAAATCTTTTGGTTGCCGGAGGGACCTTATCATAGGCAGAACAAGAAAATCTCTTATACAAAAAAACCAACAACGATTGCACTTAACTACCAAATAGGTGCAGAATATTTACTTAATTGCAAAAATAAAAAAACTTAATTTTCCTTTTCAAAAAGGTTTAAAAATTAGTTCAATTTTTTATTTTGTTAAACTTTCGTACACGACTTTCAAATTGATTATTCGTTACACAGCATCGTCGTCGTCTTCATGAAACCTCGGTTTCGCCCAGGACAGCTGATCTTTCCGTTGGTCATCTATGTGTCCATTGACCCTCGTTGGGATTACGGATCATCTTCGTCATTATGCAAATACAATGCTTCCCCCTGTACTTCACCTTCATCCTCGTCCACCAGCATCATGCTTGACCATTAGATGTGCATAGGTACATACACAAAAAAAACATCGCATAGTGAGCGGACCCCAACGACGAGCAGCATCGTAGACTTTGCGTGGCGTTAACTCCCACAATTCGATTGTTTGTTTTTAAAAACAATTGTGTCATCTTTATGATCTCCCAATTTTGGCGCTTTTTATGATTGCGGAGAATTTTTGATGTTTTGCCGTCGGCAAATACTTTGTAAAAATTGTTTTGCCGTCGGCAAATGCATTTTTTTGCGGATATTAGGGTTTTCTTTGTTTTGTAATGTTTGCATGTTGCGTTGCAACATCCTGCCGGGCCTCCGGACAAGGAAACGACGTCATCGTTTTTTGAAGTTGATCGAGACATCCAGTGTAGATTTGAAGACGGTGACTCATTAATGTGTGATTGTTGTGTAAGTGTACACGAAAGAGAATAGAAATGAAGTTTGCGTGAATGGTGTGTGGCAATAATTGATTTAAGTATAAATATAATTTAGATATAGAATATGTTTTAAAATTCAATATAATTTAAGTATAAATATTAAGTTCAGTTGTGGTATAAAGATGCGAATGGTTTTAAAGTGTGTGTGTGTCGGTTTGTGTTTTCGAGTCGTTTAGCATAGGTAGAAAATGGAGTTTAGCTATGGGCCGTTTAAATGAGGAAGTAGCAGTCTTAACTGTTACAACGCGAATTTTTCCATCTGTTCCAGGGTGCATTTCGGTGATTCTGCCTAACCGCCAGAGAGTGGGAGGTGTTTGTTCATCGGGTAAGAGCACTAGATGTCCAACTTTGAGTTCTGAATTGGGTGTAAGCCATTTCGGACGTTGTTGTAGCCGAACCAAGTATTCGGATTTCCATTTTTTCCAGATATTTTGTTGGATATTCTGCATGAGCTGCCATCTGTCCAAGTAATTGTCTTTTATTTCGGTTAGATTCTTTTCAGGTTCAGTGTTGAGCGAAGATCCAATTAAAAAATGTCCTGGTGTCAAAATAGATAGGTCACTTGGGTCCTCGGTGACCGGGCAAAGGGGACGTGAGTTGAGGCAAGCTTCTACCTGTGCTAATATCGCCGCGTATTCTTCAAAAGTCAGAGTGTAATGTCCAATTACCCGCTTTAAGTGGTATTTCATAGATTTTACCCCAGCCTCCCAAAGTCGCTAAAATGCGGAGCAGCTGGAGGATTGAAATGCCATTTGGTGCCATTAGCTTGCATATGTTGTGCAATATCTTCGGTCCATTGTTTTGACATATGTGACCTTTCTGATTCAAGAACGGTTGCGGCTCCTTTAAAATTTGTTCCACAGTCGCTGTACAGATTTGTGCAGATTCCACGACGAGCAGTGAAATGTTTAAAAACTGCGAGGAATGCTGGTGTCGTATAGTCGCTTACAAGCTCTGAGTGCACTTCTTTTGTGCAAAAGCATATAAAAATCGCAATGTATGCTTTCGTGATTTTACTACATCGACCTCTCCATGCTTTAAGTTGAACAGGGCCAGCATAATCGACTCCGGATGTCTGAAAGGGTCGTGCCTGGTTGACACGTAACGCTGGCAAATTTCCCATTTTCTGCTGCATCTCCGTTGCCGTAAACCTGTAGCATTTCAAACATTTATGAATACATTTTTTAACAGTCGATTTTAGGTGCAAAATCCAGTACTCAGAACGAAGTGTTGCCATCATTAACTGCTGACCTCCATGCAGTAACTTCATGTGAGTATCATGAACGATAAGCGACGTTAAAAAACCTTGTGAAGGTAAAATTATTGGATGTCGCTGTGAATAGGGTAAATCAGCGTTTTCCAATCGACCTCCAACTCGAAGAATTCCTTTCTCATCGGCGATTTGATATATCCTTTGCCTTGAATTTTAAGTTGGTAAGATAGCGACGCCAGTACGCAGCAGCTCTATAGAGACGATTCAAGGAGGAAAAGCGTTCAAATAGCGGTTGATTTGTTTCGAAACACGTGAAGTGAACGCAGAGCTGAAAAATATTTATAATGGGGTACCCAGATGCGATCAAACCATTTTTGGTTTTTGATATCTCCGACGCTTTGGTCTCAAGGTCGGTAGCTTTTATTTCGGATGAAAGATGAAGTTGTTCATCAAACTCCTGTAAAAATGAAGGCCCATACCACCATTGATGGTTTTCGACGAGTTCATTGGGACAAGCTCCTCTGGATGCAATGTCAGCTGGATTTTCCTTAGATGGAACGTAGTTCCAATGCTGAGGATCAGTAAGTTCCTGAATTTCTGCCACTCTGTTGGCTACAAAGGTGGTCCTTATGTAGGGTGCACTTTTGATCCATGCAAGTGTGATTTGAGAATCACACCAAGCAAATATTTTTGACAATTGAAACTCCATCGTCTTCACAGTATGGACCAATAGCTGTGCTAATAGCAAGGCTCCACAAAGTTCCAACCTAGCTATGGACTTATTTTTTAGAGGTGCCACCCTTGTTTTTGCCACGATAAGGTTGGTGCAAGTTTTTATTCCGGTGGTTATTCGAAGGTAGACTGCTGCAGCATATGCCTTTTCGGAGGCATCGCAGAATCCATGGACCTCAATCTTTGACTCCTTGGTGAAGTTGATCCAGCGGGGAATCTCGATGGCCTTTAAAATATTTAGTTCCATCTTCAGTTTGTGCCACGCAGAAACGATTGTTGCTGGGAGTTCAGAATCCCAGGTGTGTTTTTCCTTCCAGATGTCTTGCATTAATATCTTGCCAACGATGACGCAGGGTGCTATCCATCCCATTGGATCGTAAAGACGTGCAAGATCTGACAGGATACTCCGTTTTGTAGTAGTCTTAAGATCTTGAAGATCGATCTTGAACATAAAAATATCCTTTGCCGGATGCCACTGTATTCCAAGCGCTTTTATTGCATCTTCTTCTCTGAAAGAAAGTGGAACTTGTACTTCCCTGTCCTTCTCTGGAACGGATGTCAGTAGCATCTCACAGTTGCTCGCCCACTTTCGTAAAGGAAAACCTCCGTGTTTCAACATTGTTATAAGTTGAGACTGCATTTCCAAGGCTTCGGCTACTGAGTCTGCCCCGTGAATAATATCATCCACATAAAAGTTTTTCAAAGCTATTTTCGATGCAATAGGGTAATCATCTCGCTCATCTGCTGCAAGTTGTTGAAGCGTACGAATTGCTAAATACGGTGCGGAAGCTGTGCCGAATGTGACCGTGTTAAGGCGGTATATCTTAACCCCATCCCCTTCTAGGTCTAGCCATAGAATAAGTTGATACAAGGAATCAGTTGGCGTAACCCAAATTTGCCTATACATTTTATTAATGTCGGCGGTAAATGCAATTTTATGTTTCCTAAATCGAGCTATATGGTCGAAGATGTCATCTTGCAATCTCGGACCGATAAACAGATGATCATTTAGAGATGTTCCGTCAGATGTCTTACAGGACGCATCAAAAACAATCCGTAGCTACGTGGTTGAGCTGGATTCTTTCATCACTGCGTGGTGGGGAAGGAAATAATGAGGAGAAGATAATGCAGTAGGCCCCACTTCAGTCATATGGTTAAGATCCTTATATTCATTAAATACTCGTTTGTAGTCCTCACAGAACGATGCATTCGCTTTGAATCTTTTTTCCAATTGTAAAAATCGAACAAATGCTGACTTTTGAGACCACCCTAACAACGGCGGTGCTCCTTCTTTAAAAGGAAGTTGGACTATATATTTGCCGTCTAATTGACGCTGATGGGTTCGACAAAAATGTGTTTCACACTGCTCTTCTTCTGGAGAAAGCAGCTGCCGATTTGGAACTTGTTCAAGTTCCCAAAACTTAACTAATAAGTTGTCCAAAGTTTGAGGTTCAGTTTTCATGTGGAGTGATGTTATCTTTGAGTTGTTTTTTGACCAAATACCCCCAGAAAGAACCCAGCCTAGTTCCGTCTTTTGAGCTATAGGGGAACCCTGGTCTCCCTTGATAAGGCATTCAAGGATAATGAACGGATAAACATCACTGCCCAGTAAAACATCAATCTTATTCGTTTTGTTAAAAGATGGATCCGCAAGTGTGAGATTTTGAAGATGACTCCAATTAGAGTTTGTTATGTTTTGCGTAGGGAGCAAGGCTGTTAGTTTGGGTAGGACTAATGCATTAAGCTGTAAACTAAAGCTTGCATTTACTCGTGATAAAATCGTGAAAGTGACTTTATATTTGGAAGTGCTGGTGGTGGTTTCGCCAACACCAATAATGTTAGCACAGCTCCTTTCCTTTTTCAGATTTAAAAGTTGAGCGGCAGACTCAGTTATAAAAGAAGCCTCTGATCCAGGATCCACTAGCGCTCGCAGTTGCAACGGTTGGCCTGTAGGTGTCATAACCTTTATGAGGGCCGTAGCCAGAAGAACAGCTGATTGAGTGTTTTCGGCTACAAACGCATTGTAGGCTGAAGCATTTTTGATGGAGGATGGATGTTTTTCTGATGATCCCGATTGAGAATTTTGGGTGGAAGAGGAGGCTGGTGGAGTTGGTTGTAGAACAGCTGCCGCTGAAGCGTGTTCACTAGCAGGCATTGCATTAACTGGCTCTGGAGGGTGCAGTAATGAATGGTGCTTTTGTTGGCACGTTGAACACGTGAAAGTGCTCGTGCAACTTTGTGTTAAATGTGCACTTGAAAGACAATTTAAACATAAGTTCTTTTTCTTTGCGAATTCAAGCCTTTTTTGAATCTTGAACGCCTTAAATTTAAAGCAATTTCGAATTGAATGTAAACCTTGACAAAGTGAACACTTATTCAAAATTGTAGAGTTATGTGCACGAATTGACGACGATTTAGGTTTTGTTTTTTGTGGATGAAAACCTGATGAGGATTGTCCAAGGATATCCAAGGTTCTGGATCTCATGAGAATGAAATCCTCTAATATGCTGTATTTTGGATAATCGACATGAGTTGAAATATGAGCTTCCCAAAGCCCTCGTGTAGTAAACGGAAGTTTTTGTACCATATGGAAAATAAGAACGTCTTCCCATGATTCTACAGGTACTCCAAGATTTTTAAGAGATTGCTTTGACTCGTTTGTTGTATCTAACAATAATTTTAGATCTTCAGAGGATTCCTGTGCAATTTTAGGTTGATCAAAAAGGAGTTTAAACTGAATATCCTTTAATAATCGAATGTTTTGAAACCTTTTTATCAACAACGCCCATGCAGACTCAAAACTCGTATCTGTATTTTGCAGCATTCTCGCGGCTTCACCAGTTATATTGCTTTTTAAATAATGTAGCTTATGAGCATCAGAAATCGATGTGTTTTTATTAACCAAGCCTTCAAATAGACCTTTAAATTCTGGCCACATCTTAAGAGAACCATCGAAGGTTGGAATTTTAATGTGAGGAAGCTTTAACTCTACCAACGGTGCGCTTGAACCACCTATGGATTTATTAAAACTATTTAGACTCTCGATAACCGTAAGCTGCTGTTTTAATTCAGACGAATAACAAAAAAAAACTTCTTTTAATTTGTGAAATGTAAGAGTCTCCATATATTTCACTTTCAACTTTTCTGTAGGAGCTTCAACAATTTTTTGATGCAAAGATCTAGCTTCTTCAAAAGATGCTTCTAATTCAGATAAACGCGCTTCGTTCATATGAACAGATTTTCTCTTTGTTGCTTCTAAGCAAACATAAGCCCCGTAATATGCATCTATATCTTGTGCAATTGTTTGAATAGCATCTACATAAATGGGAACTTTGCTCTTACTCATTTTGAATGAAAATAATTATTCAAAAATAACCGATAACACACAACACACGATTGGATTTAGATCAACAAGGATCAATGTTTTAAATTTAATAATTGAGTTATTATAAGAGTGCCACACACCTGTATTTAAGCGTTGCTCCCTCGTGGTTACAGCTTCTTTAGATCCTCACAGGAAGTAGGTACATACGTATGAGTCGACCGGTTCTTACACGATACACGCACAACGCGATTGTCTCTATGGTTTGATTTGAAACGACCGACGCACAGAAACCCCTTTTCTTTAGGATGTTTTTTTTATTTTTAAATAAGATTTTTGCACTGATCCCTTTTTAAGATCCTTTATATCCGGCTCGAAGGACCAATGTGTATCGCAAGGACACTAGCATAAAAAAGTAAAAAATTTGAATCTCCGCGTTCAACTTGTCGCGAGAAGAAAAAAATCTTTTGGTTGCCGGAGGGACCTTATCATAGGCAGAACAAGAAAATCTCTTATACAAAAAAACCAACAACGATTGCACTTAACTACCAAATAGGTGCAGAATATTTACTTAATTGCAAAAATAAAAAAACTTAATTTTCCTTTTCAAAAAGGTTTAAAAATTAGTTCAAATTTTTATTTTGTTAAACTTTCGTACACGACTTTCGTACACGACTTTCAAATTGATTATTCGTTACACAGCATCGTCGTCGTCTTCATGAAACCTCGGTTTCGCCCAGGACAGCTGATCTTTCCGTTGGTCATCTATGTGTCCATTGACCCTCGTTGGGATTACGGATCATCTTCGTCATTATGCAAATACAATGCTTCCCCCTGTACTTCACCTTCATCCTCGTCCACCAGCATCATGCTTGACCATTAGATGTGCATAGGTACATACACAAAAAAAACATCGCATAGTGAGCGGACCCCAACGACGAGCAGCATCGTAGACTTTGCGTGGCGTTAACTCCCACAATTCGATTGTTTGTTTTTAAAAACAATTATGTCATCTTTATGATCTCCCAATTTTGGCGCTTTTTATGATTGCGGAGAATTTTTGATGTTTTGCCGTCGGCAAATACTTTGTAAAAATTGTTTTGCCGTCGGCAAATGCATTTTTTTGCGGATATTAGGGTTTTCTTTGTTTTGTAATGTTTGCATGTTGCGTTGCAACATCCTGCCGGGCCTCCGGACAAGGAAACGACGTCATCGTTTTTTGAAGTTGATCGAGACATCCAGTGTAGATTTGAAGACGGTGACTCATTAATGTGTGATTGTTGTGTAAGTGTACACGAAAGAGAATAGAAATGAAGTTTGCGTGAATGGTGTGTGGCAATAATTGATTTAAGTATAAATATAATTTAGATATAGAATATGTTTTAAAATTCAATATAATTTAAGTATAAATATTAAGTTCAGTTGTGGTATAAAGATGCGAATGGTTTTAAAGTGTGTGTGTGTCGGTTTGTGTTTTCGAGTCGTTTAGCATAGGTAGAAAATGGAGTTTAGCTATGGGCCGTTTAAATGAGGAAGTAGCAGTCTTAACTGTTACAACGCGAATTTTTCCATCTGTTCCAGGGTGCATTTCGGTGATTCTGCTTAACCGCCAGAGAGTGGGAGGTGTTTGTTCATCGGGTAAGAGCACTAGATGTCCAACTTTGAGTTCTGAATTGGGTGTAAGCCATTTCGGACGTTGTTGTAGCCGAACCAAGTATTCGGATTTCCATTTTTTCCAGATATTTTGTTGGATATTCTGCATGAGCTGCCATCTGTCCAAGTAATTGTCTTTTATTTCGGTTAGATTCTTTTCAGGTTCAGTGTTGAGCGAAGATCCAATTAAAAAATGTCCTGGTGTCAAAATAGATAGGTCACTTGGGTCCTCGGTGACCGGGCAAAGGGGACGTGAGTTGAGGCAAGCTTCTACCTGTGCTAATATCGCCGCGTATTCTTCAAAAGTCAGAGTGTAATGTCCAATTACCCGCTTTAAGTGGTATTTCATAGATTTTACCCCAGCCTCCCAAAGTCGCTAAAATGCGGAGCAGCTGGAGGATTGAAATGCCATTTGGTGCCATTAGCTTGCATATGTTGTGCAATATCTTCGGTCCATTGTTTTGACATATGTGACCTTTCTGATTCAAGAACGGTTGCGGCTCCTTAAAAATTTGTTCCACAGTCGCTGTACAGATTTGTGCAGATTCCACGACGAGCAGTGAAACGTTTAAAAGCTGCGAGGAATGCTGGTGTCGTATAGTCGCTTACAAGCTCTGAGTGCACTTCTTTTGTGCAAAAGCATATAAAAATCGCAATGTATGCTTTCGTGATTTTACTACATCGACCTCTCCATGCTTTAAGTTGAACAGGGCCAGCATAATCGACTCCGGATGTCTGAAAGGGTCGTGCCTGGTTGACACGTAACGCTGGCAAATTTCCCATTTTCTGCTGCATCTCCGTTGCCGTAAACCTGTAGCATTTCAAACATTTATGAATACATTTTTTAACAGTCGATTTTAGGTGCAAAATCCAGTACTCAGAACGAAGTGTTGCCATCATTAACTGCTGAGCTCCATGCAGTAACTTCATGTGAGTGTCATGAACGATAAGCGACGTTAAAAAACCTTGTGAAGGTAAAATTATTGGATGTCGCTGTGAATAGGGTAAATCAGCGTTTTCCAATCGACCTCCAACTCGAAGAATTCCTTTCTCATCGGCGATTTGATATATCCTTTGCCTTGAATTTTAAGTTGGTAAGATAGCGACGCCAGTACGCAGCAGCTCTATAGAGACGATTCAAGGAGGAAAAGCGTTCAAATAGCGGTTGATTTGTTTCGAAACACGTGAAGTGAACGCAGAGCTGAAAAATATTTATAATGGGGTACCCAGATGCGATCAAATCATTTTTGGTTTTTGATATCTCCGACGCTTTGGTCTCAAGGTCGGTAGCTTTTATTTCGGATGAAAGATGAAGTTGTTCATCAAACTCCTGTAAAAATGAAGGCCCATACCACCATTGATGGTTTTCGACGAGTTCATTGGGACAAGCTCCTCTGGATGCAATGTCAGCTGGATTTTCCTTAGATGGAACGTAGTTCCAATGCTGAGGATCAGTAAGTTCCTGAATTTCTGCCACTCTGTTGGCTACAAAGGTGGTCCTTATGTAGGGTGCACTTTTGATCCATGCAAGTGTGATTTGAGAATCACACCAAGCAAATATTTTTGACAATTGAAACTCCATCGTCTTCACAGTATGGACCAATAGCTGTGCTAATAGCAAGGCTCCACAAAGTTCCAACCTAGCTATGTACTTATTTTTTAGAGGTGCCACCCTTGTTTTTGCCACGATAAGGTTGGTGCAAGTTTTTATTCCGGTGGTTATTCGAAGGTAGACTGCTGCAGCATATGCCTTTTCGGAGGCATCGCAGAATCCATGGACCTCAATCTTTGACTCCTTGGTGAAGTTGATCCAGCGGGGAATCTCGATGGCCTTTAAAATATTTAGTTCCATCTTCAGTTTGTGCCACGCAGAAACGATTGTTGCTGGGAGTTCAGAATCCCAGGTGTGTTTTTCCTTCCAGATGTCTTGCATTAATATCTTGCCAACGATGACGCAGGGTGCTATCCATCCCATTGGATCGTAAAGACGTGCAAGATCTGACAGGATACTCCGTTTTGTAGTAGTCTTAAGATCTTGAAGATCGATCTTGAACATAAAAATATCCTTTGCCGGATGCCACTGTATTCCAAGCGCTTTTATTGCATCTTCTTCTCTGAAAGAAAGTGGAACTTGTACTTCCCTGTCCTTCTCTGGAACGGATGTCAGTAGCATCTCATAGTTGCCCGCCCACTTTCGTAAAGGAAAACCTCCTTGTTTCAACATTGTTATAAGTTGAGACTGCATTTCCAAGGCTTCGGCTACTGAGTCTGCCCCGTGAATAATATCATCCACATAAAAGTTTTTCAAAGCTATTTTCGATGCAATAGGGTAATCATCTCGCTCATCTGCTGCAAGTTGTTGAAGCGTACGAATTGCTAAATACGGTGCGGAAGCTGTGCCGAATGTGACCGTGTTAAGGCGGTATATCTTAACCCCATCCCCTTCTAGGTCTCACCATAGAATAAGTTGATATAAGGAATCAGTTGGCGTAACCCAAATTTGCCTATACATTTTATTAATGTCGGCGGTAAATGCAATTTTATGTTTCCTAAATCGAGCTATATGGTCGAAGATGTCATCTTGCAATCTCGGACCGATAAACAGATGATCATTTAGAGATGTTCCGTCAGATGTCTTACAGGACGCATCAAAAACAATCCGTAGCTACGTGGTTGAGCTGGATTCTTTCATCACTGCGTGGTGGGGAAGGAAATAATGAGGAGAAGATAATGCAGTAGGCCCCACTTCAGTCATATGGTTAAGATCCTTATATTCATTAAATACTCGTTTGTAGTCCTCACAGAACGATGCATTCGCTTTGAATCTTTTTTCCAATTGTAAAAATCGAACAAATGCTGACTTTTGAGACCACCCTAACAACGGCGGTGCTCCTTCTTTAAAAGGAAGTTGGACTATATATTTGCCGTCTAATTGACGCTGATGGGTTCGACAAAAATGTGTTTCACACTGCTCTTCTTCTGGAGAAAGCAGCTGCCGATTTGGAACTTGTTCAAGTTCCCAAAACTTAACTAATAAGTTGTCCAAAGTTTGAGGTTCAGTTTTCATGTGGAGTGATGTTATCTTTGAGTTGTTTTTTGACCAAATACCCCCAGAAAGAACCCAGCCTAGTTCCGTCTTTTGAGCTATAGGGGAACCCTGGTCTCCCTTGATAAGGCATTCAAGGATAATGAACGGATAAACATCACTGCCCAGTAAAACATCAATCTTATTCGTTTTGTTAAAAGATGGATCCGCAAGTGTGAGATTTTGAAGATGACTCCAATTAGAGTTTGTTATGTTTTGCGTAGGGAGCAAGGCTGTTAGTTTGGGTAGGACTAATGCATTAAGCTGTAAACTAAAGCTTGCATTTACTCGTGATAAAATCGTGAAAGTGACTTTATATTTGGAAGTGCTGGTGGTGGTTTCGCCAACACCAATAATGTTAGCACAGCTCCTTTCCTTTTTCAGATTTAAAAGTTGAGCGGCAGACTCAGTTATAAAAGAAGCCTCTGATCCAGGATCCACTAGCGCTCGCAGTTGCAACGGTTGGCCTGTAGGTGTCATAACCTTTATGAGGGCCGTAGCCAGAAGAACAGCTGATTGAGTGTTTTCGGCTACAAACGCATTGTAGGCTGAAGCATTTTTGATGGAGGATGGATGTTTTTCTGATGATCCCGATTGAGAATTTTGGGTGGAAGAGGAGGCTGGTGGAGTTGGTTGTAGAACAGCTGCCGCTGAAGCGTGTTCACTAGCAGGCATTGCATTAACTGGCTCTGGAGGGTGCAGTAATTAATGGTGCTTTTGTTGGCACGTTGAACACGTGAAAGTGCTCGTGCAACTTTGTGTTAAATGTGCACTTGAAAGACAATTTAAACATAAGTTCTTTTTCTTTGCGAATTCAAGACTTTTTTGAATCTTGAACGCCTTAAATTTAAAGCAATTTCGAATTGAATGTAAACCTTGAAAAAATTGTAGAGTTATGTGCACGAATTGACGACGATTTAGGTTTTGTTTTTTGTGGATGAAAACCTGATGAGGATTGTCCAAGGATATCCAAGGTTCTGGATCTCATGAGAATGAAATCCTCTAATATGCTGTATTTTGGATAATCGACATGAGTTGAAATATGAGCTTCCCAAAGCCCTCGTGTAGTAAACGGAAGTTTTTGTACCATATGGAAAATAAGAACGTCTTCCCATGATTCTACAGGTACTCAAAGATTTTTAAGAGATTACTTTGACTCGTTTGTTGTATCTAACAATAATTTTAGATCTTCAGAGGATTCCTGTGCAATTTTAGGTTGATCAAAAAGGAGTTTAAACTGATTATCCTTTAATAATCGAATGTTTTGAAACCTTTTTATCAACAACACCCATGCAGACTCAAAACTCGTATCTGTATTGCGCAGCATTCTCGCGGCTTCACCAGTTATATTGCTTTTTAAATAATGTAGCTTATGAGCATCAGAAATCGATGTGTTTTTATTAACCAAGCCTTCAAATAGACCTTTAAATTCTGGCCACATCTTAAGAGAACCATCGAAGGTTGGAATTTTAATGTGAGGAAGCTTTAACTCTACCAACGGTGCGCTTGAACCACCTATGGATTTATTAAAACTATTTTGACTCTCGATAACCGTAAGCTGCTGTTTTAATTCAGACGAATAACAAAAAAAAACTTCTTTTAATTTGTGAAATGTAAGAGTCTCCATATATTTCACTTTCAACTTTTCTGTAGGAGCTTCAACAATTTTTTGATGCAAAGATCTAGCCTCTTCAAAAGATGCTTCTAATTCAGATAAACGCGCTTCGTTCATATGAACAGATTTTCTCTTTGTTGCTTCTAAGCAAACATAAGCCCCGTAATATGCATCTATATCTTGTGCAATTGTTTGAATAGCATCTACATAAATGGGAACTTTGCTCTTACTCATTTTGAATGAAAATAATTATTCAAAAATAACCGATAACACACAACACACGTTTGGATTTAGATCAACAAGGATCAATGTTTTAAATTTAATAATTGAGTTATTATAAGAGTGCCACACACCTGTATTTAAGCGTTGCTCCCTCGTGGTTACAGCTTCTTTAGATCCTCACAGGAAGTAGGTACATACGTATGAGTCGACCGGTTCTTACACGATACACGCACAACGCGATTGTCTCTATGGTTTGATTTGAAACGACCGACGCACAGAAACCCCTTTTCTTTAGGATGTTTTTTTTATTTTTAAATAAGGTTTTTTGCACTGATCCCTTTTTAAGATCCTTTATATCCGGCTCGAAGGACCAATGTGTATCGCAAGGACACTAGCATAAAAAAGTAAAAAATTTGAATCTCCGCATTCAACTTGTCGCGAAAAGAAAAAAATCTTTTGGTTGCCGGAGGGACCTTATCATAGGCAGAACAAGAAAATCTCTTATACAAAAAAACCAACAACGATTGCACTTAACTACCAAATAGGTGCAGAATATCGAAAAAAAATTTAAAAATTAGTTCAAATTTTTATTTTGTTAAACTTTCGTACACGACTTTCGTACACGACTTTCAAATTGATTATTCGTTACACAGCATCGTCATCGTCTTCATGAAACATCGGTTTCGCCCAGGACAGCTGATCTTTCCGTTGGTCATCTATGAGTCCATTGACCCTCGTTGGGATTACGGATCATCTTCGTCATTATGCAAATACAATGCTTCTCCCTGTACTTCACCTTCATCCTCGTCCACCAGCATCATGCTTGACCATTAGATGTGCATAGGTACATACACAAAAAAACATCGCATAGTGAGCGGACCCCAACGACGAGCAGCATCGTAGACTTTGCGTGGCGTTAACTCCCACAATTCGATTGTTTGTTTTTAAAAACAATTATGTCATCTTTATGATCTCCCAATTTTGGCGCTTTTTATGATTGCGGAGAATTTTTGATGTTTTGCCGTCGGCAAATACTTTGTAAAAATTGTTTTGCCGTCGGCAAATGCATTTTTTTGCGGATATTAGGGTTTTCTTTGTTTTTTAATGTTTGCATGTTGCGTTGCAACACTTAGAGGAAACAGTACTAAGCCCTGAATTGATTATGCGAGGAACAAAGATAATATTGATGTTAATAGGAAATGTAAAATTTATCGACTCAATAAACTACTTTCCTATGGCCTTATCAAAGCTCCCAAAGGCATTCGACTTGCCACCTGTTTTAAAGAAAGGTTACTTTCCATACCTGTTCAACACTATTGAAAATGAAGAATACAAAGGAACATTGCCAGCAATAGAACATTACAGTGCTAATTCTATGAGGTCGGAAGAGCGTAATACTTTCTTAAAATGGCATCCAGAACATCAAAATGATTCTTTTGAAATGAAGCAAGAACTTGTAGAATACTGCAAGAGTGATGTCAAAATTTTGACGGGGGCTTGCTTGCAATTTAGAAAATTATTTCTTACCCAATGTAACGTTGAACCATTTTTAGAATCGGTAACGATTGCTTCAGCTTGCAATCTTTTATATAGACGTAACTTTCTTAAGCCAAACACCATCGGGTTAATACCTAAAAAAGGATACAGATGCATTGACAACCAGTCAACAGAAGCTATCAAGTGGATGATTTGGGAAGAACAGCGAAGGAACATAACTATCCAACATTCGTATAGAGGCAAAGAGGTAGTTATACACGGTGTAAAAGTTGATGGTTTTTGTGAAAAAACTAAACAGATTTTTGAATTCCATGGATGCTATTACCATGGTCACCCTATCTGTTTGAAGCACAAACGGGATGAACCTCTACACGAAAACAAAAATGATACATTAAATCAGAGGTATGAAAGAACCATTGCTAAAACTGAAAGATTGAGAAATTTCAACTACGAGGTAATTGAAATGTGGTCTTGTGTTTTCCAAACTCGTCTGAAATCATTTGGTAGAGATCAATTAAATTTTTTAAATATGCATCCACTGATTTAAAGTTCCCCCCTAAACCCCCGCGATGCTTTTTATGGTGGACGAACCGGAAACACTGTCAGTTTCTACAAATGTAAAAAAGGTGAAGAAATCAAATACATAGATGTATGTTCTCTATACCCTTGGGTTTGTAAGAACGGAAAATTTCCCATTGGCCACCCTAAAATCCACACTACTGGCGATGCAATCTGTGCAACAACGAAATTGGAGGGAGTTAATGGACTCATTAAGTGCAAAATTTTACCTCCAGAAAACCTGTTGCATCCGGTATTACCAATGAAACAAAATGATAAGCTTATGTTTTCATTGTGTAGAAGTTGCAGTGATGAAAAAAACAATGAACAATTGTGTACTCATACTGATGAGCAAAGAGGAATGGTTGGGACTTGGATAATTGACGAGGTCATAAAAGCCGTTGAAAAAGGCTACATTATACTTTCCATTTTTGAAATTTGGGAATATAATGTAGTCCAATATAACCCAGGCAGAAATCCTGATGACGGTCTGTTTACATCTATGATGAACAAGTTTTTAAAAATCAAGCAAGAAGCATCTGGTTGGCCAGCTGAATGTTCATCTCAACAAGAAAAAGAAAAATATATTTCTGATTTTCTTGAAAAAGAAAATATTCAGTTGGAATTTGCAGAAATATGTGTCAATCCAGGAAAGAGGTCACTTGCAAAGCTGATCTTGAATTCGTTTTGGGGGAAATTTGGACAACGTGAAAATCAACTTCAAACTATCGTTCTGAATAACCCTTCAACTTTATTTCATCTGCTTACGGTTCCGTCAATTGAAGTACTACACATTCTTCCTGTAAATGAAGAAAACGTTGTCGTTAACTTCGAGATGAAAGAAGAAGCAATCGATTCCTTATCGACAGTAAACGTTTGTGTTGCTGCTTACACGACTGCTTTAGCTCGGCTTAAACTGTATAGCTACTTGGAGAGGTTAAATGAAAGAGTTCTATATTACGATACCGATTCGGTAATATATGTAAGTGGTCAGGGGGAATTTGAACCTCCTACTGGTCAATTTATCGGTGATATGACTGAAGAATTAGAAGTGTATGGAATCGGAAGTTATATAACGGAATTCGTCAGCGGAGGTCCTAAAAATTATGCATTTAAAGTGTTCAGTACAAAAGACAAGATGGAACACGCTGTTTGCAAAGTGAAGGGGATTTTTCTCAATCATGAATCATCGCAAAAAATCAACTTTGATTCCATTAAAGACACTGTTTTAAATTCGTGTTCTTCCTCAGATAGTGAAAGCATTATTATTAAATCTAATAATATTCGTCGGACAAGAAACCATCAAGTACTTACCATACCAGAAGTTAAAACCTACAAAGCCAAATCGGAAAAACGTCGTTTTCTTGAAGACCATAGCTCTTTGCCATATGGATTTAAAAGACAACGATACAAGCCTGCTTAAAAATATATATAAAAACAAACAAACTAATTATGTCAAACATTGTAAAAATTATAATAAAATGTAAAAATGTATTAAAAACTTGTGCTGAAAATTAACTATTCAAAAAAAAATGTATGTTGTTTTTATTTCATAAAAATTTTCGAAGCTCGATAGATCAATAACAAAAAAAATATCAAAACAACTAGCACGACGGAAGCAGCCCCAATGAGAACCTGAATTAACGTTTAAAGAAAAACTGTGAGAAATGATATTTTTTAATAAAAAATAAAATCCTGAAATAGATAATATTAAAAATTGAAATTGCGTATACGCAAGCGTGTTCCAGTATTATTTTGTTTAATTTGGTATGATGAAGCAATGTATGAGAGAGTATAACAGTTTGGAAATTTGAATGAAAAGGTTTTTGGTGGAAGCTAGTAGGTTGATGCATACTTTCAGGGGGACATCTTTTCGGACTTGTTTTGTTTTTTTTGGAATGCAATCATGTATTGTAGTTGAAGATTGTCGTATAACGATAATGATCGTGACGAACACAATTCACAATAAAAAAAAAAAAAGGAAAGAAATTTACGTGAAGGATGAGGAGTGGGTTTCAGAATTGTTAAAAGAAAAAAAAAATTAAATGGAGCTTATAGACAAAAATAAAGGTAAAAATCTAAAACCAATAAAAAAAATATAAGAATGGAGGAAGTGGGATTCGAACCCGAGGGGTCTGACAGTGACGACGGGATCCAATGTCGAGACCACTAGACCATGGTCAAGGACATCGAAAGGGAATCAAAAATGGAACTATAAAGCAAAACACATGAAGAAGCAAACTAAAGGATGAATGAAATAAAAGAAAAAAAAGGAAAAGTAAAAAAGAAACGTGATCGGTAACTAATACCAAGGAAGGCATTAGTATTGGTAACGTATGGACTCACGCGTTTTCTTAATTTTCAAGAATTTTGACCAAAATTATTAAGTCATATCACACTTATATAAAGAAAAATCCATTATTTAATTTTAAAATGCAATTGGATTTTTACAGATAAATATCAGATTCAAAAAGCAAAAAAACAAAGACCGGATCCACTCCCATCTTTAAAAGCCCAGTTTCGTCAAATAATTTCGACAATGGAAAAGCCGAGAAACCAAAAAAAAAAAAAAGAGCCAACACAAATCTTTCATTTGGTTCCTGGTGCGCGAAAAGATTAAATCAAAGTGTAAGTCTACTGTTTACCGAAGAAAAAGTATTAAAAAGTTTCAAAGTGAAGTTTCAATATTGAAAAAGGTACATATTTATTAAAGTGAATGCAAAAGTGAAACGTAAAAACGTGAAATAATAATAATAATAAAAAAAAAAACATTCTTTTCTAATATTTTTTAAAGAAAAGACATCCAACAAGACTTATAGTCTAATCGCCACGAGGAACCAGCAATTTTAAGAGCGGACGAGATTTAATTGAACTTCAACTTTGGACAGAAGAAACGCCACCAAACCATTTGGTCAAACAAAAGCCCAGAAAAACAAAGTACAAGCCAAGAAAATCATCGTCGAAACTACCTCGACCATCCACGCTCACACGACTCCAACAACAACCACGAGGTCATCAAAATAAACCATCCATCCATCCATCCGCAACAGCAAGAACCAAATACAACACTACATCCATCATCCACATTCCTTTCGTCCACATCAGCAAAATCATACAACCACCCAACTATCCAAGTGCACAACAGAAATAGCAAAATCATACAACCATCCACATTCACTCCATTCATAACAGCAGCAATGTACAACCATCCGCACAAGCACAATATCTAACAGCAAGTACATACGACCATCTATCAACAAATTTCAACCTCTCAAAAGCTAAGTACCAGATGATCCATTTTATTTTATTTATCATTTATCTTAGTATAGTATTTTTTTTGTGTTTATATCATTACATATACATACATATATGAAAGACTAAGAAAAACTAAAATTAAAATTTTAAATCAAAAGTAATAAAGTATCAAACTTATATCTAAAAAAAAAAAAAAAGAAAAGAGAAAATATAAAAAAATAGACAATTAAACTAAAATAATTAGGTTTAAAAAGAAAATTAAAGCTATTTTTCCATACATATACTAAATTCAATCAAATTTAAATTATTTGAAAATAGGTACACATTTATCGTTCAACAATCATATTTTGGGATTGTATGCTTATCCTCGAAGCGGTGCACCACCTCGACGGCTAAAACAACAAAAAAAAAAAAACAAAACCTCATCGATCACCATAATAACAACAAGGTTACATTTTTTTATTACATACATTTTAAAAGCTCGGTAAGTGATTTTTACTTAATTAAATTTGATTGAGAATTTTTTTGTTGGAAATTGCGTAAAGCATATACACTCATATTACACACATAGTTTGAAAACAAATAAAACAGAAATTTCTTGAAAGTTTGCCTGAAAGTAGGCTATAAAAATAATAATAATATATTGTCTAAAAGTAGGCTTAAAGGAATTAGACGGTTACGACCCTTTGAAATTTAAAAAAAAAAAAAAAAAGAACATTACTTCAGATTTTATCTTAATGGAAATAAATTTGTTTAATTAATTCTACTAAATTAATCTTAAAAATAAACCAATAAATATTAAAAGAAAATACAAAGAGACACGAAATAAAAAGAAGAAATTAAAAACGAATACAAAAACAATACATTTATATTAATAGTTGTATAAAACACATACAACTTAAGATTTAGACTTATATATTTCATCCTAATTGCATATTATTATTTTTATCTCATTTTTGTTCTTTAGTTTATAGTTTTTTGTTATCTATTATATATATTTTATTTACTTTCTTTGGAAAATAAAATTAAATTTATAACGTTTTAAAAATTGAACGAATTATGATTATTAAATTGATAGACAAATGAATTTGACAAGTTAGTAATTTTCATGGATTGCTAAAAGATTATTTATAGGGTAAATGTGACCATTCTAGAAAACCTTCGGTAAGTCACCACAAATGAAATTAGGGGGTTACTGCAAACGACGTCGAGGTAGCAGTAGCCAAGGTCGTGCCACGTTAGTGATGCGTGGGTGGGATATACCTCTTATGGACATAACATCTTGTCCTTCCTTCTCTAAGGTTGTTACTTGAAATTTCTTCCTCGATCAATCCTTTTAATTTGTCGAAATTCGAACAATAATTCATATGTTTTTTTCTTAAGGATGAATTTAGGGTCCTAATATTTTAGATCCAAATTTTTGTATTATCCATGTTTTTATACCTACAACCATCTCGGCATGATTTTACGTAACACACGTTTTGGTATCCCTTGGCAAGAACCCAGCCATTTTCGACGAGCTAAGCCCATTGCAAGCATGCCAGCCAAAGAGATACCGGAACACCCTTCATTCCTGCTTACAGGACTGGACTATAGCTTCCTGTAGGCTATGGTTCATAGTGTGAGTGCAAAGGATAAAGGGTGAAATCAATAGGATTCGTTACAGGTGGCGCCCAACGTGGGGCCCGAATTCGTCCTTATAGAAAAGAAAAAGGATATGCCAAAGGAAGAAAATATGTCTTTTTTGTGTATCTTTCGATTTTCAATATTTTTTTGTTAATTTACATTTGATGAATCCATTGTAGCTAACAGTTGACGGCCAGTGAGTGGATGATTGTATCGCTGCTCAGTCTGTAGCGCTCAATGTAGGTATAGTGGTTAATTCCCTAAGTATAGACAATTCTTTGTTTATTTGTTAAATTTAATCCGAATTTTGGATTGTTTTGATCTGATTTTTTGTTGCCGTTGAATTTTGATATTTGAATAAAGGAACTTGAAGAGAAGTTTGAAGTGCTCGTCCTGAAAATTTAAAGTCACAGAACTAGTCTTTAGTAGCGAGTACCTTTAAACTCTAAAAAATTTTAAAAACAAAAAAATTTACAAATCTGATGTATTTTTCTTTCAATGGTGATTGTTTGAATTTTAGCAATTTAATGATATTGAGAGAGAGGAAAAGACAGAGCATCCTGGAAAAGAAAAGTGGTGATAAACCCTAGTTTATGATAAATAAATGAAAAGGTTTCGATTTGGCACATTTACCCTTACACATTATGATTGATACAACAAAAATTTAATTTCGATTTTGTTTATATTATATATATATTTATATTTTATAGTAAATTTTTTTATATTACTTGATTGTATTTTTTTTTGTGAAATTTTTTTTATTCTTTTTATTTGTTAAGTTCAAAATTCTGTAGGGTAGTGAATTATCCTTGAAGACACTTATTATTACTAGTTTTGTTCATGCATTTTTCTTTGACGTTGGATACATTTTTTTTAATATCTATTATATTATTCTTGAATTAACAAAACAGATTTGAAGTTTTTTTTTTGGTTGTAATAGTTAGTTTAATTTTGTAAGGATTTTTTTTTGCTTTCTCTATATTTTTTTTGATAGTTCGTAGGATTTTTAAAGAGTGTCTGAATTCAAAACTTCAGGGTCGGATTAGTTAGATTTAATCGTAGATTCAATCCTTTTTATTTGTGGTCGAATATAATTCATTGATAGAGGTAAAGATGGGGAATGAACGAAGACTGACTTTAGGGAAGTATAGAAAGATACATGCTTTGCGTAGTATTACGAATAGGGGTGCGGAAAATCCAGCAGAAAATGTAACGGAGCAACAAAACAGCGCAACGGAAGGAAATGACAGAGATTCATTGAATGGAGTGCAACAACCGACAGGTAGACATCAAGTAGAGGAAGGTGCGGAGTCTTTGTTGACTCAAACAGAACGAAGGATTCAAAGTTTAAACCTTGGGGTTTCTCTTGAAAATAAAGACACACAATTGGATGCTGACGACGACGAAATTGAGGATGATGAAGATCAGGTTATAGGAGGGTATATCGAGCAAGTGGTAACGGCGGCAATAGGGATAAACCGCGTCAAAGATATGGAGTTATTTAGGGCGGAGGCAGAACGAAATAGGGTCCACCTAGAAGAACAGGTTGCAGGTATCGTGCGTAGGACATTGTCAGCAGTTACTCCAGGAAGGTATAGTGCGGAACGGGGAGAATCTTCAGTACCTAGGAGTACCCAACCGAGAAGAGAACGAACTGACGGTCTTCCACCAATCAACCCAACCATACCGCATAGTTCAACGAGAGATGATCGTCCACAGCTTGACTCTACAGCCCATCATCATGGCGAGTATCATTCTTCGAATGCAAATGAATTTTTGAGACAGCTTAACAACATGTCCTTGAGTGATCCTTTAGAAAGTACGTACCAACCTGCTCAGGCGCTTCCACCGACAAAACGATACCATAATTTCCATAAATGGGGGTTGAAATTTGATGGGAAAAGAATGACGGTTGATGACTTCCTTTTAAGGCTGAATAGGGTGAGGTGTAGTTATAACGTTTGTTGGGAAGAGATAGTACAGAACTTTCATCACTTTGTGACAGAGCCAGTTGAAAGTTGGTTCTGGGTTTATATAAACGCAAACCCAACTGCAGATTGGAACGCGCTTCAAACTGCTTTAATAGATCAATATCGTAGTTTAGAAACGGACTCCGAGCTTTCTCGAAAACTTTTCGATCGAAGACAACAGTCTTCGGAATCTTTCGATGATTTTTATACTGCGATACAACAACTGAACCATAGATTGCGAGTACCAAAACAACCTAAAGAGATTGTAGAGTTATTAAAACTGAATGTCAAACGACGTATAGGCGAATTGCTAATAACTTTTCATACGAATAGTTTACCTGAAATGGTCTACGTTTGTAGAAAAATTGAAAAATACTTGAACAATTCTCAAGACTCGAGTTCATCTAAAGTTTTCAAACCGCAGTTCCAACAACCCTCAACAAATCGTAGGAACGTTTCCGAAATAGACACAGACGAAGTTAGTTTGGTTGATCCAAATATAGAAGCCTTCAATTCAGGCAGGGATGTTCGAAACCTCGTATGTTTCAATTGCAAAGAAAAAGGACACACTTACTTCGATTGCCAAGTGCCTCAAAGAAATCTCTTTTGTTATAAGTGTGGATATGAAAACACTACCGTACCGCAATGCCCGCGTTGTTCGGGAAACGAGGTGAAGAACAGTCCCATGTCCAAGGGAAACTGTTCGAAAAAGTAGAACCTGGACTTAATGTTGACATCTTAAACCCAATCATTTCATATGAATCACAGATTCAAACAAAAACAACAAATGAACCAACACATCCAATTTCAATTCTAAAACCCGAACATAGACCAAAGACAATAGAAACAGACAAAATTAAAAAACCTAACGAACCTCTAAAAACCTTACACGAGAGATTAGAAAACTATTATAAAGTTAGAAATAGAATTTTCGACAATCCAGAAGCGAAGATACCCGTCTCTGAAAAGGTGATGAAACTTAGACAAAAATTCAAAATTAAGAAACGAGAGTTCAAAGCGATAGAAGCTTCGGTATTATATAATGCGGAAGATCCTAGACCATATGCTACAGTGAAAATTTTTGACGAACAGATGCAAGGTTTGCTTGATAGTGGAGCAAGTATTAGTTGCTTGGGAGCAGGGGGTGTCGATATGTTACACAAGAAAAATATAGAGTACTGCAAAATATCTCAAAACATAAGAACCGCGGATGGTAAGAATCAGGCTATAGTAGGCAAAGTCTTGGCCAAGATTTCTTACAAAGGCATCGAGAAAGAATTGTACTTATATATTGTACCATCACTTCAGCAGAATTTATACCTTGGTATAAATTTCTGGAAAGATTTTAATATAGCCCCTGGCCTCATCTCAGAACTTTCGCTGAACACAACGACGTCAAAAGAGTTAGATCCGAACGCCCATGAATTGACGGATGTGCAGTCAGAAACATTAAGGAAAACCATCAACATGTTTCCATCTTCTGCTCTTTTAGGCCTTGGGAAAACTTCACTGACGGAACACAAAATTGATACGGGAGATGCAGAGCCAATCAAACAACGTTTTTACCCGATTTCTCCAGCAGTGCAAAAACTGATGTATGAGGAGTTGGATCGTATGCTAGAGTTAGGTGTTATAGAAGAGAGTTCCAGTGCGTGGAGCTCTCCAGTAGTTCTGGTTCGGAAGCCAGGAAAGAATCGACTGTGCCTCGACTACAGGAAAGTTAACGCGAAGACAAAGGGAAATGCGTATCCAATGACTCATATAGAGGGTTTGCTATCTCGTCTTCCAGATACTCGTTGGATTTCAAGCATCGATTTGAAGGACGCGTTTTGGCAAATCCCTCTGGAGAAGTCATCAAAGGAAAAAACGGCGTTTACGGTTCCAGGTAGACCATTAATGCAATTCAAGGTCATGCCATTTGGCCTTAAAAACGCGTGTCAAACAATGTGTGAAGTCATAGATAAAGTTGTACCGGTTGCACTGCGAGAACAAATATTCCCATATGTAGACGATTTACTGGTAGTGTCAAGCTCATTCGAAGATCATATAAAACTCTTGAAAGTGTTAGCAGATAAACTTAGGCAGGCAGGTTTAACTATTAACGTTCAAAAATCCAAATTTTGTTTTAAGGAAGTGAAATTTTTAGGTTACGTAGTAGGCCATGGTTGTATTAAAACCAATCAGGAAAAAATCTCGGCAATAGTTGACTTTCCAGTTCCTAAGACACCAAGACAGGTCAGACGATTTTTAGGAATGGCAGGCTGGTATCGAAGATTCGTCAAAGACTTTTCCACTTTGGCCAGTCCGCTTACAGATTGTTTGAAGAAAGGAAAGAAATTTGAATTTACAGAAGAAGCTGTAAAAGCTTTCGAAAACTTAAAAGCGACATTGACTTCTGATCCTGTTTTAATCAACCCAGACTTTAGCAAAGAATTTATAATCCTATGCGACGCTTCAAACACAGGCATAGGCTGTGTTCTCTGTCAACTGGACAATGAAGGTAATGAAAAACCCATATATTACCATTCACAGAAACTGAATAAGGCACAACGCAATTATAGCGTAACAGAACGCGAGTGTTTAGCAGCAGTGGTCGGAGTTAAAAAGTTTCGAGCATACGTGGAAGGTCAAGCGTTTAAGATAATCACCGATCATGCAAGTTTAAAGTGGCTGATGAGTCAAAAGGACTTAAGCGGTCGTTTGGCAAGATGGAGCCTGAAACTTCAAGGGTTTGACTTCACAATCGAACATCGGAAAGGTTCACAGAACGTTGTCCCTGATGCTCTATCGAGGGCATTTGAAATAGAAGCACTGGCCCACGATGTTTCGGTTGTGAACGAAGACTTTGACGCGCTGCACATAGATCTTGAAGACCCCAGTTTTCAAAGTGAGGAATACTTAAAGATCATCGACACAGTCATAAATCAAAAGAACCAGCTACCGGATCTTCAAGTATCGAACAATTTCGTTTATAAGAAGGTCCAACATTGCACAGGTAATCCGTTGGAGGATGACCTTATTTGGAAGCTCTGGGTTCCGGAAGCCTTAACCGATCGTTTGATAGGATTGGCTCATCGGCCGCCAAGAGCATCGCATGGCGGTATATCGAAAACCTTGTACCGATTACGTACTCGTTTCTTTTGGCCTGGCATGGCAACACAGGTGAAAGCTTACATTGCACGGTGTCATGTTTGTAAATCATGTAAAGCACCGAACAGTTACCTTAGACCACCAATGGGAAAAGCCTTTACAGCAGAGAGGCCATTTCAAATGCTATACATCGATTTCTTAGGTCCTTACCCTCGCTCGAAAACCGGAAATACGCATATTGTTATTGCTTTAGACCAACTAACGAAATTTGTCATAATTAAACCTTTGAGAAAAGCTACTTCGGATACGGTAATAAAGTTTCTTACTGAAAATGTTTTATGTCTGTTTGGTGTACCGGAAACAATTCTTTCCGATAACGGAAAACAGTTTACAAGCAAGGAATTTGAAAAGCTCATGGTTTCGTTTGGAATTAATCATGTGAGAACCGCAGCTTACTCCCCTCAAGCTAACGCAAGCGAGAGGGTGAATCGATCAATTTTAGCAGCAATCAGATCTTACATCGATCAAGACCAACGTAATTGGGATTTTCACCTCCCCTCAATCGCGTGCGCTCTCCGTACAACAATACATTCCGCTACAAGTGTATCGCCATACGAGGCATTGTTTGGCCAACCAATGGTTGAACATGGTGCTGATTACCAACTTCTGAAAGATCTCAACGCCCTTAATAATTCCGAGATTAAAACATTGTCAAAGGCGTCACAAATGAACATTTTACACTCACATATTAAAGAATCCATAGCAAATGCTCACACCAAATATGAGAACGCGTATAATACTCGCAGTAAAGCCATTAAATTTTCCGTGGGTGAAGTAGTTTTCAGAAGGAATTTTATACTGAGTGACGCATCCAAGAAAATCAGCGCTAAGTTATCTCCGAAATTTCTGAAAATGAGAATAAAAAAGGTTATAGGAAATAATCTGTACGAACTAGAAGACATGAATGGAAAACGTGTAGGAATATTCCACTGTAAGGACATACGAAGGTAAAAGTCATATCTCATATGCCCGGCAGTCAGTCTGTGCATGAGTCTCTTTTCTTTTTTGTTTTATTTCCTGTTCCTTTTACCTCATAAGCTTTCGGAAAAGTAAGCAGGTTTGTGAGAAATGATATTTTTTAATAAAAAATAAAATCCTGAAATAGATAATATTAAAAATTGAAATTGCGTATACGCAAGCGTGTTCCAGTATTATTTTGTTTAATTTGGTATGATGAAGCAATGTATGAGAGAGTATAACAGTTTGGAAATTTGAATGAAAAGGTTTTTGGTGGAAGCTAGTAGGTTGATGCATACTTTCAGGGGGACATCTTTTCGGACTTGTTTTGTTTTTTTTGGAATGCAATCATGTATTGTAGTTGAAGATTGTCGTATAACGATAATGATCGTGACGAACACAATTCACAATAAAAAAAAAAAAAGGAAAGAAATTTACGTGAAGGATGAGGAGTGGGTTTCAGAATTGTTAAAAGAAAAAAAAAATTAAATGGAGCTTATAGACAAAAATAAAGGTAAAAATCTAAAACCAATAAAAAAAATATAAGAATGGAGGAAGTGGGATTCGAACCCGAGGGGTCTGACAGTGACGACGGGATCCAATGTCGAGACCACTAGACCATGGTCAAGGACATCGAAAGGGAATCAAAAATGGAACTATAAAGCAAAACACATGAAGAAGCAAACTAAAGGATGAATGAAATAAAAGAAAAAAAAGGAAAAGTAAAAAAGAAACGTGATCGGTAACTAATACCAAGGAAGGCATTAGTATTGGTAACGTATGGACTCACGCGTTTTCTTAATTTTCAAGAATTTTGACCAAAATTATTAAGTCATATCACACTTATATAAAGAAAAATCCATTATTTAATTTTAAAATGCAATTGGATTTTTACAGATAAATATCAGATTCAAAAAGCAAAAAAACAAAGACCGGATCCACTCCCATCTTTAAAAGCCCAGTTTCGTCAAATAATTTCGACAATGGAAAAGCCGAGAAACCAAAAAAAAAAAAAAGAGCCAACACAAATCTTTCATTTGGTTCCTGGTGCGCGAAAAGATTAAATCAAAGTGTAAGTCTACTGTTTACCGAAGAAAAAGTATTAAAAAGTTTCAAAGTGAAGTTTCAATATTGAAAAAGGTACATATTTATTAAAGTGAATGCAAAAGTGAAACGTAAAAACGTGAAATAATAATAATAATAAAAAAAAAAACATTCTTTTCTAATATTTTTTAAAGAAAAGACATCCAACAAGACTTATAGTCTAATCGCCACGAGGAACCAGCAATTTTAAGAGCGGACGAGATTTAATTGAACTTCAACTTTGGACAGAAGAAACGCCACCAAACCATTTGGTCAAACAAAAGCCCAGAAAAACAAAGTACAAGCCAAGAAAATCATCGTCGAAACTACCTCGACCATCCACGCTCACACGACTCCAACAACAACCACGAGGTCATCAAAATAAACCATCCATCCATCCATCCGCAACAGCAAGAACCAAATACAACACTACATCCATCATCCACATTCCTTTCGTCCACATCAGCAAAATCATACAACCACCCAACTATCCAAGTGCACAACAGAAATAGCAAAATCATACAACCATCCACATTCACTCCATTCATAACAGCAGCAATGTACAACCATCCGCACAAGCACAATATCTAACAGCAAGTACATACGACCATCTATCAACAAATTTCAACCTCTCAAAAGCTAAGTACCAGATGATCCATTTTATTTTATTTATCATTTATCTTAGTATAGTATTTTTTTTGTGTTTATATCATTACATATACATACATATATGAAAGACTAAGAAAAACTAAAATTAAAATTTTAAATCAAAAGTAATAAAGTATCAAACTTATATCTAAAAAAAAAAAAAAAAGAAAAGAGAAAATATAAAAAAATAGACAATTAAACTAAAATAATTAGGTTTAAAAAGAAAATTAAAGCTATTTTTCCATACATATACTAAATTCAATCAAATTTAAATTATTTGAAAATAGGTACACATTTATCGTTCAACAATCATATTTTGGGATTGTATGCTTATCCTCGAAGCGGTGCACCACCTCGACGGCTAAAACAACAAAAAAAAAAAACAAAACCTCATCGATCACCATAATAACAACAAGGTTACATTTTTTTATTACATACATTTTAAAAGCTCGGTAAGTGATTTTTACTTAATTAAATTTGATTGAGAATTTTTTTGTTGGAAATTGCGTAAAGCATATACACTCATATTACACACATAGTTTGAAAACAAATAAAACAGAAATTTCTTGAAAGTTTGCCTGAAAGTAGGCTATAAAAATAATAATAATATATTGTCTAAAAGTAGGCTTAAAGGAATTAGACGGTTACGACCCTTTGAAATTTAAAAAAAAAAAAAAAAGAACATTACTTCAGATTTTATCTTAATGGAAATAAATTTGTTTAATTAATTCTACTAAATTAATCTTAAAAATAAACCAATAAATATTAAAAGAAAATACAAAGAGACACGAAATAAAAAGAAGAAATTAAAAACGAATACAAAAACAATACATTTATATTAATAGTTGTATAAAACACATACAACTTAAGATTTAGACTTATATATTTCATCCTAATTGCATATTATTATTTTTATCTCATTTTTGTTCTTTAGTTTATAGTTTTTTGTTATCTATTATATATATTTTATTTACTTTCTTTGGAAAATAAAATTAAATTTATAACGTTTTAAAAATTGAACGAATTATGATTATTAAATTGATAGACAAATGAATTTGACAAGTTAGTAATTTTCATGGATTGCTAAAAGATTATTTATAGGGTAAATGTGACCATTCTAGAAAACCTTCGGTAAGTCACCACAAATGAAATTAGGGGGTTACTGCAAACGACGTCGAGGTAGCAGTAGCCAAGGTCGTGCCACGTTAGTGATGCGTGGGTGGGATATACCTCTTATGGACATAACATCTTGTCCTTCCTTCTCTAAGGTTGTTACTTGAAATTTCTTCCTCGATCAATCCTTTTAATTTGTCGAAATTCGAACAATAATTCATATGTTTTTTTCTTAAGGATGAATTTAGGGTCCTAATATTTTAGATCCAAATTTTTGTATTATCCATGTTTTTATACCTACAACCATCTCGGCATGATTTTACGTAACACACGTTTTGGTATCCCTTGGCAAGAACCCAGCCATTTTCGACGAGCTAAGCCCATTGCAAGCATGCCAGCCAAAGAGATACCGGAACACCCTTCATTCCTGCTTACAGGACTGGACTATAGCTTCCTGTAGGCTATGGTTCATAGTGTGAGTGCAAAGGATAAAGGGTGAAATCAATAGGATTCGTTACAAAACAAACAAAATACTGTTTTCTGATGATAACAAAATTTATTTATTTTATTTAAACATGTTTAAATTTTTTCATTTCTGAATTCAAACAATTCTGTTGACTACTTGATCAAGTGGATTATATTCAATGATACGATCATGGAGCATAAGACAGTAAGCTGATGTGTTTACTGGTATATTTTTCGATGTTCTCATCTCCAGGCGTATGTCGACAGGTCCTGTTTTTAAGGTTTCGTTTTGATGTCTGCAGTCTATAACAAAAATTGGGGAACGCGATTTAAATAGCTCCCAGGAAAGTAATGGTTCGGTGTTAGATTTATTATAGTATGTTTTCTGAAAATCGGTATACATTCTGTACAACAAACTATATCTGTTTCTTTCAAAAGATATATTTAGGTCTTCATGTGGGTAGACATCGGAGTTTAGATAAACTTTTACGTCTGTTAAATCACAGTGATCAAAAATTGTAGGATCAGCAGATAATTTTTTATATTTTTCAGTTTGTAGAGCAAGGATAATGTAACGAGGTTTCTCTATTTGTGTCGTTGTCTTCACGTTCCAGATATGATGGGTAGAAGCTGATAGCGTGGGGTATTCATAAAGATCCCAGTTTCGGAAAGCAATTTTCATAAAACTATTTTTGTTTATAGATTTGTATAGAGTTAATTTCATAGCGTCTGATAAAGTCACATGCGGTATTTTCCAATGAACCTTGTGAAGTTTTATTTGAACATTTTCATCTGAGGGGGATATAAGTGCATTTTCATCTATTCTAGCCCGTGTAATAATTAGATCATGTCGGGCATTTGGGATAATTCTTTTATAATCTTCGGCGAATCTCAAAAGTTTGTTCAGTGGAATACAATAATTAAAATTTAATGGTTTTAAATCAATAGGTGAGTCGGGGGACCAAGATGCATTCAGTAGCATATCACTTTCATTTTTGGATAAAGATAAATAATTTTTAATCGTTGATGTTATTCCGACATTTCGATTACAGTCAATTTCTTTGCCATTCAGTTCATATCGTATTTCATCAAAGAGAAAAGCCATTGCATTATTTACAAGTTTTGTAGTGAGTATCTCTTTTCCATCTGCTTTTGAAATTGTTCCTTCAACATACAAAAAACTTTCTGAAGAAAGAACATTAAGATTTTGATGTGGTATAGAAATCTGAATGATGTAATTGCGATAAGTATGAATAGTATGATATTCGTATTTAGAAATACTTTCATTAATCTCCGGTTCTTGAAAAATGTTTAGCATATTTCTTTTTTTGTTTTGTTTTTAATGTTTTAATGTGTATCCTAATGATAATACAAAGTCCTGATTATCTTTAGTAAGAAGAGATGTTACCGCATTTGAGTTCGAAGATGGATTAAGTATCAAATTATTTTGTGTGTTGTTTTTATAAGAAATTGAATTTATTATATGTTCATATACAATCATGTTTCCGGCTTTAAATGTAATCGGGCAGTTATTTTGTCTCCTCTGAAATTGATATCTTTTCCGTCTTGTACAACAAACTTTAAACACAGTGATGTTATCCGCTTGACGTTCACAGGTAAATAAATAACATTCCTCGGAGCTTCAATGATTTTATAGCCTGGACTTACTTTAACAGCAAATTCATGTAAGATGTGTGCTGTTTGGTTATTAATATACGTTTCTTCTATGATATTACATTCAATGCGGACAGCATTTACTCTGTTAATATCAACATAAAGATCTGATTCATGATATAAATTTGCCTCAAGAATTTTTTTGCTAAACCCCAAAATAGCTCCAATAGAATTTGGTTTAGAGAAGTCAATGTCTTCTGAGCTAATTACTTCACATTTTAAAGTATTGTTATTTGCCTTGATTTTAATTTCACTCTTTTTTGAACCACTTTTCTTGTTTTTATTAATTTCAATAATTTTTGTTTGTATTAAATTATTAATATCTTCTATCTCATAGGAACCAATAGGAAACGTTATAACGTTATCACCCACATGTAACAAGTTATTAAACTCATCTACATTTGGTATAGAGTTATATGTTTGAAAATCTATAAGCCCACATACATAATAATTAGACTTCAGTACAATTGGTGGGAAATACTCGGCATTCAGAGTTGATTCATTTCCACTCAAAGTAAGTGTTAACGACATCTCGATTAAAAGACAAATGATACAGTTTTGATTTTTCTACGTCATTTCATTCAATTCTTATTAAGTTTTTAAAAAATAATATTACATTGTTCCAGTAAAAATCTTAAACATAAGTGACCACATATAAATGTATCGAAGTCTTGTTCTCGGATATAATTATAATTTATTTTACTACCAAGGTAGCTTATAACTTCAGTTGGTGGTCTCAAATTTCCAAAACTATCAAAATACTTAATAACATTTTTTTTTTGTTTATAATATATGCTACCCAATGAGTACCCATCCCAGCTTCATCATCCAAATTTAAAACACCACATTCTTTATCGAATGATATCCTTGGTAATGAATCTCGCATGAAAACTCCTCTAAAATTATTTAAGTGCTTCTTTCCAAAGTGATCAATTTCCAAATTGCTTAAAGGGTGGTTAGGTAGCAGGGTAATTAGTTTTTTGCATTTGGAGTTTTAAGAAAAAGGCCAAGACCATTTTTATATGGACGTAAGAATAATCCATTTCCTTGAATAGCAACCGATTCCATAGCCTGATTATGACGTTTGTTTTCTTCAAATTGCCTTTTAGCAGCTCGTACATCATTGATGGCTTTTACTACGCCAGCTGTTCCACCTGTCAAAGAACCCACAGCTGATAGACCAGCGAGAATAGGAGCTAGAAGTGGGAGAAAACCACCACTCTTTGGAAGTGGGATTATTCTCGGTGTGGTAATGTCATGTTTTTTCTTATTTTTTAAGACATTTTTTGCGGCCTTAACAGCAATATTTGCTATAGAGGTTGTACCGCAACAATTGACATTGTTTTTAATAGCATTTCTTGCCTCACTTATAACCTTTTTAAAAATACTTCTTTTGCAAGTCTTTTTGGGTTTAGTTTTGATAGTTTTTCTATTGACAGATCTTGCCTTTTTATTCCCCATACCAAATTTTATCTTTGCTTTCATCATGTTGGTGACTAAAAGTCCACTTAACTTTTCAGAGACTGAAGAGTCGTTTGCTTTGAATCTTTTCCAAGCCTGTTCTGTTAGAGCTTTGTCGGCAACGTGTCGATCTGAGAGAGAACTACTTTTAGAATATGCAATATCATGTAGTCGACAAGCCTCATCCAATTGATTAATTCCCTTATCTCCTCTACGTAATCGTTCTTCCAATTTCGTTCCTGGACCACAATAATTATAAGAAGGAATATGTAGTTCGAATGGTAGTTTGTCAATAGCTTTATTTAAAAGCCCATCTCCTTTAAATGATTTTCTTTTTTTATGTTCCTGCTTTTTAGTGTTGTGCTCAATCATATTATAATTAATATACATTCTTAGTCGAGGGTTAAAACATATATGATTAGAAATATATAAAAACTAGATGTTTTATTTCAAAAGTTGTTAGTCATCATTATGCGGTTCGTTAAGCAGTTAGAAATTATAAAAGTAAAAAATTTTGATTGCAATTTAAAAACTAAAAAGAAGCATGGATCCTTGTTTCCAAACAGTATTCGTGGAATTATCGTAGGACCTTCAAACTGTGGGAAAACAAATGTAATGCTTAGCATTCTTCTTGACCCTAATGGATTGAAGTTTGAAAATATTTATATTTATTCTAAATCTTTACATCAGCCAAAATATCAATATCTAAAAACGCTAATAACATCTATCAAAGGAATGGAATACAATGAATTTTCAAACAATTGTGAAATAATGACACCATCAGAAGCTAAAGGAAATTCAGTTTCCATATTCGATGATGTTGCATGTCAGAAACAAAACAACATAAGAGACTATTTTTGTATGGGACGGCATAACGGGGTTGACAGCTTTTACTTATGTCAGTCATATACTCATATACCAAAACATTTGATCAGAGACAATGCTAACTTTATCATTCTTTTCAAACAAGATGAGTTGAATTTAAAGCATGTTTACAAAGATCATATTAATTCAGACATGACATTTAATCAATTTAAGGAGTTGTGTTCTCACTGCTGGGCTGATAATTTTGGATTCCTGGTTATAGACAAGGAAAGCAGTATTATAAAAGGTCGCTACAAAAATAGTTTCAATAAAATTGCATTGCTATAAATACACTATTGTCATTTACAATCCAAACATTCTGACAACACCACTGTTTGAGACAGTTTGCTTGTTAAAGGCAAATAATTTTTTCATAATTCATAAAAATGGATGAAAACATGTTAAAAGATCTAGTGAAAACTAAAAATGTGCTTAAAAATAAATATTTACAACTTAAAACTGGTCAAAATATGAGAGAAACTCAATTGGAAAACACATTCAAACCTATTGTTGAGCCGTT
This sequence comes from Eupeodes latifasciatus, assembly GCA_920104205.1. Classification (NCBI taxonomy): domain Eukaryota; kingdom Metazoa; phylum Arthropoda; class Insecta; order Diptera; family Syrphidae; genus Eupeodes; species Eupeodes latifasciatus. The sequence goes on from OV049924.1 coordinate 238,992,797, forward strand.
GAAAAAATTGATTGAGAATGAAGGGAATGACAACTTTCAGCAAGAAAAACTTAAAAATCGTAAACTTCTATTCAAATCGTTTGATGAAAAGAACGAAACAGATCATGAACAAACAAGTCCACTAACACAGGAATTGGAAAGCATAGACGATTCTCTTATTTTCAGCACCCCAAAAAAATATAACAGGTTCTAACAGGATGCCTTTCTTAACAAAAAGTATGAACGAGCCTGACAAAACATCTTCTTTCACCCAAAAAATATTATCAGAATCGAATCGTGATACAAATTATGGCCCATATTTTGATGTGAACACACAAACTGTTAAAATAGGCAGTTGCAACTTTGAAATGAATGAAAATGATATTATAATTGGTGGTGAAACTTTTAGTCGAACTCCTGGTCTCATTGAGTTGATGTTAAAGAAAAATCCACGTAAGCACAAATATGATGCTATTGACTTAGAAGAATATGGAAAAATTTTACAAAAAACCAACGCACATAGAATAAATCATGACAGTTCTTCACGAATGAAGGGTAACAGAGGTACAAAATATACTCAAATAATTAAAAAACTTGTTGTCGGACTTAAAGCTGAAAGTGAAAAAACCGGAGGATCTTATTCTGATACTACTGAAATGAAATACACAAACAAAAATATGGAATATGTGTTCTGGAATGATCCTAATGAACTTGTCAATAGACTTAGACTTTTAACAGCATCAAAAAATGCTGGCAATAATAACCATCAGAATGAAATCAATTCTATAATTGAAGAACTAAAAGAATCAAATATCATATATTAAGATTAATCAAACCATAATAATTGCATATACAAGATGAACGTTGACAAGTTCGGTAGGAGCTCCAAGCCTTTTCAAAAAAAAAGCTTAGATGATGTAGGCCCTCAAGCAATCGGATTTAAAATCCTACCATCGGGTGATTTTGATATGGGGCATAGATATTTAAACAACATAGGAAAAAAACCTAGATTACCACACCAAGCTGTCTGCAGAGGATATGTTGATGATCTAATAAATTTTAAGGAAACAAGCATTATAAACCACATAAATTCTTCTTTAATGGAAGTTTTATCCACTTTTAATAAGGAAATTCAAATGCTAAAAACCCACATAGACTCTTCGATAAAGGAAACGATAAAAAATATGGAACAAGAAAACATGGCATCGCAACCAATTTCTCAAAAACTTAAAGGCTCCATAGAAGAAGAAAAGTATATTGAGGAGAAAATAAGAAACAATATTGAACATATTATGAAGACGATATTTATTTATATAAAAAATATATATAAAAAATGTTGTTATATTTGTATTAGTTTTATATATCTGTATCTTATATATAATGGGTGATTTTTTTGAGGTTAGGATTTTCATGCATTAGTATTTGACAGATCACGCGGGATTTCAGACATGGTGTCAAAGAGAAAGATGCTCAGTATGCTTTGACATTTCATCATGAATAGACTTACTAACGAGCAACGCTTGCAAATCATTGAATTTTATTACCAAAATCAGTGTTCGGTTCGAAATGTGTTTCGCGCTTTATTTTGTTCAGCGATGAGGCTCATTTCTGGTTGAATGGCTACGTAAATAAGCAAAATTGCCGCATTTGGAGTGAAGAGCAACCAGAAGCCGTTCAAGAACTGCCCATGCATCCCGAAAAATGCACTGTTTGGTGTGGTTTGTACGCTGGTGGAATCATTGGACCGTATTTTTTCAAAGATGCTGTTGGACGCAACGTTACGGTGAATGGCGATCGCTATCGTTCAATGCTAACAAACTTTTTGTTGCCAAAAATGGAAGAACTGAACTTGGTTGACATGTGGTTTCTACAAGATGGCGCTACATGCCACACAGCTCGCGATTCTATGGCCATTTTGAGGGAAAACTTCGGAGAACAATTCATCTCAAGGAATGGACCGGTAAGTTGGCCACCAAGATCATGCGATTTGACGCATTTAGACTATTTTTTGTGGGGCTACGTCAAGTCTAAAGTCTACACAAATAAGAAAGCAACTATTCCAGCTTTGGAAGACAACATTTCCGAAGAAATTCGGGCTATTCCGGCCGAAATGCTCGAAAAAGTTACCCAAAACTGGACTTTCCGAATGGACCACCTAAGACGCAGCCGCGGTCAACATTTAAATGAAATTATCTTCAAAAAGTAAATGTCATGGACCAATCTAACGTTTCAAATAAAGAATCGATGAGATTTTGCAAATTGTATGCGTTTTTTTTTTTAAAAAAGTTCTCAAGCTCTTAAAAAATCACCCGTTATATATACATATAAGTGAAAATGAAGATGAGACTTTCAATTTTTATAAATAAAATAAAATTTGTTAGTTAGCATTCAAAACTTAAACAACAAGGAACTTAAAATGGACTCAGACAAAATAATAAAAGATATTTGTGATTTCTTAAAAAATCATGGAGAAATATTAAATGAACACCATGAAGAGTTTATAAGTTCTATATCTTTTCTTAAACGATTCGAAAACGGATTTTACGTTGACTCAATTCATGGTCACCATTACTCCAATTGCTGTTGGTCATCAAACCAGTGTCAACTCGGACCGGATACATGTGCTTGCTACATGATAGAAAATCGATTAGTTAGAATTAAGAAACTAATGTTATTTTATAAAAATTGGAATAAAGTAAATAAAAAATAATACATACTATATACCTATATAAAAGACTTCTTTTTTGTTTGATGAATTCACTCCTTATAAATAAAAAAAATTAAGGTCGGTGATAAAGTAAGAATCAGCAAATATAAACATGTATTTCAAAAGGGATACACCCCGAACTGGACAACTGAGATCTTTAAAATAAGAAAAATCCAAGAAACTAACCCTATAACATATCTTCTTGAAGACTTTGAAGGAAAACCCGTACAAGGCGGTTTCTATGATGAAGAATTAATAAAATCAAAAAGTGAAGATGTATTTCTCGTAGAAAAAGTTCTACAAACAAGAGGCAATAAAGTTTTTGTTAAGTGGTTATGATTTCCAACAGAACATAACTCATGGATAAATAAAAATGAAATCCTATAAAATGTATGGAATAAAATGAAAAAATAAATTTAAAAAATCTAATTGATAGAACTTTCTTTATTCTTTTATTTTTACATGAACAAACACACATTGTTGTTGTTGCTGTTGTAGTTGATGGTGTTTCTCCTACTGTTGTTGTTGTTGTTGTTGGTGTTGTTGTTGTTGTTGTTGTTGTTGTTGTTGTTGTTGTTGTTGTTGTTGTTGTTGTTGTTGTTGTTGTTGTTGTTGTTGTTGTTGTTGTTGTTGTTGTTGTTGTTGTTGTTGTTGTTGCTGTTGCAGTGGTTGTTGTTGTTGTTGCAGTGGTTGTTGTTGTTGTTGTTGTTGTTGATGTTGCAGTGGTTGTTGTTGTTGTTGTTGTTGCTGTTGCAGTGGTTGTTGTTGTTGTTGTTGTTGTTGTTGTTGTTGTTGTTGTTGTTGTTAATGTTGTTGTTGTTGTTGTTGTTGTTGTTGTCATAACATTCTGTTCCTTTAAAATTTCGATTGCAGTTGGGGCATAAAATTTGATTCTGAGTTTCCTTACATATTGTAGATCTCTGCCATTGCGAACAAAGAGCAAGACATCCATAATGTTTATTCTTCGTATTGAAGGGTACAATAAAAAACACCACCAAAATCCACAACCACTTTTCAAAAGAAATATCCTTCTACACATTTGTAAGTTTTTCTATTCTGCTTTCCAAAGCAATGAAAACAGCACCCATAACAATACTTACAAATGACAAACCTATTAGAAATAAAAAAAATTACCACCTAGGTCCATCACCATAAAGATATATTCAGATTTAAATTCAAATTCCTCTTTTGGAAAATCTTTTATTTCTGTTTTCCTCATATTCATGACACCTTTTTTACATCAAAGATCACCCCCGAAAAAAGGATCACCAGCTCAGCTCATCAGTGTAATAAAATTAATTCACACCTTTTTACATCAAAGGGCACACCCGCGTAAAAGTCAGTGTGATAAAAGTCATTAATAAAACCCCAATTTACTCATTTGCATAATTTGGTTAGTTTAAAAATCCAACACTTCATTATCAGACTTGGATTTATGTACCTACACATTCACACCTTTTTACATCAAAGATCACCCCCGAAAAAAGGATCACCAGCTCAGCTCATCAGTGTAATAAAATTAATTCACACACATTTTTACATCAAAGGGCACACCCGCGTAAAAGTCAGTGTAATAAAAGTCATTAATAAAAACACAATTTACTCATCTGCATAATTTGGTTCCCAGTCTATACCGCACCATATCCTACTACTACTATGCAACCTTGCATAAGTTTTATAAATAGCATTTTTGCGTTTAGAGGCATTATAGAGATTACATAACTTTATGTAGGCTTTATACACCGTTTTTAAATAAGACTGAGAGAGTTCGCTTGGGGATCTAACTAATTTAATGCTGACTAGCAAAATAATTAACTCAAAACTGGGCAACTCTTCTGGCAGACGATTCGTTAGTAGAGGGACACCGCAAGGTGGTGTTCTATCCCCTCTCCTCTGTAACCTAGTGGTGAATGAAATCCTAACAAGTCTGGATGCGGAGGGTTTAAGGGTGATCGCCTATGCGAACGACGTTATGTGATTTGAATAATTCCCAGGAAAGAAGAGGTTCAGTGATGTTTTTATTATAGTAAGATTTTTGAAAGTCTGTATACATTTTGTAAAACAGGCTATATCTGTTTTTTTCAAAAGAAACATTGAAATATTCATGTGGATAAACATCAGAGTTTAAATAAACTTTTAAGTCTGTTAGATTACAATAATCAAACGTTGTAGGATCAGCAGCCAAATTTTTATTTTTTCCAGTTTGTAAAGCAAAAACAATGTATCGAGGTTTTTCTATTTGTGTTGTTGTTTTGACATTCCAGATATGATGATAAGAACTTGGCAGCATGGGATATTCATAAAGATCCCAGTTTCGGAAAGCAATTTTCATAGAGCTGCTTTTACTTATAGATTTATATAAACTTAATTTCATGGAATCTGATAAGGTTACGTGGGGTACTTTCCATTGTATTTTTTGAATGTTAATTTGTACTTTTTCATTGGTTGGAGAGATCAATGCGTTTTCATCCACTCTTGAACGAGTGATAATAAGATCATGTCGAGCATTTGGAATGATTTTTTTATAATCTTCAGCGAATCCTAAAAGTTTGTTCAGTGGAATACAATAATTAAAATGAAATGGTTTCAAATTAATAGGTGAGTCAGGAGACCAGGATGCATTAAATAGCATATCACTTTCATTTTTAGTTAAAGATAAATAGTTTTTGATCGTTAATGTTATTCCGACATTTCTATTGTAGTCGATTTCCTTGCCATTAAGTTCATAACGTATTTCATCAAAAAGAAAAGCCATGGCATTGTTTACAAGTTTTGTATTGACTATTTCTTTTACATCTGCTGTCGATAGTGATCCTTCAATATATAAAAAACTTTCCGAAGGGAGAACATTAAGATTTTGATGTTGTATACAAATCTGAATGATGTCATTTCGTTCAAAATTGTTTTGATATGGTGAATAAGTATGGTACTCATATTTAGAAATACTTTCACTTATTTCAGGATCTTGGAAAATATTCAACATTATTTATGACTTCTTTTTTAATTTAAGACCTATTGACAACAAAAAGTCCTGATTATGTTTGGTAAGGCAATGTGTTACCGCAGCTCCGTTCGAAGCTTGATTGAAGACTGAATTATTCTTAACAATGTTTTTATAAGATATTGAGTTGTCTATGCTTTCATACACAATCATTTTTCTGGTTGTAAATGTAAACGAACTGTTATGTTTTCTCCCCTAAAATTAATATCTTTACCGTCTTGATCGCAGAGCTTAAGGCACAATGATGTTATTCGTTTGACGTTCACAGGTAAATAAATAACATTGCTTGGAACTTCTATGATTTTATAGCCAGGGCTTACTTTAACGGAGAATTCATGTAAAATATGCGCCGATTGGTTATTAATGTACGTTCCATCTATGATATTACATTCAATGCGGATTGTACTAACTCTATTTATGTTAACATACAGATCTGATTCATGTAGCAAGTTTGATTTCAACAACTTCTTACTAAACCCTAAAAGCGAACCAATAGAGTTTGGTTTTGAAAAGTCGATATCATCTGAACTGAAAATTTAACATTTCAGAGTGTTGTTGTTTGCCTTGATTTTAATTTCAATTTTCCTTTGGTTTTTCTTTTTTTTATTTATTTCATTAATTTTTTTTGTATTAAATTGTTAATATCTTCATTTTCATATGAACCAATAGGAAAAGAAATAACACTTTCACCGATACATAACATGTTATTACTCTCATCCACATTTGGAATTGAATTATATGTTTGGAAATCTATAAGTCCACATACATAACTAGATTTTAGGACGATTGGTGGAAAATACTGAGCATTTAGTTGACTCATTCCCACTTAAAGCAAGTGTTAACGACATGTTGATTAAAAGACAAATGACACATTTTTCATTTTTACACATCATTTTATTCATATTTGATTACATTATTATAAATAAATAAATAAATAAATTTATTATATTCTCAGTTTATAACATTATAATATTACATTACATTATTATATTATATTATATTTTTAAACAATTTTTTTTCGAATTTATTTATTTTTTTTATATGTAGGTACAGTAGACGCTCGATATAGTGAATCTCGGAAGAGTGAACTATCCAATATAGTGAACACCCAAAATTTTACATGCACTACTCTAAATAGTGAACAATAAAAATCTCGATATAGTGAACACATATTTTTTCTCAGGTTTGAACAAGAACATTGCAGCTGCAATGCGTCTACAGCATGTCGACTGCCTATGAGCAAATTTTACCGTTCATTCATGTATATTTTACACTGAATCACAAAAGAAAGCAACCACTTGCCTCAGTTAAACACAAGTTCTTGCTGTGTTTTTACTTTTGTACAACATTGTAATTTTGAAAACAAATTCGACCAACTGCTGAAATGTGTGCAATATTCTGATTTTTGTTTGGATTTTCTGTGCGTAAACACATATCTGGTTAATTTTAGTGCATTGTTAAGTTAGAATGGCCCGAAAGCATTTAACATTGCTTGAAAAAACTGAGGTATTAAAGAAGCTGTCAGCAGGTATTATACATTTCTTAACTTAAAGAATAAATGGTAAGTGGTTAATTCACATTTTTAACAGGTACTTCGGCAACGTTTTTGGCCCAAAAATATGGAATAGCCAGATCCACCGTAAGTTCCATATATAAAAAGAGGGACAATATAACAGCTACGGCGACTCAGACTTATTGTGGCCCTGGAAAAAGAAAAACTTTGAGGACATCCGAACTTCCAGATGTAGAAAAAAGGCTGTATAAATGGTTCTTGGAGCAACGTAGAAAGAATCTGCCTGTGAGTGGACTGATATTGAAACAAAAAGCTATTTCCATAATCTTTTATTTCTGTTTTCCTCATATTCATGACACCTTTTTTACATCAAAGATCACCCCCGAAAAAAGGATCACCAGCTCAGCTCATCAGTGTAATAAAATTAATTCACACCTTTTTACATCAAAGGGCACACCCGCGTAAAAGTCAGTGTGATAAAAGTCATTAATAAAACCCCAATTTACTCATTTGCATAATTTGGTTAGTTTAAAAATCCAACACTTCATTATCAGACTTGGATTTATGTACCTACACATTCACACCTTTTTACATCAAAGATCACCCCCGAAAAAAGGATCACCAGCTCAGCTCATCAGTGTAATAAAATTAATTCACACACATTTTTACATCAAAGGGCACACCCGCGTAAAAGTCAGTGTAATAAAAGTCATTAATAAAAACACAATTTACTCATCTGCATAATTTGGTTCCCAGTCTATACCGCACCATATCCTACTACTACTATGCAACCTTGCATAAGTTTTATAAATAGCATTTTTGCGTTTAGAGGCATTATAGAGATTACATAACTTTATGTAGGCTCTATACACCGTTTTTAAATAAGACTGAGAGAGTTCGCTTGGGGATCTAACTAATTTAATGCTGACTAGCAAAATAATTAACTCAAAACTGGGCAACTCTTCTGGCAGACGATTCGTTAGTAGAGGGACACCGCAAGGTGGTGTTCTATCCCCTCTCCTCTGTAACCTAGTGGTGAATGAAATCCTAACAAGTCTGGATGCGGAGGGTTTAAGGGTGATCGCCTATGCGAACGACGTTATGTGATTTGAATAATTCCCAGGAAAGAAGAGGTTCAGTGATGTTTTTATTATAGTAAGATTTTTGAAAGTCTGTATACATTTTGTAAAACAGGCTATATCTGTTTTTTTCAAAAGAAACATTGAAATATTCATGTGGATAAACATCAGAGTTTAAATAAACTTTTAAGTCTGTTAGATTACAATGATCAAACGTTGTAGGATCAGCAGCCAAATTTTTATTTTTTCCAGTTTGTAAAGCAAAAACAATGTATCGAGGTTTTTCTATTTGTGTTGTTGTTTTGACATTCCAGATATGATGATAAGAACTTGGCAGCATGGGATATTCATAAAGATCCCAGTTTCGGAAAGCAATTTTCATAGAGCTGATTTTACTTATAGATTTATATAAACTTAATTTCATGGAATCTGATAAGGTTACGTGGGGTACTTTCCATTGTATTTTTTGAATGTTAATTTGTACTTTTTCATTGGTTGGAGAGATCAATGCGTTTTCATCCACTCTTGAACGAGTGATAATAAGATCATGTCGAGCATTTGGAATGATTTTTTTATAATCTTCAGCGAATCCTAAAAGTTTGTTCAGTGGAATACAATAATTAAAATGAAATGGTTTCAAATTAATAGGTGAGTCAGGAGACCAGGATGCATTAAATAGCATATCACTTTCATTTTTAGTTAAAGATAAATAGTTTTTGATCGTTAATGTTATTCCGACATTTCTATTGTAGTCGATTTCCTTGCCATTAAGTTCATAACGTATTTCATCAAAAAGAAAAGCCATGGCATTGTTTACAAGTTTTGTATTGACTATTTCTTTTACATCTGCTGTCGATAGTGATCCTTCAATATATAAAAAACTTTCCGAAGGGAGAACATTAAGATTTTGATGTTGTATACAAATCTGAATGATGTCATTTCGTTCAAAATTGTTTTGATATGGTGAATAAGTATGGTACTCATATTTAGAAATACTTTCACTTATTTCAGGATCTTGGAAAATATTCAACATTATTTATGACTTCTTTTTTAATTTAAGACCTATTGACAACAAAAAGTCCTGATTATGTTTGGTAAGGCAATGTGTTACCGCAGCTCCGTTCGAAGCTTGATTGAAGACTGAATTATTCTTAACAATGTTTTTATAAGATATTGAGTTGTCTATGCTTTCATACACAATCATTTTTCTGGTTGTAAATGTAAACGAACTGTTATGTTTTCTCCCCTAAAATTAATATCTTTACCGTCTTGATCGCAGAGCTTAAGGCACAATGATGTTATTCGTTTGACGTTCACAGGTAAATAAATAACATTGCTTGGAACTTCTATGATTTTATAGCCAGGGCTTACTTTAACGGAGAATTCATGTAAAATATGCGCCGATTGGTTATTAATGTACGTTCCATCTATGATATTACATTCAATGCGGATTGTATTAACTCTATTTATGTTAACATACAGATCTGATTCATGTAGCAAGTTTGATTTCAACAACTTCTTACTAAACCCTAAAAGCGAACCAATAGAGTTTGGTTTTGAAAAGTCGATATCATCTGAACTGAAAATTTAACATTTCAGAGTGTTGTTGTTTGCCTTGATTTTAATTTCAATTTTCCTTTGGTTTTTCTTTTTTTTATTTATTTCATTAATTTTTTTTGTATTAAATTGTTAATATCTTCATTTTCATATGAACCAATAGGAAAAGAAATAACACTTTCACCGATACATAACATGTTATTACTCTCATCCACATTTGGAATTGAATTATATGTTTGGAAATCTATAAGTCCACATACATAACTAGATTTTAGGACGATTGGTGGAAAATACTGAGCATTTAGTTGACTCATTCCCACTTAAAGCAAGTGTTAACGACATGTTGATTAAAAGACAAATGACACATTTTTCATTTTTACACATCATTTTATTCATATTTGATTACATTATTATAAATAAATAAATAAATAAATTTATTATATTCTCAGTTTATAACATTATAATATTACATTACATTATTATATTATATTATATTTTTAAACAATTTTTTTCGAATTTATTTATTTTTTTTATATGTACAGTAGACGCTCGATATAGTGAATCTCGGAAGAGTGAACTATCCAATATAGTGAACACCCAAAATTTTACATGCACTACTCTAAATAGTGAACAATAAAAATCTCGATATAGTGAACACATATTTTTTCTCAGGTTTGAACAAGAACATTGCAGCTGCAATGCGTCTACAGCATGTCGACTGCCTATGAGCAAATTTTACCGTTCATTCATGTATATTTTACACTGAATCACAAAAGAAAGCAACCAATTGCCTCAGTTAAACACAAGTTCTTGCTGTGTTTTTACTTTTGTACAACATTGTAATTTTGAAAACAAATTCGACCAACTGCTGAAATGTGTGCAATATTCTGATTTTTGTTTGGATTTTCTGTGCGTAAACACATATCTGGTTAATTTTAGTGCATTGTTAAGTTAGAATGGCCCGAAAGCATTTAACATTGCTTGAAAAAACTGAGGTATTAAAGAAGCTGTCAGCAGGTATTATACATTTCTTAACTTAAAGAATAAATGGTAAGTGGTTAATTCACATTTTTAACAGGTACTTCGGCAACGTTTTTGGCCCAAAAATATGGAATAGCCAGATCCACCGTAAGTTCCATATATAAAAAGAGGGACAATATAACAGCTACGGCGACTCAGACTTATTGTGGCCCTGGAAAAAGAAAAACTTTGAGGACATCCGAACTTCCAGATGTAGAAAAAAGGCTGTATAAATGGTTCTTGGAGCAACGTAGAAAGAATCTGCCTGTGAGTGGACTGATATTGAAACAAAAAGCTATTTCCATAATCTTTTATTTCTGTTTTCCTCATATTCATGACACCTTTTTTACATCAAAGATCACCCCCGAAAAAAGGATCACCAGCTCAGCTCATCAGTGTAATAAAATTAATTCACACCTTTTTACATCAAAGGGCACACCCGCGTAAAAGTCAGTGTGATAAAAGTCATTAATAAAACCCCAATTTACTCATTTGCATAATTTGGTTAGTTTAAAAATCCAACACTTCATTATCAGACTTGGATTTATGTACCTACACATTCACACCTTTTTACATCAAAGATCACCCCCGAAAAAAGGATCACCAGCTCAGCTCATCAGTGTAATAAAATTAATTCACACACATTTTTACATCAAAGGGCACACCCGCGTAAAAGTCAGTGTAATAAAAGTCATTAATAAAAACACAATTTACTCATCTGCATAATTTGGTTCCCAGTCTATACCGCACCATATCCTACTACTACTATGCAACCTTGCATAAGTTTTATAAATAGCATTTTTGCGTTTAGAGGCATTATAGAGATTACATAACTTTATGTAGGCTCTATACACCGTTTTTAAATAAGACTGAGAGAGTTCGCTTGGGGATCTAACTAATTTAATGCTGACTAGCAAAATAATTAACTCAAAACTGGGCAACTCTTCTGGCAGACGATTCGTTAGTAGAGGGACACCGCAAGGTGGTGTTCTATCCCCTCTCCTCTGTAACCTAGTGGTGAATGAAATCCTAACAAGTCTGGATGCGGAGGGTTTAAGGGTGATCGCCTATGCGAACGACGTTATGTGATTTGAATAATTCCCAGGAAAGAAGAGGTTCAGTGATGTTTTTATTATAGTAAGATTTTTGAAAGTCTGTATACATTTTGTAAAACAGGCTATATCTGTTTTTTTCAAAAGAAACATTGAAATATTCATGTGGATAAACATCAGAGTTTAAATAAACTTTTAAGTCTGTTAGATTACAATGATCAAACGTTGTAGGATCAGCAGCCAAATTTTTATTTTTTCCAGTTTGTAAAGCAAAAACAATGTATCGAGGTTTTTCTATTTGTGTTGTTGTTTTGACATTCCAGATATGATGATAAGAACTTGGCAGCATGGGATATTCATAAAGATCCCAGTTTCGGAAAGCAATTTTCATAGAGCTGCTTTTACTTATAGATTTATATAAACTTAATTTCATGGAATCTGATAAGGTTACGTGGGGTACTTTCCATTGTATTTTTTGAATGTTAATTTGTACTTTTTCATTGGTTGGAGAGATCAATGCGTTTTCATCCACTCTTGAACGAGTGATAATAAGATCATGTCGAGCATTTGGAATGATTTTTTTATAATCTTCAGCGAATCCTAAAAGTTTGTTCAGTGGAATACAATAATTAAAATGAAATGGTTTCAAATTAATAGGTGAGTCAGGAGACCAGGATGCATTAAATAGCATATCACTTTCATTTTTAGTTAAAGATAAATAGTTTTTGATCGTTAATGTTATTCCGACATTTCTATTGTAGTCGATTTCCTTGCCATTAAGTTCATAACGTATTTCATCAAAAAGAAAAGCCATGGCATTGTTTACAAGTTTTGTATTGACTATTTCTTTTACATCTGCTGTCGATAGTGATCCTTCAATGTATAAAAAACTTTCCGAAGGGAGAACATTAAGATTTTGATGTTGTATACAAATCTGAATGATGTCATTTCGTTCAAAATTGTTTTGATATGGTGAATAAGTATGGTACTCATATTTAGAAATACTTTCACTTATTTCAGGATCTTGGAAAATATTCAACATTATTTATGACTTCTTTTTTAATTTAAGACCTATTGACAACAAAAAGTCCTGATTATGTTTGGTAAGGCAATGTGTTACCGCAGCTCCGTTCGAAGCTTGATTGAAGACTGAATTATTCTTAACAATGTTTTTATAAGATATTGAGTTGTCTATGCTTTCATACACAATCATTTTTCTGGTTGTAAATGTAAACGAACTGTTATGTTTTCTCCTCTAAAATTAATATCTTTACCGTCTTGATCGCAGAGCTTAAGGCACAATGATGTTATTCGTTTGACGTTCACAGGTAAATAAATAACATTGCTTGGAACTTCTATGATTTTATAGCCAGGGCTTACTTTAACGGAGAATTCATGTAAAATATGCGCCGATTGGTTATTAATGTACGTTCCATCTATGATATTACATTCAATGCGGATTGTATTAACTCTATTTATGTTAACATACAGATCTGATTCATGTAGCAAGTTTGATTTCAACAACTTCTTACTAAACCCTAAAAGCGAACCAATAGAGTTTGGTTTTGAAAAGTCGATATCATCTGAACTGAAAATTTAACATTTCAGAGTGTTGTTGTTTGCCTTGATTTTAATTTCAATTTTCCTTTGGTTTTTCTTTTTTTTATTTATTTCATTAATTTTTTTTTGTATTAAATTGTTAATATCTTCAATTTCATATGAACCAATAGGAAAAGAAATAACACTTTCACCGATACATAACATGTTATTACTCTCATCCACATTTGGAATTGAATTATATGTTTGGAAATCTATAAGTCCACATACATAACTAGATTTTAGGACGATTGGTGGAAAATACTGAGCATTTAGTTGACTCATTCCCACTTAAAGCAAGTGTTAACGACATGTTGATTAAAAGACAAATGACACATTTTTCATTTTTACACATCATTTTATTCATATTTGATTACATTATTATAAATAAATAAATAAATAAATTTATTATATTCATTATACATTATTATATTATATTATATTTTTAAACAATTTTTTTTCGAATTTATTTATTTTTTTTATATGTAGGTACAGTAGACGCTCGATATAGTGAATCTCGGAAGAGTGAACTATCCAATATAGTGAACACCCAAAATTTTACATGCACTACTCTAAATAGTGAACAATAAAAATCTCGATATAGTGAACACATATTTTTTCTCAGGTTTGAACAAGAACATTGCAGCTGCAATGCGTCTACAGCATGTCGACTGCCTATGAGCAAATTTTACCGTTCATTCATGTATATTTTACACTGAATCACAAAAGAAAGCAACCACTTGCCTCAGTTAAACACAAGTTCTTGCTGTGTTTTTACTTTTGTACAACATTGTAATTTTGAAAACAAATTCGACCAACTGCTGAAATGTGTGCAATATTCTGATTTTTGTTTGGATTTTCTGTGCGTAAACACATATCTGGTTAATTTTAGTGCATTGTTAAGTTAGAATGGCCCGAAAGCATTTAACATTGCTTGAAAAAACTGAGGTATTAAAGAAGCTGTCAGCAGGTATTATACATTTCTTAACTTAAAGAATAAATGGTAAGTGGTTAATTCACATTTTTAACAGGTACTTCGGCAACGTTTTTGGCCCAAAAATATGGAATAGCCAGATCCACCGTAAGTTCCATATATAAAAAGAGGGACAATAAAACAGCTACGGCGACTCAGACTTATTGTGGCCCTGGAAAAAGAAAAACTTTGAGGACATCCGAACTTCCAGATGTAGAAAAAAGGCTGTATAAATGGTTCTTGGAGCAACGTAGAAAGAATCTGCCTGTGAGTGGACTGATATTGAAACAAAAAGCTATTTCCATACTGGACAAAATAAATGGTAACAGATATGGTTTTGTTGAAAGCGATGGTTGGCTACAAAAATTTAAAAAAAGGTATGGAGTTCGATATCTGAAAATATCCGGAGAGAAGCTATCTTCTCAACTAGAACTGGTCTGCCCTTTTAAACGAGTTCTTCAAGAAAAAATAAAGAGTATGGATCTCAAGCCAGATCAAATATATAACGCTGATGAGTCAGGTTTATATTGGAAGCTTCTTCCTGGAAAAACATATGTTTCGTGGGCTGAGAAGACTGCTCCAGGGAGAAAAGCTGAAAAACAAAGAATTACTTTCATGGCTTGCACCAATGCTTCAGGTCGCCATAGAGGAAAACTTCTTGTAATTGGAAAAGCCAAAAATCCTCGCCCATTTAGAAATGTGTGCTTGCCCGTACATTACCGACACTCCAAATCAGCTTGGATGACAGGAGCAATATTTAAAGACTGGTTTCATAATTTATTTGTTCCAGAAGTTCAAAACTTTCTTAAAAATAATGATTTGCCACTTAAAGCTCTTCTTATTTTGGATAACGCTCCTAGTCACCCTCCGGAAAATCAGCTGCAAACATCAGATGGCTGCATAACAGTCATCTATGTGCCACCAAATGTAACTCCACTCATTCAACCGATGGACCAAAACGTAATCCGACTGACAAAACTTTTTTATAGAAAAAGCTTGTTATTGTCAATTATTGCAGCTGAAAAAGGTAGGTAGTGAAATGATAACAAAGATGCAAGAAATATACAAAACGTTAAATTTTCTTATGTTGCTTTAGAAAATATTTGCGAAGCGGTAAAAGAAATCACGATCAAGGATGCGGTGTTCAATTTACGATCGGCTTGGGATAGCTTAGATGGTGCGGTCATTGCAAAGTGTTGGAAAAATATTTTGGAATCCAACGAACATTTTGATGAGGAAGATGATATTCCCCTTAGTGTTCTTAGGCAACAGGACATCAAAAATATTTCTGAAGAGGTGATTAATCTACTCAATCATCTAAACGAAGGCATAACGCATACACCTGGTGACATAGGCGAGTCGAACGAAGATAAAGTCTTGTCGGATATTGAAGAAGCCGAAAACGAAAACGAAGAAGAAGATGTACAGTTGGTAACGGAGCGACCAACATGTTCCGTTTCTTCAAAGGATGCTGTCATTCTCTTTGATAAGATAATTGAGTGGGCGGGACATAATAATACAGACTTTTCTGATATTATGGTCATGAAACGATTGCAAGAAAAAGCCATTCAAATTAATTTAAATTTAAGAAAAAGTCAGACAAAAGTGACAAACTACTTTCCAAAAATGTAATTCTTTTTTCGTTTTTTATGAGTTAAAATGTTTTTGTTTTATGTTATTTTATAAAAGTATATATTATGAATTGTTTTTGTCTAAGAATCTAAGTTCTATTGAATGTTTGTCATCAATAGAAATTTTCTTTGAGAAAGAAATATATTTTTCTTTATTTAGTGGAATCACTTTAATTTCACCATCGATTTCTCGAAGCGAATTGAAAAACAAATGTGCATCATAACCAGATAAATTATGAAACAAAATCGGAAAAAAAGTTGGCACCTTATATTTAAGGTTACAAAGATTGTGGGCTGCCCCCCTATATTCACCTGTTAAGTGACAATGATCCCTTACCTTAATTTCTCCTACTCCTATATTTATTTTGTTGCGGCATATTGTGCACATTGTTGCCCTCTCAAAGCAAGATGCCTGCATCGCTGAGAGAGGTTTCATCGGTGTCACGCTTTTTATATGTTTGTTATACTTCTCCATAGTATCTCGAACTAAACTGTGAATGAACTCACTAGCACAGTTTTCTCCTATAAAGAAAAAAAGAAATAAAAAAAATATGAGAACTTGGTTGATGAAAAAAAAAAAAAGTTATTATTAAATATTACCTATGAAAGTCCGCATTATATCTTCGGTTTCATCAAACGAGCATTTCATGTAGTATGAAAATGCACAGGGAACGTGTTCTTGCAGGTTGGTTGTTGACGGGTCCGGTAAACATGAATCAATCGGTTTCAAGATGCATTCAAAATCAGCGTATGTTACAAATGGAACCATCATTTGTTTATCATAGCTTGAAAATTTGATCATCTTGTTATCATTTGCTGGCATTTTTGGAACAATTTTTTTACACTCGCCCTTGTGTTTATCAAATGAGCGGTCATTGTAAAAATGCTGCAAGCAAGTATTACAGAACAGTAATCTTCTTCGCGAACTTTCCAATACTTCACTTGTGATCAACCGACTGATATGCTTTATCCACATAAAGTGCGTAACTTCACCGCTCATGTGGAGTAAGAGATTAACATGATTGCGTTTCTCTTGCATTGTCATGTAATATGGGCCCTCAATTTGTGGTTTTTCTCCCTCAAAAATTCCAAAAACGTTGATGCTCATGTTGTTCTTAGTTTCAAACGTTTTTATTTCTGATAGTTCAAGGGGAAATGAGAGCCCTGTGAAATCCAGAATGA
Source organism: Eupeodes latifasciatus (assembly GCA_920104205.1). NCBI lineage: Eukaryota > Metazoa > Arthropoda > Insecta > Diptera > Syrphidae > Eupeodes > Eupeodes latifasciatus. Next base: position 239,010,087 of record OV049924.1, read on the forward strand.
TATTGTCCAGGGCAATTATATCTCTGGATATATCAGATACTTGATAGTAGGAAGATGTTCTCTCTACATGTGACTCAAGCTCTGGATGGAAAGCAGATATAATTGCCCATTTACAACAATATTCATCATTGTTCTGTACATTGATAATGGCTTTCTTGGCAGCAATATTTTTTGGCAAAGATAAATATCTTGAACCACTCAATGGCTGGTACTTGTTTATATTGATTTCCACTGATTTTATTCTTATCAGCGCCCATCCACTATCCCTTTCTTGGAATTTATCCATTTTAATAAGGATAGTCTTGATCATTTCCTCAAGAATGGGATTTATTTCCACTTCCAGGAAAACTGCTTTCATTTCCGCAGCCATTGATTTCAACTCTATCAACATTTCCTCACCACTTATTTTCACGTACTCCGCAAAAAGCTCCAAATTGAATTTTATGGATCGGTGTTCACTAATTTTTTCGTGAAGAATGTCATGCATCATTGCTTTATTCTTATTAAGAAATAGCATAGAATCCAGTTCATGTTCATTTTTATTTGGAACAGAAAGGGAAATTACGCGATTTTTAAACGAATTCCTTATTTCGTTCACGTTTCCCTTATACACTGTTTGCACTTTGGTTTTGTGTGAATTTTTGCGAAGATGTTGTACCCATTTGCTTTTGGGTATTTGTTCTTCGCAAAATGTACAACTAACCATGCTTGTATTCTTAGTTGAAATTCCCGCTGCAGAAGTTGATGGTTGGTCGTCAATTATTTTTACAGCTGCTGATGAAATTGATGGACGTTCTTGTTGCTGTTCCTTATGTTGTTGCTGCAGTTCGCGTATTTGTAATTGAAGTTTTTCAATTAATTTTTGTTGTTGTTGCATTTGCTGTTGATATTGTTCTGGTAGTTGTTGATGATATTGATGGTGTGGTTGTTGCTGATGGTTCAATGGATGTTCCTGACCATTTTGGTGATTCTTTGCGCATTGAATTAAATGCGACTTTTGATCTGTTTGAGATTCAAACGTCTCTCCACAGAGAAGACAAGATCCCGACAAGTTTAAATGCTTCGTCTTAATGTGACGATTTAAAACACCGACACTCGAAAACATTTTCTTGCAAAACGCACAAGATTTTGTATTATTCATTTTTATTTATTTTTTTGATTAAGCTGTGTACAAAACAAAAAAACAATAACTTGCAAACAGTTTATTTTAATGAGTTTTTTTTTTTTGTTTGAAAATAAGATTTCAAATATTTTATTTTATTTTTATATTTTTTTTTCTAAGCTGTGTACAAAACACAAAAAAAACAATAACTTGCAAACAGTTTTTTTAATAAGTTTTTGTTTGAAAATAAGATTTCAAATATTTTATTTTATTTTTTATATTTTTTTTCCACACTTTTCACTTGTATTTAATAAACAAAACTTTATGACAAATAACTTTAATATTTGAGAATTTAAAATTTAAATTTATAAAAAAACTTCAATTATCACAAAACCTTTTGAATTGAAAACTAAGTTCACACTGAAATTAAAAAACAAAGTCTTACGTATTTATGTAACTATGAACTTCGAATTTGGGGAACGTAACTTTATGTTCTTAACCTGGTTCACAACGTGGTTTGGGTTTTTTATATAAGGTTCTAAACCTCGTTGGTAACGTGTTTTGGGTTTGTATATATTCTAAACCTCGTTCGTAACGTGTTTTGTGTTTGTATATTATGTTTTAAACCTCGCTCACAACATGTCTTGGGTTTGTATATATGAATATATTATAGGATCCCACATTGAAGGTATTTAATTAAATCTCATTTGAAAGGATAAACATGTTTCAATTTTTCTTAAATTATCAACTTTCTTTCAAGGGTAATAAAAAAAAACAAACATCAAAGAAATTTATTCATGGGATCAACAAGTTTCACATTTTATTAACTTTATCACCGTCATTTCAATGGTAATAAAAAAAAAAGAAAATTGGATACTTGGAAACCACTCAGACTAGTTAGAAAAGGAAACTCCTTATCACGATTATCTAATGGGTAAAGAAAATTGATCGTGGACCAAGTACATTGAACATTCACACATTCACATTCATATAGAAAATACAAGATTCAACATGTTTCAGTTCTTTTTTTTTCAAATTGATCACATTCATTCAATGATAATAAAATTCTTCAAGGTAAAAAACAAAAAAAAAAAAAACAACAAAGAAAATTCGATACCTGAAAACCACTCAGACTTATCACGATTAACTAATGGAAAAAGAAAATTGATCGTGGACCACGCACCCTAAACAATCACACTAATGGTAAATACAAATTATGTATGCACCTCCTTAACATGTTTATTCGTATGAATAACAAATAAAACATTCAGAAAATTCGTTGTGAATTAATTTTATTTTCCTGAATGAACATGAAAATATTCAGAAAAAAAATGCTTATGCAGGTTTTATATTAAGATTGAGTGGGGATCTGGGGATACTTATACAAAGTTTTTGTATTTTCCTGAATGAACATGAAAATATTCAGAAAAAAAATGCTTATGCAGGTTTTATATTAAGATTAAGTGGGGATCTGGGGATACTTATACAAAGTTTTTGTATGCGATTAATTCTATAAAAGGAAATTTCGTTGTTACCGACGAGCACAGTTTATTACGAGAATTAAGAAGCTAAGATGTATTTTGAAGAAGAATATTCCATATTCACTCTGGATGATTTTGCTGTAAGAGAAGCAAACTCGCTTAACGAAATAAGCAATTTTAAACCATCCAAAAAAATATCCGAGCTGGATGCAAACATCAAATATAATATTTTTGCTTTACGAAAAGTTAAAACGCGTTGGGGAGATCGCATTGTCGCAGATCTTGGAGAGTTCACAGTAAGTAAAAAAAAAAAAAAAAAAAAAATACTAAAAAATATATACATTTTTTCGTTGTACTTCATTTAAAGTAATTTGTAATTATTTATTCCTACAGACTTTTCTACCTCAGAGATATTCCCAACTTTCGGTAAGCACCATGACAACAATTGGGGGAGGTGGCTATGCCTTAGAGATTGTAAGACAAATCGGTTCAACCCATGAACTAAAATTTATGAAAATGAAATAATAATCCATTTTCATTTCTTAAATAAAAAATTATAGTTGTAAATATACAAACAAAAAATATACGGTTTCAAAAAAAAAAAAAAACTTTCTTTTATTTCTTTCCTTTTTTTTTCACTGACACACCCATCTTTTAATTTGTACAGGTATTGCTTTATATACCCACTTTTTTCTTTTTTTGTGAGGGTAGAAAATTTAAAAAACTGATTAGATTCGTGATGCATATACAATACAAGTTATTGTTTTTCTGTGTATGGTATATGCGTGGAAGAAGTAGGTACATATATATAGATATGAACCAATATAAGGGTTCGATATTTAGAAATGGTTAGTTAGTTTACGTGCGACAACAGTAACGTTTGCTACGAAAAAGAAAAAAATGGAAAATGAGAACAATGACAAAAACCATACTAGATACCAGGGCATTGAGGAGCCAGATGTGTTTTGTCCAAGTCTCAACCAGGAAAGATTTTATTACGGACCAACTCAAAGATACTTAAATGCATTATTTGATCCATTCAGGGGGGCTGCTATCATAAAGGAATTGGTTGAAGATTACGGAGCAAACTGTTTTGATGATGAGGAAATCTTCGATGATGAAGAATACAAATCAAGTAAGCTTCTGGAGAAAGTACTACTGGCAAAGAGTCGTCCAAAAAGGAAAGAAATACCAGATCCTTTATTGGATGCAAAGCGGTTTCCAGCCGAAAAATATTTAAAAGGAGAGAAAAGCAGACCTAGAATATAATAAATACAAAAAAACAAAAATTATAATAGTAAACAAAGAAAAAAATAAACATACAGTTGAAAAAAAATATCTTTTATTTCTTTTGTTTTTATTTTTACAATTCTTATATTTTATAGTAATTCGTTTTTATTAATCCAGGAGTTATGTTCTGATGGAAATCCCAACCACTTAACAAAAACCTTATTTCCTCTGTTTTGTAAAACCTTTTCCACAAGAAAAATATCTCCACATTTAGTTTTCATCAGTTCTGGTTCATAGAAACTACCTTGAACAGGTTTTCCTTGATAGTCTTCAAGAAGATATGTATTTGGTTTTGTAGCTTTGATTTTTCTTATTTTAAAAACCTCTGTTGTCCACTTAGGTGTATAGCCCTTTTCAAATGCATGTTTATACTTGCTGATTCTTACTTTGTCACCGATCTTAAATTTTCGTTTACCTGTTCCTTCTTTATCACTTTTAAAAAATGGTAACAATAACTTTGAATTTTTCTTCGTTACATCTGCAGGAAAACATTTAATGGTTCTATGAAAAGAGTGATTGTAATCATTAAGTAATTTCTCGAAAATATTGAACCACTTATAGTTTCCATTGAAACTAAATTCTTTCCACATTTTTTCTTTAAAAGTTCTATTAAATCTTTCGACAATGGAAGCCTTTAATGAACTGAATGTTGAGTAATGATTAATTTTATACTTTTCCATCAAGAGTTTAAAGCTTTTATTGAAAAACTCTTTTCCATCATCTGTTTGTATATTCTTTGGAATTCTAGAAGAAGATATAAATATTTGTTCCATTCCTTTCGTAGTGGTAATACCCTTTTTGTTTTTCATTGGGATGACCCATGCAAATTTCGAAAATGTATCGATAACTGTCAGTAAATAATTAAATCCTCTGTTTTGTTCACTATATGGTATCATTTCAACCAGTTCAGCTTGCCATAAGTCATCGTAGCCTTTGATGATAACATGACGACGTTTGAAGTTTTTACGTGCAGCTTTATGCAACTCTTCAACAACCTCACGCTTACTCATATTTACAAAGAGTGAATCCAACAAAATCAAAGAAAAGACTTTTATATATTTTTTTTTCTTTTATTGCAATCTATTATATAATAACATAAGTTTCTTAATTTTAATTAACCGTTTTTCCATAATGTAACAGCCACAAGTATCTGGCCCTTCTTCACATTGGTTGGATGACCAACAACAGTTTGAATAATGATGTCCATGCAATGATTCCATATATGTCGTATTCTTAAATTTACTAACCATTGAAATACAGTTAGTAAATTCTCCATAGTGTTCATCCAATATTGATTCCCCATTTTCTTTTAAAAATTCGAAAATATCTTTTATTATTTTGACAGAGTCCATTTTTGAAGTTCCTTGTTGTTTAAGTGTTGAATAGTAACTAACAAACTTTATTTTATTTTATGGAAAATGAAAAATCTTTCTTCATTTTCACTTATATGTATATATAAAATACAGATACATTAAATTAATACAAATATAACAACATTTTTTTACTTATTTTAATCTATGGGTGTAAAGGGTACATTAGGGAACAGCGTTTTCATAATATGTTCAACTTTATTTTTTATTTTCTCGTCAACATACTTTTTCTCTTTGGAGTCTTTAAGTTTTTGGGAAATTAATTGTGATGCTATGTTTTCTTGTTCCATACTTTTAATTGTTTCCTTTATAGAAGAGTCTATGTGGTTTTTTAGCATATGAATTTCCTTAGTAAAAGTGGATAAAACTTCCATTAAAGAAGAATTTATGTGGTTTAGTATGCTTGTTTCTTTAAGACCTATTTGATCATCAACATATCCTTTGCAAAGGGCTTGGTGGGGGTATTCAGGATTAATTCCAACATTGTTTAAATATTTACTTTCTAAATCTAAATCACCAGACGGTAGAAGTTTAAAACCTATTCCTGGAGGTCCTAGAAGACCTTTGTTTTTTGAAAGGGGCATGAAGTTCCTACCGAACTTGTCGACGTTCACTGTTAATATGCAATGTTAATAGTTTGAAACGAAGTTAATATATAATATTTGATTCTTTTAGCTCTTCGATTATAGAATTTATTTCATTCTGATGGTTATTATTACCAGCATTTTTGGATGCTATCAAAAGTCTTAGCCTATTAACAAGTTCATTAGGATCGTTCCAATACATATATTCAATATTTTTATTTGTATACTCCATTTCAGTTATGTCAGAATAAGATTTTCCAGTTTTTTCTGTTTCACTTTTAAATCCTGCAGCAAGTTGTTTAATTATTTTTGTATATTTTGCCCCCCTATTTGACTTTATTCGACTGGAACTATCATGATTAGTTTTATGTGCATTAGTTTTATATAAGATTTTTCCATATTCTTCTAAGTCATCACTAGTATATATTTGTGGACGTGGATTTTTCTTTAGAATTAATTCAATGAGACCAGGAGTTCGAGTGAAAGTTTCATCATCAATAACAATATCATGTTCATTCATTATAAAACTACATTTTCCTATTTTAATAGAATTTGTATTTGCATCAAAATATGGACCATATGTTGTATCGCGGTTCGAATCTGACAATATTTTTTTAATGAGAGAAGATGTTTTGTTTAGGGTTGTATTATTTTTTGGTGTACTGAATAAAAAGGAATCATCTGTAGTATCCATTTCTGGACTGTAACTTGTTTTGTTATGTTCTTCTTCCTTTTCATTTTCATCAAAAGATTTGAAATGTAGCTTACGAGGTTTGATTGTTTTTATACCATCATCCAGCAGTGTTGTTTCTTTTGTAACATGTCCAAACAATTTGTTCAGTGGTTCCACAATTGGTTTGAAAGTCTCTTCTAAATCAGTTTCTCTAGTCATTTTGCCAGTTTTTAGTTGAAAAAATTTATTTCTTAGCACATTTTTTGTTTTTATTAAATCTCTTAACACGTTCTCATCTATTTCTATGGTTCGGATATAATTTTTTTTTTTTTTTTTTTTTTAGAATTAAAATGAAGGACTAGTTTTCCCAAACAGTGTCTTTGTCACAATGTTTTGATTTTAAATGAAATATGTATACTTATAGTATAGCAATTTTATTGAAACTGTTTTTGTATCGACCTTTTTCAATACTGTTCTCCTTGTCTATTACTAGGAATCCAAAATTGTCAGTCCAACAATGTGAGCATAACTCTTTGAATTGATTAAATGTCATATCAGAGTTAATATGATCCTTGTAAACATGCTTTAAGTTCAATTCGTCTTGCTTGAGAAGAATAATGAAATTAGCGTTGTCTCTAATTAGATGTTTTGGTATATGAGTATAGGACTGACATAAGTAAAAACTATCAACTCCATTGTGACGACCCATACAAAAATAGTCTCTTATATTATTTTGTTTCTGGCAAGCAACATCATCGAATAAAAATATTGAATTGGTTTTAGCGTCTGAAGGAGGCATTATTTCACAATTGTTTGAAAATTCATTGTATTCCATTCCTTTGATAGATGTAATAAGTTTTTTAAGATATTGATATTTTGGTTGGTGTAAGGATTTGGAATAAATATAAATGTTTTCAAACTTTAAACCATTGGGGTCAAGAAGAATGCTTAACATAACATTTGTTTTTCCGCAGTTTGATGGTCCAACGATAATTCCTCGAATATTGTTTGGAAATAAGTTTCCATGTTTTTTCTTAATTTTTACATTGGAATCAAAATTCCTTACTTTTATGACATCTGACTGCTTTACAAAACGCATAATGACGACTAAGATCTTTTTTAATAAAACATTTTGTTTTTATACACTTTTAATCATAAATGTTTCAACCTTCAACTAAGAAGGTGTGTTAATCGTACTATGATTGAACATAACACTCAGAATCAGTGCAATAAAAAAAGAAAATCGTTTAAAGGAGAAGGGCTTTTGAATAAAGCTATAGACAAACTTCCATTTGAACTACATATTCCTTCATATAGAGTAAGTGCGGCAAATGTGGCCTACGTGGTTAATATGGCCTATAGCGGTATTTCCCAAACCGCAAGCCGGAGCGAAAAAAAAAATTGTTGCATTACGAACACGTTCAAACCGGTTTAGCCTCAGTCTTTCGTGCTTAATGTGGGGCTACGGTTGTGACAGATATACGGGCACTTTGTTTTTTTTTACTTTTGGTTGTAATTTTTTGGTAAGTTTTCTTAAGTGTTTTAACATTCAATTTTGAGTTAAATTGGTAACTTCTTTTTTAAATTAAATTATGTTTAATATTTTCTTAACATATGTGGTATCATGATTTTAAAAAAAAAATTATAAAGTTTATATATATGGCCCACACTGAGCCATATTTAACACCAGGTAGGCCATATTTGCCGCAATTTTTTTTAATATGATTTATGAAGTTCCTTTAAGTTTCTGTTTTTAACTTTTTGTTATTATTCTTTTTTTAGTTAAAGTTTTTAAAAGCTGAATTAAAAATGTTTTGTTAGACTGTTTAAAAAAAAATAAATGAATTAGACTTAAATTTATGGTTTTATTTAAAAAAATGTTAAGGGTGGGCCATATTTGCCGCACTTACTCTAATTATTGTGGACCTGAGACAAAATTAGAGGAACGCCTACGTAGAGGGGATAAAGGAATTAATCAACTGGATGAGGCTTGTCGTTTACATGATATTGCATACTCAAAAAGTAGTTCTCTCTCAGACCGACACTTTGCTGATAAAATTCTAACCGAGCAAGCGTGGAAAAGATTTAAAGCAAACGATTCATCAACCTCTGAAAAGTTAAGTGGCCTCCTTGTAACCAACATGATGAAAGCTAAAACTAAATTTGGAATGGGTAACTGCAAGACCAAAAAAAACACAATTAAAAGAACTAAGAAGACAAATTAAAAAAATGTTTGCAAACAGAACATGTTTAAAAAGGCTATAAGCGAAGCAAGAAATGCTATTAAAAACAATATAAATTGTTGTGGAACAAGATCTATTGCTAATATTGCTGTGAAGGCTGCAAAAAATGTTATTCAAAATAAGAAAAAACAAATTCAAACACCGAGAGTAATTCCACTTCCAAAAAGTGGTGGTTTTCTACCACTTCTAGCTCCTATTCTAGCTGGTTTGTCTGCTGCGGGATCACTAACAGGTGGAGCAGCTGGCGTTGTAAAAGCGCTCAATGATGTACGATCTGCTAAAAGACAGTTTGAAGAAAATAAGCGTCATAATAAGACCATGGAGTCAGTTGCTATTCAAGGAAATGGACTGTTCTTAAAACCATATAAAAATGGTCTTGGACTTTTTTTTAACTCAACAAATACAAAAAACTAATTGAATTGCTACCTAACAATCCTTTAAGTAATTTTGATATTCAGCAGTTTGGAAAGAAACACTTGAAGCATTTTAGAGGAGTCTTTATGCGTAACTCTTTACCAAAAGTACCAACATTAAAAGAGTGTGGTGTTATAAATTTGGATAAAGAAATTGGCTTGGGTACCCATTGGGTAGCATATATAAGAAATAAAAAAAAAAATATTGTTAAGTATTTTGATAGTTTTGGAAATTTAAGACCACCCTCAGAAGTAATAAGCTATCTTGGTAAAAAAATAAACTATAATTATATACAAGAACAAGATTTTGATACGTTTATTTGTCGTCATTTATGTTTATGGTTTTTATTAGAACAATGTAATAAAGTTTTCAAAATCTAAAATTAAATATAAATAAATATCGTAAACAAAACACAAATGTGTCTTTTAATTAAACTCTTCTGAAATTCTCCTGCATTGTACATAATTCTAACCAGCACAACCAACAGAGGTAAGTATTTTGGAATGCTAGTTCTTATTTCATCTTAAGCATATGAACATTTACAATTTTATATTGCATACCGTGCAGGTGCTAATGTTGTGCTATCCAAAAAAAAATCCAATGCACACATCAATTTTATATTGCATGCCGTGCAGGTTCTAATGTTGTACTATCCAAAAAATCCAACTATAAAAGTATATCCCACAACCAATGTGTCACTAAAAAATCCAATCCCGCAACCAATGTTCAAATGAAAATACAAATGGCGCTACAAATCCATGAAAAAAAATACAGATGGTGCTAGAAATCCTACTACAACAGCATATCCCACAACCAATTTATCAATGAACATCCAATCCCACAACCAATATTCAAATGAAAATACAAATGGCGCTACAAATCCAACCACTGACACTTATTCCCAATTAGAATTGGGAATGCAAATTGGGTGGAGTAGGAGTGACATAGATTCTGAATTGGGTGGAGTAGGAGCTACCCAACCAAAAAATCAATATTCCAACAAAAATTTAATTTTTGAATTAGAAATCCGACTACAAAAGTATATCCCACAACCAATTTATCAATGAACATCCAATCCCACAACCAATATTCAAATGAAAATACAAATGGCGCTAGAAATCCAACCAGTGACACTTATTCCCAATTAGAAACTTGGGAATGCATCCCAATTGGGATGTGCATTCCCAATTGGGATGTGCCGTGCGGTGCCGTGCCGTGGAGTAGGAGTTACCTATTTATACTACTGTTGAATGCTAACTAACAAATTTTATTTTATTTTATGAAAATTGAAAATCTTTTCTTCATTTTCACTTATGTATATATAAAATACAGATACATAAAATTAATACAAATATAACATCATTTTTTTACTTATTTTAATCTATGGGTGTAAAGGGTACATTAGGGAACAGCGTTTTCATAATATGTTCAACTTTTTTTTTTATTTTCTCGTGAACATACTTTTCCTCTGTGGAGTCTTTAAGTTTTTGGGAAATTACATAATTGTGATGCTTTGTTTTCTTGTTCTATACTTTTTATTGTTTCCTTTATTGTAGAGTCTATGTGGTTTTTTAGCATATGAATTTCCTTATTAAAAGTGGATAAAACCTCCATTAAAGAAGAATTTATGTGGTTTATAATGCTTGATTCCTTAAGACTTATTTGATCATCAACATATCCTTTGCACACGGCTTGGTGGGGGTATTCAGGATTACTTCCAATATTGTTTAAATATCTATTATCCATATCAAAGTCACCAGATGGTAGGAGTTTAAATCCTATTCCTGGAGGACCTATGAGACCCCTGTTTTTTGGAAGTGGTTTGAAGTTCCTACCGAACTTGTCAACGTTCATTGTTTATATGTAAAGTTTTTTGTTTTGCATGATACTAATATATGATATTTGCTTCCTTCAGCTCTTCTATTATGGAAGTTATTTCATTCTGGTGGTTGTCGTTACCAGCATTTTTAGATGCTATTAAAAGTCTTAGTCTATCAACAAGTTCATTCGGATCATTCTAGTAGACGTACTCAATATTTTTATGTGTGTATTTCATTTCGGTAATATTAGAATAAGATTTTCCTATTTTTGCATCTTCGTTTTTAAGTCCTGCAACAAGTTCTTTTATTATTTGAGTATATTCAGTTCCTCTGTTACTCTTGATTCTAGAAGAACTATCATGATTAATTCTATGTGCATTAGTTTTTTTCAAGATTTTTCCATATTGTTCAAGATCATCCTTAGTATATTTTTGCTTTTTAGGATTTTTCTTTAACATCAATTCAATAAGACCAGGAGTTCGAGTGAACTTTTCATCGTCGATGATTATATCCTGTTCGTTCATTGTAAAGCTACATTTTCCTATTTTTATAGTTTGCGTATTTGCATCAAAATACGGTCCATATGCTATATCACGATTTGACTCTGATAACAGTTTTTGTTGATTGAAGGAAGATGATTTATTAGGGCTAGCAAAATTTTTTGGTGTAGGTACTGAATAAAAAACTATTATCTGGACTATACAATTCTGGTGATGGTGATACTACTTTTTCATGATATTCTTCTTCATCCTTCCAATTAAAAGATTCGAAATGTAACTTGCGTTGTTTAGGTATTTTTTTAATATTATCATCCTGTTGAGTTTCTTCTTTTTTAATATTTCCAACTAATTTTTTCAATGGTTCAACAATAGGTTTGAAAGTATTTTCCAAATCAGTTTCTCTCATCATTTTACCAGTTCTAAGTTGAAAATATTTGTTTTTCAGGACATTTTTGGTTTTTATTAGGTCATTTAACACATTCTCATCCATTTTCTAGTTTCAAACAATATTTGTTTATACTGAAGAAAAGTATTTGTTTGTTTTGTTAGGGCTACTCGTAGTTTTTCCAGACAGTGTTTCTATCGTAATGTGTTGATTTAAATGAAAAATGTATATTTATAGTATTGCAGTTTTGTGAAAACTGTTTTTGTAACGACATTTTTCAATACTGCTCTCCTTGTCTATAACTAGAAATCCAAAATTATCAGACCAGCAATGAGAACAAAGTTCTTTAAACTTATTGAAAGTCATATCAGAGTTTATATGATCTTTGTATAAATGCTTCAAATTTAATTCATCTTGTTTGAATAGAATTATAAAATTAGCATTATCTCTTATCAAATGTTTTGGTATATGGGTATAGGACTGAGATAAATAAAAACTATCAACTCCGTTATGACGACCCATACAAAAATAATCAACCTCATCGAATATAAATATTGAATTATTTTTGGCTTCTGATGGAGGCATTACATCGGAATTATTAGAAAATTCATGGTATTCCATTCCTATGACGGATGTTATAAGTTTCTTTAGATAAAGATATTTTGTTCAGCAAGAATATAAAACTCCTTAATGACCGCAAACATTAGAAAAAATAAAACAAAACAAAAACGATTTTTCTTTTATGATATTTTTACATTTTATTTGGATGCATTTCAAACCAATTGTGGTTCATCATCAGCAATACACCAATCTGACAAAGAAAAGTAAGAAAAATAAAGTACAAAAAGTAAAGAAGAAAAAGAAAATTGAAGAAAGCTTTACATATAACAATTAGAGTAAAAGAGAACATTTAGATTAAATTAAACAAAGGTGACATAATATTGCCATTATCACTGTTCATGACATTGTTGTTGTTGTTGATGTAAAGACTTTCATATGCATCAAGTCGGCGGTCGTTGGTAACATGTTTTATCAGCTTTACATCTTCCAATCTCACATTGAAATGGTTGTTGGCGAGGGCGTGTGCAGCGACGGAGGATTTTTCGGGTCTGTTGTACTTGATGTGATTCGAGTGTTCGTTGAATCGGACACCAATACTTCGTTTTGTCTGGCCGATGTAAACAGCCTTGCAGTCTCCACATTTAATTTGATAAATTCCCGATTTGTTTACAACTGTGGATTTGTCTTTGGTTGAGCCAAGCATGTTTTTAATTTTGCCATTACTGGAGTAGACGCATTCTATATTTTGTTGTTTTAATTTTGTGTGCATTTTGTTTGTGATGGGTGGGAAATACGTCATCGCTGCTCTTTCTGTGTTGTTGTTGTCGTGAAGTTGTTTATTTTGTTTATATAGAGTTGTTAATTCTGATTTTTTGAGTTTTTTGTTGTGTTTATTTATCAATTGATCGATAATAAATGGATTGTATCCATTGATGGCAGCAATATCTTTCAATAGGTTGTACTCGGTGGCATAGTTTGCAATTGAAAGTGGTAGTTTACATAGGCGATGTACCATCGAATGAAAGGCAGCGAGTTTATGTTGAATCGGGGTGTATGAGTCGTTAGTGATGTACCTGTTTGTTGTTGTTGGTTTTCTGTATATGGCAAATTCAATTCGTCCGTTTTTTCTTGACAGGGTTAAGTCTAAGAAATTTAGCTTTTGGTTTTCTTCAGATTCATAGGTGAAGTTTATGGAATCGAACTCCGAATTTAGGGTATTTAATACCAATATTTTGGTTGATGTAATGATTTAGAGTAAATATATATGTTTTCAAACTTCAATCCATTGGGATCAAGAAGAATGCTAAGCATTACATTTGTTTTGCCACAGTTCGATGGTCCGACAATAATTCCTCGAATACTATTTGGAAATAACGAACCATGTTTTTTTTTTAATTTTAACTTTATAATCAAAATTTTGCACTTTAATAATTTCTGACTGCTTTATGAAGCGCATAATGCTGACTAACAGCTTTTACAATAAAACATACCATTTTTATATTGTTGCATTCATATACTTACCAACCTTCGACTAGGAAGGTGTGTGTAAATAATAGTATGATTGATTATAATAACCAATCAAATCAGTGCCGTAATAAAATAAAATCAATTAAAGGCAAAGGACTTTTGAATACGGTTATAGACAAACTACCATTTGAGTTACATCTTCCATCTTATAACTATTGTGGTCCGGGGACAAAATTGGAAGAGCGCTTACGTAGAGGAGATAAAGGAATTAATCCACTGGATGAAGCTTGTCGCTTACATAATATTGCGTATTCTGAGAGTAGCTCTGTCTCAGATCGACACGTTGCTGACAAAATTCTAACGGAACGAGCGTGGAAAAGATTCAAAGCAAAGGATTCTTCAGCCTCTGAAAAGCTGAGTGGTCTCTTAGTCACCAACATGATGAAAGCAAAAACAAAATTTGGTATGGGTAATAAGGCTACTAAAAACAAAACTATAAGGACTAGCAAAAAAAATAAAAAACCTTGTAAAACAAATATTTTTAAAAAGGCAATAGCTGAAGCAAGAAACGCAATAAAAAGCAATATAAATTGTTGTGGTACAACATCAATGTCTACTATTGCTCTGAAAGCTGCAAAAAATGTTGTGAAAAATAAGAAAAAACAAAATATACAAACTCCAAGAATAATACCACTTCCAAAGAGAGGTGGTTTTCTTCCATTTCTAGCTCCTGTTTTAGCTGGTTTATCAGCTGTTGGTTCATTAGCAGGTGGAGCAACTGGTGTTGCAAAAGCCCTCAATGATGCACGTATTGAAAAAAAAAACCTTTGAAGAAAATAAACGACATAATAAGGCAATGGAAGCAGTTGCTATTCAAGGAAAGGGTTTATACTTGAAACCGTATAAAAATGGGCTTGGTTTATTTCTAAATACACCGAATACAAAAAACTAATTGAAATGCTGCCTAATCGTCCTTTAAACAATTTTGATATTCTAAGGTTTGGAAGGAAACATCTGAAACACTTTAGAGGAGTGTTTATGCGTGACTCATTACCAAAAACTACTAAAGATAGAGAGTGTGGGATTATAAATTTGGACAATGAAACTGGTACGGGTACTCATTGGGTAGCATATATTAGAAATAAGAAAAAAAATATTATAAAATATTTCGATAGTTTTGAAAATTTAAGACCACCAACTGAAGTAATAAGTTATCTTGGCAATCAAATAAATTATAATTATATTCAAGAACAAAATTTTGATACATTTCGTCGCCCGAGAATTGGTTTGTTCCATACGCCATTGGCACTTTTTCGAGAAAAACGCATTTAAAGGTTCGCGTACTTAATACTCCGAAACTGTGCGATAGGATTTTTTTTTTATTTTTTTAAATTGAAGTTAGTCTTATTAAGACTTCACCTACCAATTTTCAAAGTGTTTTGCCTTACCGTTAACAAGATACGTTAATCAGCACAAAAGTCTACTTTTTTGGCTTGTATCCCACCTCATACATTTTGAAAATGATTTTTTTTCCATACACGTGGAACACACAAAAATGAATATGGCACAAACCAATTCTCATCAATATATAATGTGAAAGGCAAGAAAGCAGTAGGATGCTAAAGTAGTTGGATGCTAAAATTTTAAAAGAAAATCGATTATATCTTTGTTTTCAATAAAGTCTTTATTAAAAAAAAACAAAATAAAAAATAAACATTTTTCTTTAAAAATAAACAAAAAAACAAAAAACATTAAAGCAGTTCTACTGCTATAACAAAGTTTTTATTTACATTCACATTCTTATTAATTCATTACTTAAAAAGATAGTACATTGTAAATACATTGATTTGGTAAAAACTAAATAAAAACGCAGTTCTACTGCTATCACTTTTTTAGTTTCTAAATATTAAGCAATGTTTTAAGATATTGCTTATCAATTTCAGGTAAAAACGGTAACAAGTCTTTAAGGTCTTTTTTCTTTTCTTTTGAGATCGGTGTTTTAAAGGTTTGTGTTAATTTTGCACAAAGCAAATTTTTCGGTGTTGGTAGTGCACCCTTGGTGGCTGTCTTAAATAAACTTACAGTTTTGTACTCTTTTTCTTTCGCCGAGTTTTTAAATTTTATTTCAAAATCGAAATTTTTTTCATAAAGTAATATTTTTACTTTGGAAAAAGGTACTTTGCTGAAGTCCATTTTGTTAGCCAAATTGGAATACGCCTTAAAATCTTCAGGAAGCATTTGAATAATTTTAAGTTCAACTTTGTCTGTGTTCATGCTTGTTAAAAGCTTGACTAGGTGAAGTGGACTATGAATCTCAAGGTTTTTCAAATACTTATCGATTGCCGAATGAATACAATCCACCTCCTGAATTAAGGAATGTCCCGGCTCGGAATATCTCTGGACAATCATCTCTACATTACTTCGGTTCAGGAACATTTTAATTGCGGTGGAATTGATTTTGTTCCTATTCTGCGGAACACATGAATCACTCCATAGTATGATGGATTTTAAGGTGGGGTATACTTCGATAAGCCTGTCCAAAATTTTTATTAATGCACTTGCAATGTCATTTCCTGAGCGACCACTATAAGCTTCTGTCCAAACTACGCAATAAGTAAATCTTTTTATGCCAGGGATAGCAACTACTACTGTTGCAGTTAGATTGAACATATTAAGCTTCCTCTTATAGTAAAATGCGGATGCATTTCCCCTTGGCAAGCTGAATACACTTTGTAAGTCATAGCTTATTACACATTTTGTTGCATCCAAATTGCTTCTATCTAAATCTCGGTCGGCTTTCAAAAGCTTTTTCTCTTTTATGTGTTCTTCAAATTTAGCTTTTTCGTCCGGTGTCAGATTGTTTTGATTATTTTTAAATAAAACGCATTTGTCGCATTGGTCTTTCTTAGGTTTATGAAATGAAAGATTGAATTCGCTATTGAAAATTGATCGGTAAACATTCTCTTTTACTGGATTTTGATAATCTTCAACATAAAGTCTGTACATCCGAGCTAAGCTGAGATTGCTTTCCAGATATTTCTTATCTGAAGTTGCGCGACAATAATGGGAATCAATCGTGGGGAAACTGTTAATATGATTTCGAACATCTATCATTTTTTCAGGGGGAGTGACACGTTTGATATTTTTTTCTTTGGTTCTTGGCATCGGTGCACCAGTTTTTGGACTTGTTAAATTCGCAAAACAGTAATATATTCTTGTTTTACTCACGCACAACGTATTCATACAAAATGTTCTACAGACGCGTTGCTTAAATTTAATGGAATTATCGAAATAATAAAGGAACGAATGATTCTTTGCGTCCTTTTCATTTTCTGTTTGCTTGACTCTTCGACGTTTTACTTTTTTTCGGGTTATGAACTTGAAATAAAAATTATTCTTTTCTTCGTCTGACAGCCTCCAAAACGAATTAAAAATATCTAATCTCTCCGATTCAGTAAAGAATTTTGTGCACATGTAGAAACACGAACTCTTGCATGCAGCCTTCGGACCTTTGCCAGGAATTACCTTGTTGTCGATGGTTGTATACGACTTACCCGATTCTCTGAGCTTTTTTCGGACCTGGGATTTCCACAACTCTGGATGACGCTGTCTTTTACGTGATGGCTTTGGAGATGTGTTTTCACTTTCTGAAAAATATAGTAAAATAAAGGTCCCCTTATGGTTTTTAACTTTTAAGGATAAAAATATACCTGAAGAATCATTAAAATCGGATGGCAAGCTTCGTTCATTTTCGTCAACTACAACTACTTCTGTTTCAGGGAGGGTATTTGACGTTATTGGAATTATTTGGCTGTCACAACTACTATCAGCTGAATAATTTGGATCAGCTCTTGAATCATCACCTTTCGGAAAAATAGCAGTTAGTAGTAAGTATAGTATTGAAATAAATGAGTAAGTTTTAATTACTTGAAAAGTCTCCCGATGATGAAGAGGTAGAACTATCCTTGGGCAAGAACTGGTCATCAAACATACTTTATTTAAAATAAACAAAAAAAAAATATATTATTAAAAAAATATAATATATTATAAATAAATTGTAAGAATAATTATAGCAGATACTTACTTTAGGACGCCGCTGGCCACAGAATTAGGTTCGGATGACATAGCGTTTATTGCAAAAACAAAAAAAATATAAACTTCACCGACCGCGCACGCCCTTCCACTTTGGCAGCCAAGCCACGACTAACTGATTTCATACAATTGTCTCGGGATATCTACACAAATGTAATGGATATGGCACAAACCAATACTAAAATTTTGTTTGCGATCATTGTCCCATAAACATAGTATTTCTTTAACACAAGTGCACGTAGGACAAACCAATTCTCAACATTCTTAGTATTTTTTCTATCCCTTGTCACCGTAATATGCACGTGGAACAAAACAATTCTGACAAAAAACTTGACAAAAATTATATGGAAAAAATGTCCCAAATGCCAAAAAATGGTTTATGGCACAAAACAATTCTAGAAAATGTTGATTTTGGTGGATATGGAACAAAATTGATGTTGGATATCTCGGGATTGGAAAGACGTAGCGCAAATCTGATCACAGATTTAGAAGAAGCATACAAAATTACCATAGAATCCATTCCTAACTCAAAACCGACAAAAGTGGCGTATGGAACAAACCCATTCTCGGGCGACGATTTATATGTGGTCATTTATGCTTAAGGTTTTTATTAGAACAATGTTATAATATTTTCAACTGTAATATGAAAATGAATAAAATCAATTGAATAAACTAAAACTGTGTCATTCGTCTTTCAATCAGGATGTCGTTAACATTAACACTAAGTGGAAATGAAACAAGTCTCAATGCAGAGTATTTTCCCCCAATCGTACTGAAATCTAATTATGTTTGCGGGCTTATAGATTTCCAAACATATAACTCTATACCAATATAGACGATACTAATAATTTGCTGCATATAGGCGATAGTGTTATTTCATTTCTTATTGGTTCATATGAGATAGAATATATAAATAATTTAATACAAAAAAAAACTAAATGAATTTAATAAGAAAAATAAAAGTTCAAGAAAAAGTGAACTAAAAATCAAGGCAAATAACAACACACTGAAATGTGAAATTTTCAGTTCAGAAGACATCGACTTCACTAAACAAAACTCTAATGGAACTCTCTTAGGGTTTAGTAAAAAACGTCTGCAATCAAATGTTCTTCATGAATCAGATCTTTACGTTGACATAAACAGAGTTAATGCTATACGAATTGAATGTAATATAATAGATGGGACATATATTAATAATCAAACTGCTCACATTTTACATGAATTTGCTGTTAAGGTAAGCCCAGGGTATAAAATCATAGAAGTTCCCAGAAATGTTATTTATTTACCTGTGAACGTCAAACGAATAACATCGTTGTGTTTAAAATTCATCGATCAAGACGGAAAAGCCATAAATTTTAGAGGCGAGAAAATAACGGTTCGATTACATTTGCATCCAGAACCATGATTGTATATGAAAATATAATCAGCAGAATTCCTTATAAAAACACTGAAGAAAATAAAACATTACTCAAACAAGCTTCGAACACAGCTGTGGTAACACATAAGCTCACAAAACATAATCGGACATTTGTACTATCATTGGGATACGTTTTAAAACCTTGAAAGTAAAACGCACTTTAAAAAACAAAAAAAAAACAAAAAAAATATGTTGAACATTTTCCAAGACCCCGATATCAGTGAAAGTATTTCGAAATATGAATATCGTACTTATTCATCATATCAAAACAATTTTGAGAAAAATGATATCATTCAGATTTGTATACAGCACCAAAATATTAATGTTCTTCCTTCGGAAAGTTTTTTATATGTTGAAGGAACACTATCAAAGTCGGATGGAAAAGAAATTGTTAGCACAAAACTTGTAAACAATGCAATGGCTTTTCTTTTTGATGAAATACGTTATGAACTAAATGGAAAGGAAATTGACTACAATCGAAATGTGGGGATTACAACAACAATTAAAAACTTTTCGTCTTTGACTAAAAATGAGAGTGATATGCTTTTAATGCATCATGGTCTCCTGATTCGCCTATTAATTTGAAACCATTTCATTTTAACTACTGTATTCCATTGAATAAACTTTTGGGTTTCGCTGAAGATTATAAGAAAATTATTCCCAACGCACGGCATGATCTTATTCTCACTCGTGCTAGGATGGATGAAAACTCTCTGATCTCCTCAAACGAAGAAAATGTTGAAGTAAAGCTACATAAGGTTCAGTGGAAAGTACCACACGTGACTTTATCGGATTGCATGAAATTGAACCTATACAAATCTATAAACAAAAATAATTTTATGAAAATTGCTTTCCGAAACTGGGATCTCTATGAATATCCCATGCTATCAAACTCTGATCATCACATCTGGAACGTCAAGACAACAACGCAAATAGAAAAACCACGATACATTGTTTTTGCTCTACAAACTGAGAAAAATAAAAAAATTTCTGCAGATCCTTCAACTTTCAATCACTGTGATCTAACAGACTTAAAAGTATATCTTAACTCTGAAGTATATCCGCATGAAGACCTCAATATTTCTTTCGAGAAAAACAGATATAGCTTGTTTTATAAAATTTATGCGAATTTTCAAAAAACTTACTACAATAAAAGCAGCACCGAACCTCTTCTATCTTGGGATCTTTTTAAATCACGTGCACCAATTTTCGTCATAGACTGCAGACATCAAAATGAGACTATGAAAACAGGACCTGTCGACATTCGCTTGGAGATGAGAACATCCAAAAATATTCCTCCAAACACATCAGCTTTTTGTCTAATGCTGCATGACAGAATTATTGAATATAATCCACTTGATCAAGTTGTTAACAGGATTGTTTGAAAATTAAATTTAAGTAAAATTTTTAAAAAATGTTATTATTAGCTGTAATACCTATAGAATGTTTGAAAATTTACTATGTTTACTCAAGTAACAACAAAAAAAAAACAAATGTGCTTTTCAGTTACCCATTTAGAACAAATAAAAAAATATCAATAATATCCAACTAACTTGCTTTGTTCTTACTAGATTAAGTGTTTTGGTTTCGCTCGCTCTCATATACCAAAACCCAAAAAAAAACATTGTTTGGTCTCATTCAGTGGTTCAGTGCTAAAGTATGCAATGCTTAAGCAACAAATATGCTATTTTAGTACAAAAACCTAGTTCAGGGGCAGAGTATGCAATGCTTTTACGACAAATATGCAACATTTAGTACGAAAAAAACCTATGTAACAACTGGGCAAAGGAATGCATGCATTTGTATGGAAATCATACCAGTAGGCATGCATGCAGGCATCATGCAATGCCAAGTTGACGCAGGTGTTACCTATTTATACTACTTATACTAGTAAGTCACAAAAGCAAAGATCAACATGGTTCGGGTCCAGGATTAGCTCAACGTCATAAATCAACCTAGCATTCAGATGCCGTCTGCCACAATAATTCGATTTCCTTAAATTTGTTTAATTTAAAGATTTGTTGTTATAATGTTACAGGTCTTAAAAACAAATTATTAATGCCAGAATTTTTTAAGTTAATTTTAAACTATGATTTATTTATTTTGTTAGAAACGTTTTGTAGAAGAGGGTAAAGAGATTCAATATCTAAAATATTTTGAGGGTTTTAATCTTAAATGGATTCCAGCAATAAGAAATAATAGTCAGGGTCGTGCTAGTGGGGGAATTTTATGTGGAATTAAAAATATTACGACAAAAAATCAAATTAAGTATAAAGTTAGTGAAAACAAAATTATAATAGATTGTTTCATCAACACGAAACATTTACTAATAATCCCAATTTATTTGAATTTTGGTAAGTGGAACCTGGAGTTTGAAGCCTTACAAAATTTTTTGTTAACACAGGATAATGAAAACATTTTAATAATCGGGGATCTAAACGGTCGGATAGGGGAGTTCCAAAACACACCTTTTATGAATGTTGAGCATCTCTCGTGCAGAAGAAACTCATTTGATAACTGTACAAACTCGAATGGTAATTACTTAACCGAGCTGATTGAGGATTTTGACTTTGTTGTCTTGAACGGAGTATCAAAAAGTCATAATCTAGGAAACTTTACTTTTATTAGCAGCCAAGGCTGCTCTGTTATAGATTATTGCCTACCCAAAGGTGACTGGCTTGATATTATAAAAGATTTCAACGTTATTCCTGCTAACTATTCATTACATCTTCCCATTTGTGTCTCTTGTGAGTTTAAATCAAAACCAATTAATTTTCAAGAACAAAACGATACCAGTTATTCAAAATTGCGCTGGATTGATAAAAAATATGATATTTATAGGCAAAATCTGAATCAAAATTCAATCGATCTCTCGCTATCGTTTGAGAATACAATCGATGAATCAACTAAGTCTATTATTACAACCATAAGAGAGTCAAGGGTCACCTACTCAGTAAACAGAGGCATTTTTTACAAGTGCAGTTGGTATGATGATGCCTGTAGAAAAAGCAGAGAAATATCTTTTAAATGGTTGAAACTCTTTAGGAAAACTAACAACTCAGCCTTGAAATGTCTTTATCTGCAGGCGAATAATACTTATAAAAACCTATGCCTCTATAAAAAACAACAATATGTGCAAAAAATAGCTCTTAATATGATTCAATGCAGGGATGCTAAAGAATTCTGGAAAAATGTACGAATTTTAGGTAACCGAAACAGATCGAATGTTTTTCCAATCAGTATCGACATGATGGGATCATATTTCGAAAAACTTACAAAAGTAGATCCTAACCAATCTTACGTATGTTTTGCGTTACCCTTTATTTACATCGAAGAACTAGACACTCCGTTCTCAATGCCAGAACTACTTTTTGCCTTAAAAAAAATTAAAACAATAAGGCTTCGGGTTTAGATGGCATCCCAGCCGAGTTTTTGAAAAATGCCAGCTCACAATTTTTAGAACATGTATTGTTCTTACTTAACCGAGTGTTCAACAACGAAGAAATACCAAAGAATTTCAAAGAGTCATCCATTTTAGCGATCTATAAAAAAGGAGATCCTAATCTCCCCGAAAACTACAGAGGTATCTCTGTTCTCAATTCTTTACGAAAACTGTTTACTCAGATGCTATATCTTCAAACTAGCAGGTGTTGGATTATCAACAAAATTTTTAAGAATATATGAGAAGCTTCTTTCAAATACAACAGCTGTAGTTTCTAATGGTAGAATCTCTTCGCAGCAATTTAAGACAGAAGTGGGTGTCCCGCAAGGTTGCATTTTGAGTCCTTTGCTCTTCTCACTTTTTATTAACGACATTGGAGACAGTGTTCCAGGGGGTGTATATTATGGTGATTTGTTTATTAAGGTGCTTTTATATGCGGATGACCTAGTCATTCTTACTGATAATCCGGTAACTCTACAACTGCAAATTAACAAACTTAACCAGTATTGTAACTCTTGGGATCTTCAAATAAATACTTCAAAGTCGAAAATTATGGTTTTTAGATCTCATAATCAAAATGTCAGAAATGACCGTTCTTGGAATCTTAATGGTGAAAGAATAGAGATAGTTAAAAAATTTAAATACTTAGGTTTTACAATAACACACAATTTAAACATAGGACCCCATATAAAAGATAAAACATCAGTTGCGAAATCGGCCATTAACTGCATTTGGTCAAGTTTTTTTAATAACAAATGTATCGAACCGATGGTAAAATTCAAAGTATTTGATGCAACAATTAAAAGTTCACTCTGTTATGCTAATGAAGTGTATGGTTACGAAGCATGTGAAGACTTTGAAATTATCCAGAGATATTTCTTCAAACGTGTTTTTAAGGTCCCCTTAAACACACCTAACTATGCAATATATGTCGAATCTGGACTACTTCCAATTTTCTTAAAAAACCTTAAGGCAAATGCGGACTATATTGTCAAAGTTTTAAAAAGATGTGATAATAATCTTCAAAGAAAAGTACTCATGATTGCACTTCAGCGTTGTTACTCGCCGTTCAAAGATTGGCAAGAATTGGCTACTAAATATAATACGACCTTGAATCTAGCCTTGAATAACTTTGATTCATGGAAGGATGAATTCTATGACTGCATCTCAGCAATTGACGAAAAAATATTTCAAAATTCTCTGAACCGTGCTAAAGAGTCCATGTCAAGAACGATATACAGCAAACTGAATCATTGTTTGGCGGAATCTAATTATTTTCGAAAAGAATTCACAGTTAACGAGATGAGTTTAATATTTAAGATCCGAACTGAAATGCTAGAGCTAAATTACAGACCTCATAGGGGTGATATAAATCATAATTGTAATCTTTGCAACCTTAATCAAATCGAAAACGTTTATCACTTCCTAGCAAGATGTCCAATACTCCAAGAAATTCGACGTTTATACTTTAAGAAAAGCTTTCTTTCTACAGAAGAGAGTTACTCAATTCTAAATGGTGAGTGTGGTTGGAAAGTTCTTATCCGGTTTGTTACTGAAGCTATCGCTTACAGAAATACTTATGTAAATCTTTTTTAGAATCAATCTATTATTTTGTTTTAGCTTAACTAAAAGCCCATCTTTCAGTTAATATTGAATCCCTTAATCTACCATTACTCTTTAATCGATTAATTTATCAACTTTTTTAAATTTATATACACTAGTTTAAATTTGTTCCTTTTGTTTAAAAAATGTAACTTTTGAAATATGTTTATATTAGTTTCAATTGGATTTGTTTAAAATAAAGTCTTAAACTTAAATGATATTTTTGTTAAAATATGTCTGTGTTAACTGGCAAAATTATACTTACATAATGTTAAAATACTCTACACTTTTTCATTTTCAATTCTCTTGATGTGTCTAAAATTTATAAATGTAAATTTTAATGTAATAATTTTAGATATAATCGGCAGACGGCTTTTAAGCCATGCTCGTAAATCTTTTATATTAAAACATTTGTACTTTATATGTTGGAAAAATAAAGATAATAATAATAATAATAATAATAATAATAATAATAATAATAATAATAATAATAATAATAATAATAATAATAATAATAATAATAATAATAATAATAATAATAATAATAATAATAATAATAATAATAATAATAATAATAATAATAATAATAATAATAATAATAATAATAATAATAATAATAATAATAATAATAATAATAATAATAATAATAATAATAATAATAATAATAATAATAACTACTTATACTAATAAAAAACGCCTGTCAATTTTTTTTTAAACTTCGTTACGTATGAGAAAAATCATATAAAAATTTGAAGCTTACAGTGAGAATTTTTGTTTCTAATTTTATATACATTTTCAAAAACATATTGGTTGATGACGTGCAGGGCTGAAACTTGCCAGGTGATGGTTGTCGTACTTAACATGCTACTATTCATCACCACAAAAATGTCTAGCCTTACAGGCTTTCCGTTACTCGGAGGGTTCACTAGCTATGTATTAGATTATAAATTACAACTTTCCTCTTAAAACAAAAAGCAATTTGAAATATATAACACAATATAGCCACACACCATTCCCCATACCCACTTTTTTTCTCTCTTTCATGTAAAAATTTACTTAACAACACGCATGCATGAGTAGTATTAACTAGAGGGTTCGCGTTTAAACGTAAAATTCATGTTCACATTAAAACGCAAAAACGTAAAATTCACGTTAAAACGCAAAAACGTAAAATTCACGTTCGGAACGCAAAAATCACCATAGGAAACTGAACAAAATCATGAACAGAACATGAAGTTTAAGAGTTAAGTTTTTTCAGAAAAGGTGGTCCATATGAGTGAAGAGAGAAAAGAATCGTTAAGTAAAAAGACATGTTAATTTTTTAATATTTTTTTTATTTTTTAATTAAATTTTAATATTTAAGAAATAGTTAGTATTGCTGGTAGGGGGCTTACATCAAACCCCCCTTTATAAGCTTTTATTTTTAAAGAATACAGCAGGTGGGGACACTGCCACAAGATCAGTTTTATATTTCATTTTCAAGTTCTATTCGATAATGACGATTATTGGTACATATAAATCTTTTGTCATCAGAATAACTTAAACTTAATTTGTTTATACATTCGGTGTATATAGTATGGTGTTTAGATCTAAAGTTCAACATTTTACTATAGAAGTTTTGTTTGTGTAGCAAACAGTCTCTGTAATTTTGTAAAGACATTTTTTTTACAGCTGCTGATTTAACACCCTTAGCCTTTTTTATTAGTGCTGCATCTTCTATGTCTATACTATACATTTTAGCTCTTAATCCTATAAATTCCTTCATTATTCTACCATTATTTTCATCCTTCATAAATCCTAACTTTTTCACATTGCATGTTCACATAGCTGGGCAATACCATAGCGGTTTTGGGGTGGATAGTCTGAAGTATCAAATTTATCTATTATATCATTTCTTATATCATTGTAAAAATTATCTGTTCTTATTTTATAAATAAATGAATCGGTATCCATGTAGGCCAGATGTATGTAGGTTGTCAGTAAATTTAGGTTTCATGTATGCATAATGAAAGTCGTACATTTTATACTTTGAAATCTCCAAAACACAAAAACCTAAGTATATATACGTAGGCTTATTATATACACTGTGAATTCGTTTTAACTGAATAGCAGCCATGGTTTCCGAAAATTCTAATATGCTATGAAAATTAGGTTTAGCTATAAGCGCGACTACCGAGATGGGTACCTTTGCTTTCTATTGAATCGACAACTTTTTATTTATTTTTTTTTTTTTTTACACTTTAGAATTTTCAGAAAGTAGTAAGCTTATAGCAAGCGTCAAACTACGATCAGAGGCTCATCATAAGTGCATGTGTTAGTTGTTAGTAAGAAAATAATACAATTATAGCCTAACACACGCACAAAATACAAAACATAATAATTATTAACATTTAACAGGAATTATTACAGTACAAAAAATAAAATAAAGACGTTTACGATAGTGGAGCACTGGTTCTAAACAATGATTTTAATCCCACCTTATTTAAATTTAAATCTATCGATGAACAGTTTAAGTTATATAAAATGCTCATTCGACTTAATGCTTTATTCTTCCCATAGTTAGTTCTATAGAAGTCAATATGTATATAATCAAATGTGCGCAGGTGATGAGTTCCGCTTCGGTAATTCAAATGTACACAAGATAGTAAATAAGGTGCATCAATTTCACCATTAATGAGTTGATGAAAAAATACTAAGTCATTATTAACACGCCTTTGATGGAGAGATTGCATTTGAAGAAGCTGAATACGATGTTCATAGGGAGGCAGATCATAAGGATCATCCCAAGGAAGACCCTTTAGGGCAAAGCGAATGAAATTATGTTGAATTGATTCAATACGTTTCTTATGAATTTCGTAATAGGGAGTCCACACCTGCGAAGCATATTCAAGATGAGGACGAACATGGCAATTATACAAAGAAAGAGTTACATAGGGATCATTAAACTCCTTTGCCCAGCGTTTTATAAAACCGAGCATAGAACTTGCTTTATTAACAATCAAATTAATGTGAAGTGTAAATTCTAAGTTGGAACAGAAATTAGCACCTAAATCTTTAATTGTGGAGACGCGACAGAGTTTTTGCTGTGGTATACAATAATCAAATACACTAACGATTCGTTTTTTAGTAAAAGTTATCGTCTGGCATTTTAAAGGGTTGAGGGCAAGGCTATTTTTCTCACACCAAAATGTGAAACTATCAATGTCGGCTTGTAAAAGAATACGATCATTGGTGGACTTTATTATTTTAAAAATCTTCATATCGTCAGCAAAAATGAGTACTTCACTTGAGCGTAGACATGACGATACATCGTTAATAGACAGGATGAACAGAAAAGGGCCAAGATGGCTTCCCTGGGGAACACCAGATTGAGCAACAAAAGGTTCAGAAAGACAATTTCTAAATTTTACCTCATAGGATCTGCTTTCAAGGTATGATTTGATCCAAGCTAAGAAAAATGGTGGAAAACCAAGAGCTTTAAGTTTAAATAAAATAATTCCGTGGCTAAGTTGGTCAAAAGCTTTAGAAAAGTCAGTGTATACACAGTCAACTTCATGACCTTGTTCTAAAGCGTTTGAACATATGTTTGAGAATGTGAGGAGATTAGTAACGGCTGATCTTTTTCTCACAAAACCATGTTGCTGTTCGCAAATGAGATTCTTACTAAAAAATGCTACACTTTCACAAACAACTTGTTCAAACACTTTAGGAATGCAAGACAGCTTTGCAATGGGCCTGTAGTTGCTTATATCCGCCTTGTTACCTTTCTTGAAAATTGGTGTTAGAAATGACTCTTTCCATATATTGGGAAATTTGCCTGTTTTTAGAGAAAGTTTAAATAAAAACGTAAGCGGTTCAACTAAAGCATTACTACACTTTTTTAAAACTATCGGGGGAATACCATCGGGACCGGCTGAACAGTCATCATTTAACGCGGATAAAAGATCAAGGACCGTACTCTGTAGCACAGGTATGTGACTACAGCTAGTTTGCGAAAAGGAGTGAAGATTATGAAAATATACTTCATCAACTTCTTCAGGGTTATTAACAAATGACTCACGGAAATTTGTTGCGAAAGCGTTACAGATATCAACAGTTTTATTTAATGAAAGGTTCTTGTAAGTGAAGTTAACTGGAAAGCCATCTGATTTTTTCTTTAGGTTTACAAGTTTCCAAAATTTTTTAGGATTCTCTTTCAAAGAGGTGCCCATATCAGTAACATAGCTAGCATATAAAAAATTAGAAAGAGACTTAAATTGGTTAAAGAGTTCAACATAGAAAGAGAAGTTGGTTGGAGACAGAGTTTTGAGATACATTTTCCATGCCTTATTTCTTTTGTTACGCAGTAAACGCAATTCTTTCGTGTACCAAGGGTGGCTAAAGTTTGTATTTTTTGATTTCTTTAAAGGTACATTTTTTTCCAAACAATAATTAAGGATCTTATAAAAAGTTGAAACTGCTTCGTCAATGTTAGAAAATGCTAATTTATCAGCAATTCCAGAAATGGTTAAATCTTCAGACAACAGCTGGAAATTAGCTCTTCCGAAGTCAAAATTATATAACCAATCAAAGGAATTACTGTGTTCAGTAAGGTGATTACTTAAGTCAAAAAAAATGTCCAAAGGGGGTGATATTTATCAATATTAGTAATTCCTGATCTAGATTCTAGAACAAGGGTACTAATAGCGTCAGAAGAAAAGACTAAATCGAGAATTCGATTTTTTGAGTTTTTAATACAGCTTGTTTGCTGTAAGTCAGTAAGAAGGACTTTATCGAGAAGAGATAGTTCCGATTGTGAAGAAGAAGGAGAGGCTTCAAGGCAAGATTCGTTTTCGGAAGGAATCCAGTCAATGTGTGGTAAATTAAAATCACCTAGAAGTAAAATATTGGTGTCAGAGCTGGACAAATTTATAAGATAGTCTAATGCCAAGGAGAGATCGTTATAAACAGACTCCAAACTTTTTGGAGGAATGTAGACGTTTAAAATGAAAATAGTCTTAGTCTGTACCATTATCTTTACACATACCAGTTCAATTGATAATTCAAATGGAAAAGATACAGAAGAAGAGAAATATGTATTTTTTACCGCTATGAGAACACCTCCACCTAAATCCTTTGCATTACCAACATGACGATCGTTTCTGTAAACTTCGAACTCTTGACTGAAAAGTTCTGTGTCGGAAAAGCTTGAATTAAGCCAAGTTTCTGTCAAAACGAATACGTCGTGTGGAAATGATTGGGAGTTAAGGAAAATGTCAGTAGTCTTGCTACGAAGTCCCCTTACGTTTTGGTAGAAAAGCGCAAGCCTGCTAAGTTTTTTGACTTGGTTTTCTAAGAAACACCTTGTTTTTGACCTTGTGTAAATTCTTTGACTAAAGTCTCTGCGGGCCATATATTTGTGTTGCAAATAGAATTGAAGAACGTGGGATTCGTTATTAATTTAAAAGAAGAAACAAAGCTATTTGGTTTACTGATCTTAGTACACCTTATGGATGAGCTGCAAGGTATGCTCTTGGTAGACACTAAGTGGGAAGTTATATCTTTTGGCGTTGTAACTGGGTCCAGACGAGATATTCGAACATCTTTTCGTTTGTCTAAATTTTCCATAGTTTTTCCGAATACAGCATTATTGCAAAGTTTACGCTGATCCTTTTCAAACTTTGTGGTGGCTTTTTTTCTTAGTTCATTGTTTAAATCAATATATTTTTTCAGCCATTGAGATTGTTTGAATTGCATCACTCTATGAATTTTCTTAAGCACCAAACCACTATCAAGACATTGAATTAATGTTTTGTAATGAATTATATAATTAACTTTATTATTCAAATCAGCAATTAATTTCTTATTGGATTTACCAGACAATAAAATGTTTGAAGGACAGAATGGAAGATCATTGTGATTATCATGTATTTCTAGGGGATACTCGAGATCCACTTCTAAAGCATAACCAATGTTTATATTTGAAATTAACCAGCCTTTAATCTCATCTAAATTAGTTGGAGGTTCAACTCATTTAAAGTCTGAATGTGGGAGGTAATCAGACATGGCCCAACCGTATAGGTTATTAGCATCCAAGTACATTAAATAATTAGATGGTTTACTTGAATCATAATCAACCATTATTTTGGATCCCAGCAACACGAGTACATACTCGTGGGCGGGCAATTGGTGGATATCTTTTAGGATATAAATCTGTTGATACAAGCTGTAGCTTTATTACAATTGACAATCATACAGCTTTAAAAATTACCTTATTAGATGAATTTTATTATGTTTTTCCAATATATTGTAATATTCGGCTTGGTCCGATAATTAAAACTTATTCACACTTCGTAAATAAAAAAACACAAATTCACTTTATTTAAATTACTAACAAAATTTCTTTATTCCACACTTTCAATTATTACTTTTTAAACACAGTCTTTACTTTTCAAACACAGTCTTTACAGCAATTCACAATCCATAATGAACCGCTTCGCTTCCAAGCGCCTATTTATATACCTCCAATCGGTTCGAGAATCTACGAGGTTGTTCTCGATGCTTAACGAAGTTCTCCACTTTATCACTAGATGCTTACCCCTTTCGAGGTTCTTGTATGCGCTGAATGAGTTCCCCTTTAAGCCACTAGATGTTTCTCGATGCTTAAGAAGCGAGTTCTCCTATTAGCCACTAGAGGTTTCTCGATGCTTAAAGAAGCGAGTTCTCCTCTCCACTAGATGTTGCCCCTTTCGAGGTTCTTGTATGTGCTTGCTGAATGTTTTCGAATTGAGTTCCCCTCTTAGCCACTAGATGTTTCTCGATGCTTAAAGAAGCGAGTTCTCCTATTAATCCGATATTAAAAGAGATAAAGAGTGTATACACATTACATTGCCCCCTCCTTAGGATTGATCGTCCCGAACAAATCCATCGTTCTCATCACAACTGTAGCGATGTAGCCGGTCACGATGTACAACTTTAGGTTTTCCTCTGACTCCCTTTTGTATCCGGTACACGACATCGTTGATTTTTGTAATGACTGTATATGGACCTTCCCAGTCACGTTGAAGTTTCGGTGATAACCCTTTTTGTCCATGGGGATTGTAACGCCACACTCGATCTCCTGCTTGGAACTCTGTTGTTGTCGCTCGTATATCGTAGCGTGTCTTCATTCGGTCACTGAACATCTTTATTTTCAACCTGGTATTGTCGTGGATCTGAAGGAGTCTTTCTCTGAGGTCATCAATGTAGTCATCCTCGGCTTGCAGCTCCGATGTGGGACATCCAAATTTTATTTCGCTCGGCAGTCTGATGTTCCTTCCCATCAAAATCTCAGACGGTGTATGACCAGTTGAGCTATGTCTTGCACTTCGATACGCCATCAAAAACAGTGGAATGTGTCGATCCCAATCTCGCTGGTTGTCGTCCACAACTTTGCAAAGATGTTCCTTCAGGGCTCGGTGGAATCGTTCGACCATGCCATCAGATTGTGGGTGAAGTGGTGTTGTTCTTGTCTTCTTGATGTCAAGAAGCCCACAAACTTCCTGAAATATGTTTGATTCAAAATTCCTTCCCTGGTCGGAATGCAGTTCTAATGGAACGCCGAATCTGCTCACCCAGTTGAAGACAATTTGGTCTGCGACTGTTTTGGCTTCTTGGTTTGGAATGGCGTATGCTTCAGGCCACTTGCTGAAGTAATCTATGACGACCAGAATATAACGATTTCCATTGTTTGTTTCCGGAAATGGACCCGCCACGTCTACTGCAATCCTTTCGAAGGGTGCTCCGACATTATACTGCTGCATTTGGCTGTAGTTCTTTTTGTTCGGGCATTTGGTGGCAGCACAGGTATCGCATTTTCGGCACCAGTTCTCGACATCTTCCCTTGCATGTAGCCAGTAAAATCGTTGTCGAACCTTTTCTAGCGTCTTGTTCACTCCTAGATGGCCTCCCGAAACTCCACCATGCATCTCTGGCAGAACATCCATAACCTTCGATCTCGGTAAGACTAGCTGCATTACATAAGACTTTCCATCTGCTGATTCCCATTTACGTCGAAGGACACCCTCTTGGACATGAAACGAGTCCCACTGTGCCCAATAGGCCTTTAGAGTCGAACTTCTATCGGAGATATCAGCCCATTCTGGTTTTTCCTGGTGTTCCTTCCAAGCGACGATGGGTTCGATATCTGAGTCTTCTTGTTGAGCCTTCCTCAACTCGTCGTTGCTCCAGCCATAAATGGGATCGGCTCTGGTTCGTTGGACAGTAACCACTTCTTTTTCTTCTTGTCGTCTACAATGCTTACAGTCTTGTTTATATGGTCTCCGAGACAGTGCATCTGCATTTGAGTGAAGCTTCCCCTTCCGATGTTGAATTTCGTAATCGTACGTCTGCAGCCTCTCAATCCACCTTGCCACTTGACCCTCTGGATTCTTGAAATTCAAAAGCCAGTTAAGTGCTCCATGGTCAGTTCGGAGAAGAAACTTCTGTCCATAGAGATACTTATGGAAGTGCTTTGTTGCCAAAATCAGTGCAAGAAGTTCTCTTCTGGTCACACAATAATTTCTATCCCACTTCTGACACCAATGTAATATTCGGCTTGGTCCGATAATTAAAACTTATTCACACTTCGTAAATAAAAAAACACAAATTCACTTTATTTAAATTACTAACAAAATTTCTTTATTCCACACTTTCAATTATTACTTTTTAAACACAGTCTTTACTTTTCAAACACAGTCTTTACAGCAATTCACAATCCATAATGAACCGCTTCGCTTCCAAGCGCCTATTTATATACCTCCAATCGGTTCGAGAATCTACGAGGTTGTTCTCGATGCTTAACGAAGTTCTCCACTTTATCACTAGATGCTTACCCCTTTCGAGGTTCTTGTATGCGCTGAATGAGTTCCCCTTTAAGCCACTAGATGTTTCTCGATGCTTAAGAAGCGAGTTCTCCTATTAGCCACTAGAGGTTTCTCGATGCTTAAAGAAGCGAGTTCTCCTCTCCACTAGATGTTGCCCCTTTCGAGGTTCTTGTATGTGCTTGCTGAATGTTTTCGAATTGAGTTCCCCTCTTAGCCACTAGATGTTTCTCGATGCTTAAAGAAGCGAGTTCTCCTATTAATCCGATATTAAAAGAGATAAAGAGTGTATACACATTACATTGCCCCCTCCTTAGGATTGATCGTCCCGAACAAATCCATCGTTCTCATCACAACTGTAGCGATGTAGCCGGTCACGATGTACAACTTTAGGTTTTCCTCTGACTCCCTTTTGTATCCGGTACACGACATCGTTGATTTTTGTAATGACTGTATATGGACCTTCCCAGTCACGTTGAAGTTTCGGTGATAACCCTTTTTGTCCATGGGGATTGTAACGCCACACTCGATCTCCTGCTTGGAACTCTGTTGTTGTCGCTCGTATATCGTAGCGTGTCTTCATTCGGTCACTGAACATCTTTATTTTCAACCTGGTATTGTCGTGGATCTGAAGGAGTCTTTCTCTGAGGTCATCAATGTAGTCATCCTCGGCTTGCAGCTCCGATGTGGGACATCCAAATTTTATTTCGCTCGGCAGTCTGATGTTCCTTCCCATCAAAATCTCAGACGGTGTATGACCAGTTGAGCTATGTCTTGCACTTCGATACGCCATCAAAAACAGTGGAATGTGTCGATCCCAATCTCGCTGGTTGTCGTCCACAACTTTGCAAAGATGTTCCTTCAGGGCTCGGTGGAATCGTTCGACCATGCCATCAGATTGTGGGTGAAGTGGTGTTGTTCTTGTCTTCTTGATGTCAAGAAGCCCACAAACTTCCTGAAATATGTTTGATTCAAAATTCCTTCCCTGGTCGGAATGCAGTTCTAATGGAACGCCGAATCTGCTCACCCAGTTGAAGACAATTTGGTCTGCGACTGTTTTGGCTTCTTGGTTTGGAATGGCGTATGCTTCAGGCCACTTGCTGAAGTAATCTATGACGACCAGAATATAACGATTTCCATTGTTTGTTTCCGGAAATGGACCCGCCACGTCTACTGCAATCCTTTCGAAGGGTGCTCCGACATTATACTGCTGCATTTGGCTGTAGTTCTTTTTGTTCGGGCATTTGGTGGCAGCACAGGTATCGCATTTTCGGCACCACTTCTCGACATCTTCCCTTGCATGTAGCCAGTAAAATCGTTGTCGAACCTTTTCTAGCGTCTTGTTCACTCCTAGATGGCCTCCCGAAACTCCACCATGCATCTCTGGCAGAACATCCATAACCTTCGATCTCGGTAAGACTAGCTGCATTACATAAGACTTTCCATCTGCTGATTCCCATTTACGTCGAAGGACACCCTCTTGGACATGAAACGAGTCCCACTGTGCCCAATAGGCCTTTAGAGTCGAACTTCTATCGGAGATATCAGCCCATTCTGGTTTTTCCTGGTGTTCCTTCCAAGCGACGATGGGTTCGATATCTGAGTCTTCTTGTTGAGCCTTCCTCAACTCGTCGTTGCTCCAGCCATAAATGGGATCGGCTCTGGTTCGTTGGACAGTAACCACTTCTTTTTCTTCTTGTCGTCTACAATGCTTACAGTCTTGTTTATATGGTCTCCGAGACAGTGCATCTGCATTTGAGTGAAGCTTCCCCTTCCGATGTTGAATTTCGTAATCGTACGTCTGCAGCCTCTCAATCCACCTTGCCACTTGACCCTCTGGATTCTTGAAATTCAAAAGCCAGTTAAGTGCTCCATGGTCAGTTCGGAGAAGAAACTTCTGTCCATAGAGATACTTATGGAAGTGCTTTGTTGCCAAAATCAGTGCAAGAAGTTCTCTTCTGGTCACACAATAATTTCTATCCCACTTCTGACACCAATGTAATATTCGGCTTGGTCCGATAATTAAAACTTATTCACACTTCGTAAATAAAAAAACACAAATTCACTTTATTTAAATTACTAACAAAATTTCTTTATTCCACACTTTCAATTATTACCTTTTAAACACAGTCTTTACTTTTCAAACACAGTCTTTACTTTACAGCAATTCACAATCCATAATGAACCGCTTCGCTTCCAAGCGCCTATTTATATACCTCCAATCGGTTCGAGAATCTACGAGGTTGCTTAACGAAGTTCTCCACTTTATCACTAGATGCTTACCCCTTTCGAGGTTCTTGTATGCGCTGAATGAGTTCCCCTCTAAGCCACTAGATGTTTCTCGATGCTTAAGAAGCGAGTTCTCCTATTAGCCACTAGAGGTTTCTCGATGCTTAAAGAAGCGAGTTCTCCTCTCCACTAGATGTTGCCCCTTTCGAGGTTCTTGTATGTGCTTGCTGAATGTTTTCGAATTGAGTTCCCCTCTTAGCCACTAGATGTTTCTCGATGCTTAAAGAAGCGAGTTCTCCTATTAATCCGATATTAAAAGAGATAAAGAGTGTATACACATTACAGTATTTAAATTGCAATAATAGGGATGAAGATTTTTGTAGTTTAAGTAACTTATTAAATACTGTAAGCAACAATAATATAATGGTAATTGGTGATTTGAATGCGCGGTTAGGAGAGGAACAGATTGAAAGTGATACGATGGTTTTTGATGAGCACTTTAAATTGACCAGACATTTAAAAGACAAAATAGCGAACGGAAACGGAAAAAAGTTATTAGATCTTTTTCAAAGTTTCGATATTTTTTTATTAAATGGTTCAATTAACGGTGACATGGCAGGGGAATTGACATTTATAGGAGGGCCAGGTTCCTCGGTTGCTGACTATTGCGGAATAAGTGGCAATTGGTCTCAAAAGATATTTGATTTTGATGTGGGTACATTAAGTTTTTCGGACCATATGCCTTTAACAGTAACCATTACTACAAAAAAAGTAAGACCAGAAACCGATATCATTCTTCTGGCTAAACTCTTATGGAAAGAACGGGATAAGCTCAATTATCATGCGAGACTGGATGAAATTATTCAACAAACCGATTTTAGCTCAGTTAGTCTTAACGAGCAAATTGATCTTTTCACCGATGCTATTAAAGATTCGGTTACGTCAACTGATAAAATGTGTGTTGTCAGAGGAAAACAAAAATGGTTCGATTTAGATTGCGAGAAAGCTAGAGTTAAGTCTTTCAAATTGCTAAAGCTGGCAAAAACTCGAAACGGAGATTTATTCCGTAAATCTTATGCTCGAGCCAACAGCTACTGCAAAGAACTTTGTAAAAGTAAAAAACAAGAATACTTTTCGAAAATTGCAACGGACTTAAATAATGTAAGAGACTCCACCCATTTTTGGAAAATTATTAAGGAACTTAATGGAACAAAGTTTAAGATTGGTAAAATTTTAAATGCCAATATACTAGCTCATTATTTTAAGCCTCTACTTAACCCTATTTTCACTTCAAATTCTGTGCAGTACGCTGAAAATCTCGTCGATGTAAACGCGTTAGACGAAGATATAAGCTTAGAAGAGATACGCAATGTCTTAAACAAAGCGAAGGACAATAAGGCTCCAGGGTATGATAGGGTTCCTTACGAGTTTTTCAAAAATGCTCCTCATAATTTCATAGAGAAATTAGCTAAGTCATATTCTCAAATACTACATACGGGAGAAGTACCTGAAAGTTTTAAAAAATCAATAGTCTTTCCAATACATAAGAAAGGTGATATAAATAGGGTCGAGAATTATAGAGGCATTTCTTTTATGAATAGTATTGCTAAAATATTTACCGGCATCCTCTTACACAGGCTTGAAGATTGGGTAGCGGAAAACAGATTACTTAACGAGTTTCAAGCAGGCTTTCGTGAAGGTTATTCAACAATTGATCACCTCTTTACTGTTCAAAACATAGTTGATTCTTATCTTGAAAACAGAAAAAAATTGTATTGTAATTGTGTATACACTCTTTATCTCTTTCAATAATAAGGGGCAACATCTAGTGGTAGTAATAGGAGAACTCGCTTCTTTAAGCATCGAGAAACCTCTAGTGGCTAATAGGAGAACTCGCTTCTTAAGCATCAAGAAACATCTAGTGGCTTAGAGGGGAACTCATTCAGCGCATACAAGAACCTCGAAAGGGGTAAGCATCTAGTGATAAAGTGGAGAACTTCGTTAAGCATCGAGAACAACCTCGTAGATTCTCGAACCGATTGGAGGTATATAAATAGGCGCTTGGAAGCGAAGCGGTTCATTATGGATTGTGAATTGCTGTAAAGTAAAGACTGTGTTTGAAACGTAATAATTGAGTGTTCAATAAATAAGTTTATATCGATTTAAATAAAGAAAATTTGTGTTTTTATTTACGAAGTGTGAATAAGTTTTAATTATCGGACCAAGCCGAAGATTACATTGGTGTCAGAATAAGGGATTAAAACTTATTGAGAATAAAAACAGTGATTGAACTATTTTGTGTAAAGTAGTGAAGCTAAAAATAAAATAAAAA
Organism: Eupeodes latifasciatus; assembly: GCA_920104205.1. Taxonomy (NCBI): domain Eukaryota; kingdom Metazoa; phylum Arthropoda; class Insecta; order Diptera; family Syrphidae; genus Eupeodes; species Eupeodes latifasciatus. The sequence goes on from OV049924.1 coordinate 239,047,931, forward strand.
AAATAAAAATGAGTAAAGTTTTAAAAGACTTAACTGTCCCTGAGCTAAAGGCCGAACTAAGCAAACGTGGCTTAAGTGGGACAGGCGTTAGAACCGAACTCGTTAAACGGCTGCAGGAATATCTGGAGCAGCAAAATGAAGACCCAGATACGTTTGCTTTCGAATTAGAAGCAAAAGTAGAAGAGGTAAATGCAAATGTTGCCTTATCTAACATGATGTCACTTCTTTTAACCAAATTTGAAGAGAATGAAAAGAATGTCCTGAAAGAACAGCAGAACGTGCTCAAACAACTAGAAGCTCAAAGAAGTGATCAAAAACAAGAACAGCAGAATGTTCTCAAACAACTAGAAGCTCAAAGAAGTGATCAAAAACAAGAACAGCAGAATGTTCTCAAACAACTAGAAGCTCAAAGAAGTGACCAAAAGCAAGAACAGCAGAATGTTCTCAAACAACTAGAAGCTCAAAGGAAACAACTAGAAGCCCAAAGAAGCGACCAAATGCAAGAACAGCAGAATATTCTAGAGCGATTCGACGAACAGAGTAATCTTTTAGAAGACAGGTTTGCGGACTTCGAAGAGAAAATCAAAACTGTCGACGAGCGACAAAATGCACGTTTCGAGAAAATTGACGAACAAATTGAAACCATCACAAATGAACTAGAAAAAGTGCGAAAGAAGAAAGCTCGAGAACCTTCTGGTGAGTGCTCAAGGAAGAGAGAAGTGAATCCTCCAAGCTTTGATGGGCAGATTCCGTGGTCAATCTACAAGAAACAGTTTGAAGCAGCAGCGTTAACAAACGTCTGGGACGATCACGAAAAATACATTGCTCTTAAATCTAAATTTTGATGGCTACGGAGTAGACGTATATAAGAGTTCGGCTTCCTTTTATTTCTTATACCTCAAGTGTAACAAGTTAAAACTTAAATAAAAACTTACCAAGAGCTCTGTGTTTGATTTGCCTGTTCAGTGACAGTGAATATTTTGTTAACTTTATTTGATTTATACTGCATTTGATAAAATTAAAATTAAAATTATTTTTCTGTTCAGACATAATAAATAAAAATATATAAAGAAATCGAATCGAACTATGTCAAACTCAAACTCAGCGAAACCTGCCGCTAGCACGCGAAGTAAAACTACAAACACACCGAAAACACCACAAAATCATCCTCAATCTACCCCTTCAAAAACTGTAATCAGTGCGAAAGAAGAGTGTAATATTATTAGCCAGCAGTGTAAAGAACAAAGCGACTATATTATCAACCTCTTATCCAAACAAATTATTGACTCAGAAACAAGAATATCCGATAAAATAAGCAACGAAATTAAATTTTTGCAAAACTCCATAAACGCCACTAATATTAAAGTTAATGAACTTCAAACCGCACTTTTGAGCGCTAATAAAACGATCGACACTTTAAAATCTGAACTGTGCGAATTAAAAAAAACTGTAGGCGATGTAAACAAACAAGCCACAATGACTCAAACCGAAATGCAAAGTGTAAGAAAAAAGCAATCAATTTTGGAAAATCGCGCCGTTGCAAATGATGCTTTTCTTTTCGGTATTCCACATTTTGAAGACGAAAATCTAAAGTCTACTTTTAATCTGCTGTGTAATGCACTTTCCATAAAACCACCTACAATTAAAAATATTTATCGCACGCGACCTCGAAATGAATCTAAAGACACACCGATTCTAATCAAATTCACTACACCGTATGATCGAAATTATGTGTTGAAGTCAGTTGCTCTTTTTCGAAAAGTGAATAATAGAGAGCTACAGTTTGCAAGACATTGACATAAACTCAACAAGTGCTTTCTTTATGCGAGAGGCTTTAACGAAAAACAACCTGTCAATATACCAGCATGCAATGGCTCTGAGAAAGCAAAAAAAACTATGCAGCGTGTTTGTATCGAGAGGAGTTGTTTACATCAAGCGACTTATGAATGAAGATGCTCGACTGATCGACTGCTTGGAGGATTTGAATATGGTTGCCAACTCTGAAATATAATGTTAAATATTTAAATACATACTTCTTCTTTAATTTTAACTTTCTTTTAAATTAATTTCAATTTCATTTACTTATTGTAATTTTCTTTTATTTGATCACCATTTTTCTTTTGATTTTTGTAATTATTTTAAATATTTTAATTATTTATTTCTTTTTTCTTGTTTTAAATAATAATTTGCTTTATCTTTTCAATTCTTTTCCTCTTTTTCGTGCTTATTATTCTTGTTCCGATCTAGATTATTCTTAATAATCAATGGCTAATTATAATTTGCGCACCATGGTTAAGGTATTGAGTTGTCATCAAACTGGCCTTCGAGTGTGCCATATTAATGCACAAAGTTTAATGTGTAAAATCGACGAATTTCGTTGTACATTTGAAGATTCAAGGGTTGACGTGGTTTGCGTATCTGAAACTTGGCTTAATGTCTCGCTAAACGACCAGTTATGCTCACTTGCGGGTTATAAGTTGTATCGTTCAGATAGGGTGCGTTGCAGAGGTGGGGGCGTTGCTATGTATGTGAGGGCAGGGTTAAAATGCAAATTTAAGGTCTCTTCTGTAGAGGATAGTGAAATTGAGTATATTTTTGTTGAGTTATCTAATGATAGTGAAAAGCTTCTTATAGGTACCATATACAGACCAAACAGAAACATTAGTATCTCTCCACTTATTTCTACCTTAGAACAAATTTCAGTTTCATATCCTAATATTATTCTATGTGGAGATTTCAATTGCAACCTTTTTGATGAAAATAACTTTCTGAACGAATTTCTCTCTCTTAATCTTTACTCCGTAAACACATGTACTGCCACCCAATTTTCAAATTCTGACCCCACTTTGTTGGATTTATTTCTTGTGACCGATCAAAGCAAAGTGATTCTTTACGATCAGTTGTCTGCGGCAGCTTTTTCAAAGCATGATTTAATTTTTTTAACTTTCGACTTTCAAGTAGAAATTCATATTCGTTCCATCGAATACCGTGATTTCAAACAAATCAACTATGCTTCACTTGAAACGGATCTTAGAAGCATAAACTGGAATAATGTCTTGGAAATCCGATCCCCCAGCGAGCAGGTAGATTTTCTAAATAGCAGGGTGAATAGATTATTTGAGAGCCATGTACCCTTAAAAACCAAAAGCTGCACTCCTCACATGGTTCATAAATGACATACGTTCTTTGATGAGACAGCGTGACCTAGCCTATAGACGGTGGAAACTCTTTCGTCTTGACAGCCTTCACCAAAAATTTACCTCTTTGCGCAACAAAACTGTTCAAAAAATTCGTAAGGCAAAATCCGCTTTGTATGCAACTCGCATCAACGCGTCTTTAGGAAGTAAGCAAATTTGGAACAATTTGAAGAATATCGGTGTTGGAAAAGTATCTTGTGGTTTGGCTGAAGACATAGACATCAACGCTCTCAACAAATCTTTCGTTTCTAACCCAATTATTAACCACCAATCGTTAGATCCCCTACAATATTTTGAAGAGATTTTTTCATCGCATACCTCAAACTCAAATTCATTTATGTTTTCTGTAATAACTGCGGAGGATGTTGTAGAAGCACTCCTCTCTATTAAGTCCAATGCTATAGGCCTTGATAATATGCATATGTGAAATTTTTTGTAAGTTAGACTTCGAGAGTAAAAGGAAATTAACGGTTGCATTTAATAGCGCAATAAGATATATTCACGGGCTGCGACGTTACGATAGAGTTTCGCAGCATACATCCCAACTTCTTGGGATGTCGTTTGAGAATTTTTTAAAATTCCGCACAATAACCTTGTTCTCTGACATACTTCTAACCCGCCAACCTGTGGATCTTTACAATGAATTAAACTTTTTCAACTCTAATAGATGTCGTGATCTAGTAATTCCGCGTTTTCAGTGTCTAACATCTGAACGTCAGTTCTTTGTCAACTCAGTAAGAATTTGGAATTCATTGCCGCGAAAAATAAAAAGTATTAATAACACGAAACAAATGGGAAAGGAACTTAAACTTTACTTTAATAATGCATAGATTATGTTATATTCGCAAATTTATAAATATGTAAAACTTGAATTAAAATCAATTATGTATGTAGCTACTGTACATTTTACAAGCTACACTATAAATAAGATATTGTATCTTAAAGTGTAAGCTAATCAAGAAATAAAATAAATACTAAAAAAAAAATACTAAAATACTTACGCTTGCTTTAAGAAGATCTGCTGCTGAACTGCTACAAACCATACCAGCGGAGAAGAGTGGCGACTTCACAGTTCTGGTAATTAACAATAGGACACAGAAAAGAGGTGAAACTCTGCAGCAGCTTCAGGCAGATATCGAGCGATTGGTTCACCTGGCATGTCCAACAGCTGGTAACGAGATAATAAATCAACTTGCTGTTGAAGCCTTTGTGAGAGCTGTGGGCGATATAAATCTCCAAAGGGCTATCCGCACTGCCGGAAAGCGAACACTACCAGAAGCATTGGCTTTCGCTCTGACGATGGAAGCTGCAGAACAAGCTTCCCAAAACGTGCATCGCGTAAGAGAAATAGAAGTCCAAGAATGTTCTTGTCAGAAGGCTACTGTGGAAAGGAGTCAGCGAGACGGACCAGCACGATGCTGGAACTGCAATAAGTATCTCTATGGACAGAAGTTTCTTCTCCGAACTGACCATGGAGCACTTAACTGGCTTTTGAATTTCAAGAATCCAGAGGGTCAAGTTGCAAGGTGGATTGAGAGGCTGCAGACGTACGATTACGAAATTCAACATCGGAAGGGGAAGCTTCACTCAAATGCAGATGCACTGTCTCGGAGACCATATAAACAAGACTGTAAGCATTGTAGACGACAAGAAGAAAAAGAAGTGGTTACTGTCCAACGAACCAGAGCCGATCCCATTTATGGCTGGAGCAACGACGAGTTGAGGAAGGCTCAACAAGAAGACTCAGATATCGAACCCATCGTCGCTTGGAAGGAACACCAGGAAAAACCAGAATGGGCTGATATCTCCGATAGAAGTCCGACTCTGAAGGCCTATTGGGCACAGTGGGACTCGTTTCATGTCCAAGAGGGTGTCCTTCGACGTAAATGGGAATCAGCAGATGGAAAGTCTTATGTAATGCAGCTAGTCTTACCGAGATCGAAGGTTATGGATGTTCTGCGAGAGATGCATGGTGGAGTTTCGGGAGGTCATCTAGGAGTGAACAAGATGCTAAAAAAGGTTCGACAACGATTTTACTGGCTACATGCAAGGGAAGATGTCGAGAAGTGGTGCCGAAAATGTGATACCTGTGCTGCCACCAAAGGCCCGAACAAAAAGAACCACAGCCAAATGCAGCAGTATAATGTCGGAGCACCCTTCGAAAGGATTGCAGTAGACGTGGCGGGTCCATTTCCGGAAACAAATAATGGAAATCGTTATATTCTGGTCGTCATGGATTACTTCAGCAAGTGGCCTGAAGCATACGCCATTCCAAATCAAGAAGCCAAAACAGTCGCAGACCAAATTGTCTTCAACTGGGTGAGCAGATTCGGCGTTCCATTAGAACTGCATTCCGACCAGGGAAGGAATTTTGAATCAAACATATTTCAGGAAGTTTGTGGGCTTCTTGACATCAAGAAGACAAGAACAACACCACTTCACCCACAATCTGATGGCATGGTCGAACGATTCAACCGAACCCTGAAGGAACATCTTTGCAAAGTTGTGGACGACAACCAGCGAGATTGGGATCGACACATTCCACTGTTTTTGATGGCGTATCGAAGTGCAAGACATAGCTCAACTGGCCATACACCGTCTGAGATTTTGATGGGAAGGAACATCAGACTGCCGAGCGAAATAAAATTTGGATGCCCCACATCGGAACCGCAAGCCGAGGATGACTACATTGATGACCTCAGAGAAAGACTCCTTCAGATCCACGACAATACCAGGTTGAAAATAAAGATGTTCAGTGACCGAATGAAGACACGCTACGATATACGAGCGACAACAACAGAGTTCCAAGCAGGGGATCGGGTATGGCTTTACAATCCCCATCGACAAAAAGGATTGTCACAGAAACTTCAACGGGACTGGGAAGGTCCATATACAGTCATTACAAAAATCAACGATGTCGTGTACCGGATACAAAAGGGAGTCAGAGGAAAACCTAAAGTTGTACATCGCGACCGGCTACATCGCTACAGTGGTGATGAGAACGATGGATTTGTTCGGGACGATCAATCCTAAGGAGGGGGCAATGTAATGTGTATACACTCTTTATCTCTTTCAATAACAAGGGGCAACATCTAGTGGTAGTAATAGGAGACCTCGCTTCTTTAAGCATCGAGAAACCTCTAGTGGCTAGTAGGAGAACTCGCTTCTTAAGCATCGAGAAACATCTAGTGGCTTAGAGGGGAACTCATTCAGCGCATACAAGAACCTCGAAAGGGGTAAGCATCTAGTGATAAAGTGGAGAACTTCGTTAAGCATCGAGAACAACCTCGTAGATTCTCGAACCGATTGGAGGTATATAAATAGGCGCTTGGAAGCGAAGCGGTTCATTATGGATTGTGAATTGCTGTAAAGTAAAGACTGTGTTTGAAAAGTAAAGACTGTGTTTGAAACGTAATAATTGAGTGTTCAATAAATAAGTTTATATCGATTTAAATAAAGAAAATTTGTGTTTTTATTTACGAAGTGTGAATAAGTTTTAATTATCGGAACAAGCCGAATATTACAGTATTCTATAGTTATTGATTTTAAAGCGGCTTTTGATAGTATAGATCGGAGATCACTTTTTTATAAATTAAGTATGCTAGGAATTTCATCGAAAGTTCTAAATGTTTTGAAGAATATGTACGAAAATACTTTGTCGGCAGTTTGGGATGGAGAGAAAATGTCAGGATGGTTCCAAACTTTAAGTGGGGTCCGGCAAGGATGCTTATTGTCTCCTTTGCTAGTTTGCATTATATATAAATGATATAGTGGATGCCTTGCCAAATGGAATTCGAGTTGCAGGACTAACAATAAAATGTTTGTTATATGCCGACGACTTATTATTGTTAGCTGACACACCGGAAAGCCTACAGCTTATGATAAACAAATTAAGTATATATTGTGAAAGGTGGAATTTGGTGATAAATACGGCAAAGTCTAAGGTTATGATTTTCAAACCAAGTAGTGGTAGGCATTGTAGGAATGAGAAATGGGTCTTAAATGGAGAAAACTTAGAAGTTGTTGATGAATGTAACTACTTTGGCATGATAGTCACACCCAACCTAAACCCAAATAAGCACTTCCATTTTAAATTTAAACAATCAATGGCTGCTATAAATTCAACTTGGAAATCCCTGTTTAAAAACAGAAATGTTGCACATAGCGTTAAGTTTAAAGTACTCGAAGCTGCTTTAAGGTTAATAATGACTTATGGCTCTCAAGTATGAGGATATCAACAGTATGATATGGTAGAAAAATTGCAACGATTTTTCCTTAAAAAAACTTTTTACTTACCACAGACAACTCCCAATTATATGATTCTTCTTGAAACCGGACTGCCACCTGTATATCTCTTTACTTTAAGAATGCACTTCGAGTATGTTATGAAAGTTCTTTCATTTAATGACAACCGTTTACCAAAGATACTTGCAAAACACGGTGCGGTGAAATAAATCCACGGGAACTAACTCCACTGAGGGATTTAGTTCCCACTTAGTGAGAACTAAATCCACTTTAGTAAAGTGGACTTAGTTCCCATGCTAACTGGGAATCTAATTCCGAAAAAAATGTGTGATTTAAGTTCTCCTTGAGTTTGAAATTAATTCCCACTTTTTAAAAGAAGAAGCAAGTAGAATAAGGCGCAGGGACATAGGGCCCAGGGACATAACGCCCAACTTTTTTTTTTGGGGCTTATGTCTCACTTCGGTGGGACATAAAACCGAAATCTTATTTGGGCCCTAAGTCCCACCCAAGTAAGACCGAAGCCCCAAATAAAAATTTTTGGGCTTATGTCCCACTTAATACGAATCACCAAATGACACAACTTGGAGCACTTTAGATCCTGAGATCCCGCGAAGCGGGCCACCCACAGGTGCTTTTATTGAAAGAAGTTGTTGATATAGGCGCCTGCCTGGCAACTTTACATACCCTAAGCGGAGCAACGGAGTTGCGTGAGCGGATGTGACCCCGAAAAAGGGAGTTAAAATCCTGAGAACCCGCGAAGCGGGCCACCCACAGGTGCTTTTATTGAAAGAAGTTGTTGATATAGGCGCCTGCCTGGCGACTTTACATACCCTAAGCGGAGCAACGGAGTTGCGTGAGCGGGTGTGACCCCGAAAAAGGGAGTTAAAATCCTGAGAACCCTCAGGTGCTTTTATTGAAAGAAGTTGTTGATATACATAGGCGCCTGCCTGGCGACTTTACATACCCTAAGCGGAGCAACGGAGTTGCTTGAGCGGGAGTTCAAATCCTGAGAGAGTTAAAATTCTTAGATCCCGAAAATAACGTTGAAAATAAACTTTTGTTTTTCCTAGCTCCCCTTACAATTTTGACCATAATAGCAAATGTAACGTGAAATATTATTTCGAGTATATTTTTTAACATAAATTTGTTTTTCTTCACGGTCATAAATTAACACACTATTTTTACGAAACCCGGTAATAAATTCAATTTTATTTTCCATGCTTTTAATTTTGTATTTTAATTTTATTCACACTACGCACTGTTTTTTTAAATTGCTTAAGACTGATGTTCGACTGTACTCATCAAAATCGAACAAGTTTCAAGAATCTGATAACTAACTGTAATTTGAAGCTGTTGTTGTTAGAAATTAGTTCCCTCTTCATATTTTTGAATGTGTGCTAAATTCCCATAAGAAAGTGGAGTTCGTTCCCACTTAGCATGGGAACTAAATCCACTTTACTAAAGTAAAGTGGAGTTAGTTCCCGTGGATTTATTTTCCCGCACCGCAAAACACAGCATACAAAAAAATATCAGCTGGTTTAAGAAATGGAAGGATATATTCTTGTTGTGTGGGATATCTCTGGAATCCTTAGATGTTTTTAATGGATCTTTTAAGGAAAAATTAAAAAACATTCTAGAATTAACAGATACTCGAATACGATCAGATCTAATAGAGGAAGCCAAGGGGTCATCGCGTCGTTCTTTATACCCAAAACTCGAGTATAATTTGAACGAATTCAATTATTTCACCGATGATTTGAGCTTGTTTGAAATTTCAAGTATTTTCCGTGTTAGAGGAGAGCTACTCAATTTGAATTATAGACCTTACTTTAAGGACCGGAGAACATTTTGTTCCTTGTGTAACTTGCAAGAGCAAGAAACATCTTATCACTTTTTATCTGTGTGTCCCATTTTAAAAGAATTGAGATTTGTATACTTTCAAAAAACAATACTAAATGATGCAGAGTCGATATGTGTCCTAAATGGAGAAAACTGGAAAGTCCTCGCCCAATATTGCATTGAAACCATAAAGTATAGAAAAGATTTTGTTGACGATTGACATATTTTATAAAACTTTTTTTTTTTCCTTAAACGCATTGCATATATTCAATAAATATCCATTTTTGTTTGAGCAATTTATGAAAATTTTAATTAACATTGTAATTTAAATTAACTTATGTAAACCCCATAACATAGCATATATAATTTAAAATCACTTGTATAATATTTTTTAATTTAAAATAGAAATTCATTTATTTATTTTTATTAAAGCTTTTTAAAAAAATTTTTTTGTGTAAAATTAAACATGTTAAAAATAAGTTGGCATCTGGCAGACGGTTTAAACCAAGGCCAAATTCTATTGATCATGTTTATAAACATTAATTGTAAACTTTATATTTGAACAGAAATAAATTATTCTATTCTATTCTATTCTATTCTATTCTATTCTATTCTATTCTATTCTATTCTATTCTATTCTATTCTATTCTATTCTATTCTATTCTATTCTATTCTATTCTATTCTATTCTATTCTATTCTATTCTATTCTATTCTATTCTATTCTATTCTATTCTATTCTATTCTATTCTATTCTATTCTATTCTATTCTATTCTATTCTATTCTATTCTATTCTATTCTATTCTATTCTATTCTATTCTATTCTATTCTATTCTATTCTATTCTATTCTATTCTATTCTATTCTATTCTATTCTATTCTATTCTATTCTATTCTATTCTATTCTATTCTATTCTATTCTATTCTATTCTATTCTATTCTATTCTATTCTATTCTATTCTATTCTATTCTATTCTATTCTATTCTATTCTATTCTATTCTATTCTATTCTATTCTATTCTATTCTATTCTATTCTATTCTATTCTATTCTATTCTATTCTATTCTATTCTATTCTATTCTATTCTATTCTATTCTATTCTATTCTATTCTATTCTATTCTATTCTATTCTATTCTATTCTATTCTATTCTATTCTATTCTATTCTATTCTATTCTATTCTATTCTATTCTATTCTATTCTATTCTATTCTATTCTATTCTATTCTATTCTATTCTATTCTATTCTATTCTATTCTATTCTATTCTATTCTATTCTATTCTATTCTATTCTATTCTATTCTATTCTATTCTATTCTATTCTATTCTATTCTATTCTATTCTATTCTATTCTATTCTATTCTATTCTATTCTATTCTATTCTATTCTATTCTATTCTATTCTATTCTATTCTATTCTATTCTATTCTATTCTATTCTATTCTATTCTATTCTATTCTATTCTATTCTATTCTATTCTATTCTATTCTATTCTATTCTATTCTATTCTATTCTATTCTATTCTATTCTATTCTATTCTATTCTATTCTATTCTATTCTATTCTATTCTATTCTATTCTATTCTATTCTATTCTATTCTATTCTATTCTATTCTATTCTATTCTATTCTATTCTATTCTATTCTATTCTATTCTATTCTATTCTATTCTATTCTATTCTATTCTATTCTATTCTATTCTATTCTATTCTATTCTATTCTATTCTATTCTATTCTATTCTATTCTATTCTATTCTATTCTATTCTATTCTATTCTATTCTATTCTATTCTATTCTATTCTATTCTATTCTATTCTATTCTATTCTATTCTATTCTATTCTATTCTATTCTATTCTATTCTATTCTATTCTATTCTATTCTATTCTATTCTATTCTATTCTATTCTATTCTATTCTATTCTATTCTATTCTATTCTATTCTATTCTATTCTATTCTATTCTATTCTATTCTATTCTATTCTATTCTATTCTATTCTATTCTATTCTATTCTATTCTATTCTATTCTATTCTATTCTATTCTATTCTATTCTATTCTATTCTATTCTATTCTATTCTATTCTATTCTATTCTATTCTATTCTATTCTATTCTATTCTATTCTATTCTATTCTATTCTATTCTATTCTATTCTATTCTATTCTATTCTATTCTATTCTATTCTATTCTATTCTATTCTATTCTATTCTATTCTATTCTATTCTATTCTATTCTATTCTATTCTATTCTATTCTATTCTATTCTATTCTATTCTATTCTATTCTATTCTATTCTATTCTATTCTATTCTATTCTATTCTATTCTATTCTATTCTATTCTATTCTATTCTATTCTATTCTATTCTATTCTATTCTATTCTATTCTATTCTATTCTATTCTATTCTATTCTATTCTATTCTATTCTATTCTATTCTATTCTATTCTATTCTATTCTATTCTATTCTATTCTATTCTATTCTATTCTATTCTATTCTATTCTATTCTATTCTATTCTATTCTATTCTATTCTATTCTATTCTATTCTATTCTATTCTATTCTATTCTATTCTATTCTATTCTATTCTATTCTATTCTATTCTATTCTATTCTATTCTATTCTATTCTATTCTATTCTATTCTATTCTATTCTATTCTATTCTATTCTATTCTATTCTATTCTATTCTATTCTATTCTATTCTATTCTATTCTATTCTATTCTATTCTATTCTATTCTATTCTATTCTATTCTATTCTATTCTATTCTATTCTATTCTATTCTATTCTATTCTATTCTATTCTATTCTATTCTATTCTATTCTATTCTATTCTATTCTATTCTATTCTATTCTATTCTATTCTATTCTATTCTATTCTATTCTATTCTATTCTATTCTATTCTATTCTATTCTATTCTATTCTATTCTATTCTATTCTATTCTATTCTATTCTATTCTATTCTATTCTATTCTATTCTATTCTATTCTATTCTATTCTATTCTATTCTATTCTATTCTATTCTATTCTATTCTATTCTATTCTATTCTATTCTATTCTATTCTATTCTATTCTATTCTATTCTATTCTATTCTATTCTATTCTATTCTATTCTATTCTATTCTATTCTATTCTATTCTATTCTATTCTATTCTATTCTATTCTATTCTATTCTATTCTATTCTATTCTATTCTATTCTATTCTATTCTATTCTATTCTATTCTATTCTATTCTATTCTATTCTATTCTATTCTATTCTATTCTATTCTATTCTATTCTATTCTATTCTATTCTATTCTATTCTATTCTATTCTATTCTATTCTATTCTATTCTATTCTATTCTATTCTATTCTATTCTATTCTATTCTATTCTATTCTATTCTATTCTATTCTATTCTATTCTATTCTATTCTATTCTATTCTATTCTATTCTATTCTATTCTATTCTATTCTATTCTATTCTATTCTATTCTATTCTATTCTATTCTATTCTATTCTATTCTATTCTATTCTATTCTATTCTATTCTATTCTATTCTATTCTATTCTATTCTATTCTATTCTATTCTATTCTATTCTATTCTATTCTATTCTATTCTATTCTATTCTATTCTATTCTATTCTATTCTATTCTATTCTATTCTATTCTATTCTATTCTATTCTATTCTATTCTATTCTATTCTATTCTATTCTATTCTATTCTATTCTATTCTATTCTATTCTATTCTATTCTATTCTATTCTATTCTATTCTATTCTATTCTATTCTATTCTATTCTATTCTATTCTATTCTATTCTATTCTATTCTATTCTATTCTATTCTATTCTATTCTATTCTATTCTATTCTATTCTATTCTATTCTATTCTATTCTATTCTATTCTATTCTATTCTATTCTATTCTATTCTATTCTATTCTATTCTATTCTATTCTATTCTATTCTATTCTATTCTATTCTATTCTATTCTATTCTATTCTATTCTATTCTATTCTATTCTATTCTATTCTATTCTATTCTATTCTATTCTATTCTATTCTATTCTATTCTATTCTATTCTATTCTATTCTATTCTATTCTATTCTATTCTATTCTATTCTATTCTATTCTATTCTATTCTATTCTATTCTATTCTATTCTATTCTATTCTATTCTATTCTATTCTATTCTATTCTATTCTATTCTATTCTATTCTATTCTATTCTATTCTATTCTATTCTATTCTATTCTATTCTATTCTATTCTATTCTATTCTATTCTATTCTATTCTATTCTATTCTATTCTATTCTATTCTATTCTATTCTATTCTATTCTATTCTATTCTATTCTATTCTATTCTATTCTATTCTATTCTATTCTATTCTATTCTATTCTATTCTATTCTATTCTATTCTATTCTATTCTATTCTATTCTATTCTATTCTATTCTATTCTATTCTATTCTATTCTATTCTATTCTATTCTATTCTATTCTATTCTATTCTATTCTATTCTATTCTATTCTATTCTATTCTATTCTATTCTATTCTATTCTATTCTATTCTATTCTATTCTATTCTATTCTATTCTACTCTATTCTATTCTATTCTATTCTATTCTATTCTATTCTATTCTATTCTATTCTATTCTATTCTATTCTATTCTATTCTATTCTATTCTATTCTATTCTATTCTATTCTATTCTATTCTATTCTATTCTATTCTATTCTATTCTATTCTATTCTATTCTATTCTATTCTATTCTATTCTATTCTATTCTATTCTATTCTATTCTATTCTATTCTATTCTATTCTATTCTATTCTATTCTATTCTATTCTATTCTATTCTATTCTATTCTATTCTATTCTATTCTATTCTATTCTATTCTATTCTATTCTATTCTATTCTATTCTATTCTATTCTATTCTATTCTATTCTATTCTATTCTATTCTATTCTATTCTATTCTATTCTATTCTATTCTATTCTATTCTATTCTATTCTATTCTATTCTATTCTATTCTATTCTATTCTATTCTATTCTATTCTATTCTATTCTATTCTATTCTATTCTATTCTATTCTATTCTATTCTATTCTATTCTATTCTATTCTATTCTATTCTATTCTATTCTATTCTATTCTATTCTATTCTATTCTATTCTATTCTATTCTATTCTATTCTATTCTATTCTATTCTATTCTATTCTATTCTATTCTATTCTATTCTATTCTATTCTATTCTATTCTATTCTATTCTATTCTATTCTATTCTATTCTATTCTATTCTATTCTATTCTATTCTATTCTATTCTATTCTATTCTATTCTATTCTATTCTATTCTATTCTATTCTATTCTATTCTATTCTATTCTATTCTATTCTATTCTATTCTATTCTATTCTATTCTATTCTATTCTATTCTATTCTATTCTATTCTATTCTATTCTATTCTATTCTATTCTATTCTATTCTATTCTATTCTATTCTATTCTATTCTATTCTATTCTATTCTATTCTATTCTATTCTATTCTATTCTATTCTATTCTATTCTATTCTATTCTATTCTATTCTATTCTATTCTATTCTATTCTATTCTATTCTATTCTATTCTATTCTATTCTATTCTATTCTATTCTATTCTATTCTATTCTATTCTATTCTATTCTATTCTATTCTATTCTATTCTATTCTATTCTATTCTATTCTATTCTATTCTATTCTATTCTATTCTATTCTATTCTATTCTATTCTATTCTATTCTATTCTATTCTATTCTATTCTATTCTATTCTATTCTATTCTATTCTATTCTATTCTATTCTATTCTATTCTATTCTATTCTATTCTATTCTATTCTATTCTATTCTATTCTATTCTATTCTATTCTATTCTATTCTATTCTATTCTATTCTATTCTATTCTATTCTATTCTATTCTATTCTATTCTATTCTATTCTATTCTATTCTATTCTATTCTATTCTATTCTATTCTATTCTATTCTATTCTATTCTATTCTATTCTATTCTATTCTATTCTATTCTATTCTATTCTATTCTATTCTATTCTATTCTATTCTATTCTATTCTATTCTATTCTATTCTATTCTATTCTATTCTATTCTATTCTATTCTATTCTATTCTATTCTATTCTATTCTATTCTATTCTATTCTATTCTATTCTATTCTATTCTATTCTATTCTATTCTATTCTATTCTATTCTATTCTATTCTATTCTATTCTATTCTATTCTATTCTATTCTATTCTATTCTATTCTATTCTATTCTATTCTATTCTATTCTATTCTATTCTATTCTATTCTATTCTATTCTATTCTATTCTATTCTATTCTATTCTATTCTATTCTATTCTATTCTATTCTATTCTATTCTATTCTATTCTATTCTATTCTATTCTATATTCTATTCTATTCTATTCTATTCTATTCTCTTCTATTCTATTCTATTCTATTCTATTCTATTCTATTCTATTCTATTCTATTCTATTCTATTCTATTCTATTCTATTCTATTCTATTCTATTCTATTCTATTCTATTCTATTCTATTCTATTCTATTCTATTCTATTCTATTCTATTCTATTCTATTCTATTCTATTCTATTCTATTCTATTCTATTCTATTCTATTCTATTCTATTCTATTCTATTCTATTCTATTCTATTCTATTCTATTCTATTCTATTCTATTCTATTCTATTCTATTCTATTCTATTCTATTCTATTCTATTCTATTCTATTCTATTCTATTCTATTCTATTCTATTCTATTCTATTCTATTCTATTCTATTCTATTCTATTCTACTCTATTCTATTCTATTCTATTCTATTCTATTCTATTCTATTCTATTCTATTCTATTCTATTCTATTCTATTCTATTCTATTCTATTCTATTCTATTCTATTCTATTCTATTCTATTCTATTCTATTCTATTCTATTCTATTCTATTCTATTCTATTCTATTCTATTCTATTCTATTCTATTCTATTGTATTCTATTCTATTCTATTCTATTCTATTCTATTCTATTCTATTCTATTCTATTCTATTCTATTCTATTCTATTCTATTCTATTCTATTCTATTCTATTCTATTCTATTCTATTCTATTCTATTCTATTCTATTCTATTCTATTCTATTCTATTCTATTCTATTCTATTCTATTCTATTCTATTCTATTCTATTCTATTCTATTCTATTCTATTCTATTCTATTCTATTCTATTCTATTCTATTCTATTCTATTCTATTCTATTCTATTCTATTCTATTCTATTCTATTCTATTCTATTCTATTCTATTCTATTCTATTCTATTCTATTCTATTCTATTCTATTCTATTCTATTCTATTCTATTCTATTCTATTCTATTCTATTCTATCTATTCTATTCTATTCTATTCTATTCTATTCTATTCTATTCTATTCTATTCTATTCTATTCTATTCTATTCTATTCTATTCTATTCTATTCTATTCTATTCTATTCTATTCTATTCTATTCTATTCTATTCTATTCTATTCTATTCTATTCTATTCTATTCTATTCTATTCTATTCTATTCTATTCTATTCTATTCTATTCTATTCTATTCTATTCTATTCTATTCTATTCTATTCTATTCTATTCTATTCTATTCTATTCTATTCTATTCTATTCTATTCTATTCTATTCTATTCTATTCTATTCTATTCTATTCTATTCTATTCTATTCTATTCTATTCTATTCTATTCTATTCTATTCTATTCTATTCTATTCTATTCTATTCTATTCTATTCTATTCTATTCTATTCTATTCTATTCTATTCTATTCTATTCTATTCTATTCTATTCTATTCTATTCTATTCTATTCTATTCTATTCTATTCTATTCTATTCTATTCTATTCTATTCTATTCTATTCTATTCTATTCTATTCTATTCTATTCTATTCTATTCTATTCTATTCTATTCTATTCTATTCTATTCTATTCTATTCTATTCTATTCTATTCTATTCTATTCTATTCTATTCTATTCTATTCTATTCTATTCTATTCTATTCTATTCTATTCTATTCTATTCTATTCTATTCTATTCTATTCTATTCTATTCTATTCTATTCTATTCTATTCTATTCTATTCTATTCTATTCTATTCTATTCTATTCTATTCTATTCTATTCTATTCTATTCTATTCTATTCTATTCTATTCTATTCTATTCTATTCTATTCTATTCTATTCTATTCTATTCTATTCTATTCTATTCTATTCTATTCTATTCTATTCTATTCTATTCTATTCTATTCTATTCTATTCTATTCTATTCTATTCTATTCTATTCTATTCTATTCTATTCTATTCTATTCTATTCTATTCTATTCTATTCTATTCTATTCTATTCTATTCTATTCTATTCTATTCTATTCTATTCTATTCTATTCTATTCTATTCTATTCTATTCTATTCTATTCTATTCTATTCTATTCTATTCTATTCTATTCTATTCTATTCTATTCTATTCTATTCTATTCTATTCTATTCTATTCTATTCTATTCTATTCTATTCTATTCTATTCTATTCTATTCTATTCTATTCTATTCTATTCTATTCTATTCTATTCTATTCTATTCTATTCTATTCTATTCTATTCTATTCTATTCTATTCTATTCTATTCTATTCTATTCTATTCTATTCTATTCTATTCTATTCTATTCTATTCTATTCTATTCTATTCTATTCTATTCTATTCTATTCTATTCTATTCTATTCTATTCTATTCTATTCTATTCTATTCTATGCTATTCTATTCTATTCTATTCTATTCTATTCTATTCTATTCTATTCTATTCTATTCTATTCTATTCTATTCTATTCTATTCTATTCTATTCTATTCTATTCTATTCTATTCTATTCTATTCTATTCTATTCTATTCTATTCTATTCTATTCTATTCTATTCTATTCTATTCTATTCTATTCTATTCTATTCTATTCTATTCTATTCTATTCTATTCTATTCTATTCTATTCTATTCTATTCTATTCTATTCTATTCTATTCTATTCTATTCTATTCTATTCTATTCTATTCTATTCTATTCTATTCTATTCTATTCTATTCTATTCTATTCTATTCTATTCTATTCTATTCTATTCTATTCTATTCTATTCTATTCTATTCTATTCTATTCTATTCTATTCTATTCTATTCTATTCTATTCTATTCTATTCTATTCTATTCTAATTCTATTCTATTCTATTCTATTCTATTCTATTCTATTCTATTCTATTCTATTCTATTCTATTCTATTCTATTCTATTCTATTCTATTCTATTCTATTCTCTATTCTATTCTATTCTATTCTTCTATTCTATTCTATTCTATCTATTCTATTCTATTCTATTCTATTCTATTCTATTCTATTCTATTCTATCATTCTATTCTATTTCTATTCTATTCTATTCTATTCTATTCTTTCTATTCTATTCTATTCTATTCTATTCTATTCTATTCTATTCTATTCTATTCTATTCTATTCTATTCTATTCTATTCTATTCTATTCTATTCTATTCTATTCTTCTATTCTATTCTATTCTATTCTATTCTATTCTATTCTATTCTATTCTATTCTATTCTATTCTATTCTATTCTATTCTATATTCTATTCTATTCTATTCTATTCTATTCTATTCTATTCTATTCTATTCTATTCTATTCTATTCTATTCTATTCTATTCTATTCTATTCTATTCTATTCTATTCTATTCTATTCTATTCTATTCTATTCTATTCTATTCTATTCTATTCTATTCTATTCTTATTCTATTCTATTCTATTCTATTCTATTCTATTCTATTCTATTCTATCTATTCTATTCTATTCTATTCTATTCTATTCTATTCTATTCTATTCTATTCTATTCTATTCTATTCTATTCTATTCTATTCTATTCTATTCTATTCTATTCTATTCTATTCTATTCTATTCTATTCTATTCTATTCTATTCTATTCTAATAGAATAGAATAGAATAGAATAGAATAGAATAGAATAGAATAGAATAGAATAGAATAGAATAGAATAGAATAGAATAGAATAGAATAGAATAGAATAGAATAGAATAGAATAGAATAGAATAGAATAGAATAGAATAGAATAGAATAGAATAGATAGAATAGAATAGAATAGAATAGAATAGAATAGAATAGAATAGAATAGAATAGAATAGAATAGAATAGAATAGAATAGAATAGAATAGAATAGAATAGAATAGAATAGAATAGAATAGAATAGAATAGAATAGAATAGAATAGAATAGAATAGAATAGAATAGAATAGAATAGAATAGAATAGAATAGAATAGAATAGAATAGAATAGAATAGAATAGAATAGAATAGAATAGAATAGAATAGATAGAATAGAATAGAATAGAATAGAATAGAATAGAATAGAATAGAATAGAATAGAATAGAATAGAATAGAATAGATAGATAGAATAGAATAGAATAGAATAGAAGAATAGAATAGAATAGAATAGAATAGAATAGAATAGAATAGAATAGAATAGAATAGAATAGAATAGAATAGAATAGAATAGAGAATAGAATAGAATAGATAGATAGAATAGAATAGAATAGAATAGAATAGAATAGAATAGAATAGAATAGAATAGAATAGAATAGAATAGAATAGAATAGAATAGATAGAATAGAATAGAATAGAATAGAATAGAATAGAATAGAATAGAATAGAATAGAATAGAATAGAATAGAATAGAATAGAATAGAATAGAATAGAATAGAATAGAATAGAATAGAATAGAATAGAATAGAATAGAATAGAATAGAATAGAATAGAATAGAATAGAATAGAATAGAATAGAATAGAATAGAATAGAATAGAATAGAATAGAATAGAATAGAATAGAATAGAATAGAATAGAATAGAATAGAATAGAATAGAATAGAATAGAATAGAATAGAATAGAATAGAATAGAATAGAATAGATAGAATAGAATAGAATAGAATAGAATAGAATAGAATAGAATAGAATAGAATAGAATAGAATAGAATAGAATAGAATAGAATAGAATAGAATAGAATAGAATAGAATAGAATAGAATAGAATAGAATAGAATAGAATAGAATAGAATAGAATAGAATAGAATAGAAGAATAGAATAGAATAGAATAGAATAGAATAGAATAGAATAGAATAGAATAGAATAGAATAGAATAGAATAGAATAGAATAGAATAGAATAGAATAGAATAGAATAGAATAGAATAGAATAGAATAGATAGAATAGAATAGAATAGAATAGAATAGAATAGAATAGAATAGAATAGAATAGAATAGAATAGAATAGAATAGAATAGAAATAGAATAGAATAGAATAGAATAGAATAGAATAGATAGAATAGAATAGAATAGAATAGAATAGAATAGAATAGAATAGAATAGAATAGAATAGAATAGAATAGAATAGAATAGAATAGAATAGAATAGAATAGAATAGAATAGAATAGAATAGAATAGAATAGAATAGAATAGAATAGAATAGAATAGAATAGAATAGAATAGAATAGAATAGAATAGAATAGAATAGAATAGAATAGAATAGAATAGAATAGAATAGAATAGAATAGAATAGAATAGAATAGAATAGAATAGAATAGAATAGAATAGAATAGAATAGAATAGAATAGAATAGAATAGAATAGAATAGAGAATAGAATAGAATAGAATAGAATAGAATAGAATAGAATAGAATAGAATAGAATAGAATAGAATAGAATAGAATAGATAGAATAGAATAGAATAGAATAGAATAGAATAGAATAGAATAGAATAGAATAGAATAGAATAGAATAGAATAGAATAGAATAGAATAGAATAGAATAGAATAGAATAGAATAGAATAGAATAGAATAGAATAGAATAGAATAGAATAGAATAGAATAGAATAGAATAGAATAGAATAAATAGAATAGAATAGAATAGAATAGAATAGAATAGAATAGAATAGAATAGAATAGAATAGAATAGAATAGAATAGAATAGAATAGAATAGAATAGAATAATAGAATAGAATAGAATAGAATAGAATAGAATAGAATAGAATAGAATAGAATAGAATAGAATAGAATAGAATAGAATAGAATAGAATAATAGAATAGAATAGATAGAATAGAATAGAATAGAATAGAATAGAATAATAGAATAGAATAGAATAGAATAGAATAGAATAGAATAGAATAGAATAGAATAGAATAGATAGAATAGAATAGAATAGATAGAATAGAATAGAATAGAATAGAATAGAATAGAATAGAATAGAATAGAATAGAATAGAATAGAATAGAATAGAATAGAATAGATAGAATAGAATAGAGAATAGAATAGAATAGAATAGAATAGAATAGAATAGAATAGATAGAATAGAATAGAATAGAATAGAATAGAATAGAATAGAATAGAATAGAATAGAATAGAATAGAATAGAATAGAATAGAATAGAATAGAATAGAATAGAATAGAATAGAATAGAGAATAGAATAGAATAGAATAGAATAGAATAGAATAGAATAGAATAGAATAGATAGAATAGAATAGAATAGAATAGAATAGAATAGAATAGAATAGATAATAGAATAGAATAGAATAGAATAGAATAGAATAGAATAGAATAGAATAGAATAGAATAGAATAGAATAGAATAGAATAGAATAGAATAGAATAGAATAGAATAGAATAGAATAGAATAGAATAGAATAGAATAGAATAGAATAGAATAGAATAGAATAGAATAGAATAGAATAGAATAGAATAGAATAGAAATAGAATAGAATAGAATAGAATAGAAATAGAATAGAATAGAATAGAATAGAATAGAATAGAATAGAATAGAATAGAATAGAATAGAATAGAGAATAGAATAGATAGAATAGAATAGAATAGAATAGAATAGAATAGAATAGAATAGAATAGAATAGAATAGAGAATAGAATAGAATAGAATAGAATAGAATAGAATAGAATAGAATAGAATAGATAGAATAGAATAGAATAGAATAGAATAGAATAGAATAGATAGAATAGAATAGAATAGAATAGAATAGAATAGAATAGAATAGAATAGAATAGATAGAATAGAATAGAATAGAATAGAATAGAATAGAATAGAATAGAATAGAATAGAATAGAATAGAATAGAATAGAATAGAATAGAATAGAATAGAATAGAATAGAATAGAATAGAATAGAATAGAATAGAATAGAATAGAATAGAATAGAATAGAATAGAATAGAATAGAATAGAATAGAATAGAATAGAATAATAGAATAGAATAGAATAGAATAGAATAGAATAGAATAGAATAGAATAGAATAGAATAGAATAGAATAGAAGAATAGAATAGAATAGAATAGAATAGAATAGAATAGAATAGAATAGAATAGAATAGAATAGAATAGAATAGAATAGAATAGAATAGAATAGAATAGAATAGAATAGAATAGAATAGAATAGAATAGAATAGAATAGAATAGAATAGAATAGAAGAAGAATAGAATAGAATAGAATAGAATAGAATAGAATAGAATAGAATAGAATAGAATAGATAGATAGAATAGAATAGAATAGAATAGAATAGAATAGAATAGAATAGAATAGAATAGAATAGAATAGAATAGAATAGAATAGAATAGAATAGAAGATAGAATAGAATAGAATAAA